>JAAIIK010000099.1:3820763-3851371 GCA_014706435.1 Silurus glanis
GTAAAGATCATTTTGATCATTATTTTGATAATCAATTTGTCAGATGATTAATCGATAAATCAGATAAAAAGATATTGTTTTTATTAGATGTTTTGCTATATTTGCTTTATTATAAATATATAAACCGTAATTTAGGGTATTTATATATAAAAGTGTATTTAAAAAATGGAAAAAGCCACATATTGAGTTTAACTATCTTTAATTTTGACATTTTAAAGCTTATAGTGGCTTCTTGTTGAGGGATTTCTCCTTTGAACAAATTCCCTCATGCTGGGTTGTTTGCAACAGCATTTGAGTATGCAAGGTGAAGCAATTTGTGTAAATCAGAATTTGTATTGTATTTTGCAGATGGCATGTTGACAACCATGCTTAAAATATCTATATAAACTATAATACAACATTTTTTTGCAAATCTTTGTTTAAAAAAATACATTTAGTTTATTTGTGAAGAGATAAGCACCTAGAATATATAATGAATTTATTTTTGTATAATAATTAAATAATAAATGCATAAATTAAATATACAAACACTGAAAACAAGCATGTGAACGTAGTAAAGCCGCAGTTTTTTTCCGTCTGAAAACAGATAAGTTACTTATAAGTTATAAGTTTCACCTTCATCTGTGACACCAGTGTGTTTTCTTTTCACGTGAATCACTGTGGTACTTCCATCCAAAACAAGCTCCGCTTTACATAACGTCCAGGTACAGTTTTCTTCGTTGCGTTTAATAAAAAATGCTCCCGTGCTTTGGATGATGTGGGACGCACACTTTTTCCTGCTGCCGGTTGACCCCGTACTGTCCGCCATTTTTTGCAGGCGGCGGTGTTACCTTACCCTCACGCTAACCCGTAGCAGGCCAACTAATCAGTAACGGCATTTGTTGACAACGAATTTTATTATAATTTATTATCAATTTTATCGATTAGTTGTTGCAACCCTAGATAGATCTATAAAAACTGCCATAAAGACGAGGAGAAATTTTTTGGTGTTACTCATCCACTAAAACAGAAGAACCATGGGGCAGCGTAATTCTTGCCCCCAGAACCTCTATTCATTAGTGCTTGTAGCAGTACCTTATATATGGTACAGTATGTAAGAGATGATCTGCCAGATATAGCAGCAAAACATAACGGTCCCTGGACAACATTATCCCCTGGGTCACTCTGTAAACACCCATTTAAAAAAGGACATTTTCAGACCAACCATTTATTTTTGATGCTCAATGAAGCATCACATACAGACAAAACACCAGGTTTCTTCAGAGGAAGACAAAAACAAAAACAAATTTTAAAGGTTAGAAATTATTACTAACTACTAAACTCTTGCTTTTCAAATGTGGATAGAAATGTAGACACTATATTTCTAAAAGTATGCGGACACATGCATATATAATTTGACTCATGTACTGTAATAATTGCTTAATTATGTTTCCTTTATATTATACAGAGATGGCAAAAGTAAACACATCCTTCACTTAAGAAGAAGTACAGATACTCATATTTTAAAGGACTCAGGTAAAAGTTGAAGTTCTGACTACACTTCTTTACTCAAGTTAAAGTAAAGAATTTTGAGCTCTGACATACTTAAGTAAAAAGTAGCCATTACTACTTTCTGTTTTAGTGTCATGCTGGTAACTGGATGTCACGTCATATTAATATTAATATTACGCGAGCTTTCACTCTTAGCGCCCGCCCGAGTTTCCTTGCAGACAGGCACGCCTTTTCTCGCGTCCACCCGAGATCACTCCGCTGGCACATACCCCCAACGACCGACTCAGGCCAGGGAACCATCCGGCCTGAGCTGACTCTCAGTGGCATGAGAGGCAGAAGGTGGTGAAGGGTGCTTCCAGATTCCGAGAAGCAGGCAGGCGTCTAGGTGGGGAAGGAGAGAGGGAATGAAAGAGAGAGAAGTTGCCTGTCCCTGGGTACACCGCCATCTGGACTTCCCTGAAGAGGCGTGGCAGGTGCCTGTTGTCGCTGCTGGTCTCATCTCGCCGCACATGGATAAAATGCCACAAAACGCGCCGGCGCGTTTGTTGATCCCAGTGGGTTAATTGTGTGAATCACGGCGGATTTTGGTGCTGATTTGAGACTTGGTGCATCAATAAAACAAATGTTTAGTGACTAAACATTAATTTTCAGTGGATTATTATTATTATTATTATTATTATTATTATTATTATTATTATTTTATATATATCTGAGGAAAGAAAAGACATCATGAATAAACGTGTGTCGCGTTGAAGATTTTAATTTTATATATATTTATTTATATTTTAATTAAAACGAAAAAGAAACGTGCGATTTAATAAAATCAATGCCATTAAAATGAATGTGTTGACATGTTGATTTTAATAGCCCTAATTAATATATCAATACAAAAACTAATTTCTAATTTTGTTACCTAATGAATGTATCCAGGGTGAAGATCCACCATGTAGAACACAAGCAGAGAAAAGATGATGATGATCAGGTGATCAGGAATGTCTCTGTTCTCAGTCATGTTTACATCACTGACTCCCTCTGTCTCATCCACGTTAACCCCAGACTTCTTACTGCCTTCTGTCTGCTCATTGTGAGCTTCATAAACTAGTCTACGTCTGTGGTGTGTGAAAGACAGGAAATGATGCATCAGTGGTAGAATGAAAAAGCCGTGCAACGAGAGGAAACAGGTTGATGTGCTGAAAATGCAAAAAAAAGAAAAAATATTGATCATGTATTTCATTACATCCCACCTCTGACATTATATTATATTATATTATAATCTAAGAATATAAATAAATTATAAAAAAATTAATATAAAAATTATATTAATAAATAGTTAAATATCATTTAAATGTATTTAATTATATTTATTGATTTATTTGTTTACTGTAGTGTGTAGTACAAAATGTCATATTTTTCAAAATATTTAAATATTATATAAAATGAATGATCATTAATTGAACCTGCAGATGCACCATTTAATTGCATTATTACTAATACATTTTTTTTTACGTCTTGACACCCAGGTCTTAAGAATAACTCGAGAAAATATACTGCAGACTCTGTGTTCCATGAATGTTTAAAGCTGAGATCCGAAGCTGGCAACCGCTGCACACATCTGCCAACGAGTATCTGGAACTGGTCCATATTCCAACGTTCTCAAGTTCTAAAATGCTCACTGTGTTTGAACTGCATCTTAATTAGGTTTTTTTTGGCAAATTGAGAACTGAGTGAATATCAGTGATGAACCAAAACCATGGAAACCAGACAAAGAGAAACCTGTGAAGCAGAGAAGCGTGTAATTCCTTGTAGAGGAACCTAAGAAGAATAGAAAAAGAATATCACAAAAAGGAAAGTTCTTCAGTAAATAAAGACTTGTTATTGAGTCTCAAACCGCCCATCTTTGGTTCACGGTGAACTGGTACGTAGGTTCTTTCGGACGAGTAGACCGTGGATTTCTTCTGATCTAATAAAGTACCGATAACAAAACTGCCACCATGTGACTTGATTAATACACCACATTCTTAGCTGCTACATCTTGCTAATTCCTTGACTATTAATAGAACCAGTGAAAGACCAAGATTGACAGATCCTATCATAAAATTCTTCTACTGTAAGCTCTGGATCATCATTGTAATTTAAATTTTCTTCAGTATTAGTGGAGATTGTGTATATTTTTATAGAGTACCATCTAAACTTCTACAGTCTGTTGTAGCCTGTTAGCATAAGTCTTCAGACAGTACCTTGTGAATTGGGTTTGCAGAGTTTCAGAACATCTACATATTTACGGATAAAATGCTGCCACGCTTCAGAACTTTGCCCAGGAAGCATAGCGACGATATATCTTCTACTTTCCTCAACACAATCCATCTGCTATTGACTCGGCTATTAGTTTCCTGAAACCCAACTTACGAATAACCGAGTAACGATTAGCAAACAACTCAGTCGTTAATTCACTGCATCATTAAATTGAACGAATCATTCGTGACCACTTCCATGGACTAATAAAATCGGTTCAGGGTCATGTGGCGCCACAATCGGGAAAATTGAACCACAGAAATGATTTTCTAGAAAAGGCATAAATCAACTTGCCAACAGACGCAACAAATAGGAGTGTGAGGCTCCATGTGATCCATTACTAAAATCTACAGTTCTAAAAAACTTGAAGTGAAGCGTCAATGTACAATAATCCACAAGATTTAAGGCTCCGGAAGTCACATGAGGGGTGACCATTGGCAAGAATCAGAAAGACTTCGCAATGAAGATAATAAACCATTTACGTTTATGCTGTTTAATAGACGTCCTTATCATGAATGACTTACAAATAAGCAGTTAATGGTTAAGGGCCTTGCTCAAGGGCCCCCGCAGTGGCAGCTTGGTGGTGCTGGGATTTAAACATACAGCCTTCTGGTCAGAAATCCAATGTCTGTCTACTGAGCTACCACTTCCTGCACTTTATATAAATGCTACCCAGTTGAATTTTATAGAAGCTGATGAACAGGAAGTGTGTGATAACTAATTAAAGGCAACCCTGAAGGATGAACAATGAATAGCTTTAGTATTTCCAGCAGTAATAAAAGGAAGTAGAAACATCTGCGTATCTTCAAGGTTCTTTATAAACTGTATCTTATGTTACAGAGCTACAAAAAAAAGCTACTGTAATAATAATTTACACCATTCAGGTATAACATTATGACATTATAACATTATGACTGGTGAAGAGAATAACATCATCATGGCACCTGTTAGTGGATGGAAATATTCATTAGGCAGCATGTGAACATTTTGTCCTCAAAGTTGATGTTGGATTTGAGCGAGTTTGACAAATTCTGACGGCTAGACGAATTTGCTAAACGAGCTCCTGCAGCTCAAACTGCTGAAGAAGTTCATGCTGTTGATGATCGACGGGTCACGACTGTTTTGACTATATTTAGAGCCTCCAATGTATTCACTGTTCTACATTTTACAAAAAGAGTTTGTGTTTTGATTAATCTGAAGAAGCGACACATATATTTAGGATACACGTTATGGACAAAAGTATTGTATCACCAGACTTTTCCAGCCATATGTGGTTCAAAGTCGGAGCTCACAATTGCAAAGGACGTCTCTGGATGCGGTAACATGGAATTTTCCCTTTCCTTGAACTAGGAGACCAAAGCAAAATCCATGAAGAAATGCTTTCCATGGGTTGAAGTGGAAGATCTCCA
This sequence comes from Silurus glanis, assembly GCA_014706435.1. NCBI lineage: Eukaryota > Metazoa > Chordata > Actinopteri > Siluriformes > Siluridae > Silurus > Silurus glanis. Next base: position 3,825,956 of record JAAIIK010000099.1, read on the forward strand.
GCTATAAAGCCTATTGAGCACCTTTGGGATGAATGTGAACGCTGATTGCACCCCAGACCTCCTCACCTTCTTCTCTGTACCTGATTTTACTGACACCCTTGTGGCTGCGTGAATCTCCACAAAATCTAGTGGAACATCTTCCCAGAAGAGTGGAGCTCATTATAACAGCAAATGGAAACTAAATGTTTAATGCGATGTTCCGAAAGAAGCACATAGCAATTTTTTGGTCAGTTGATTTGTTTACACTTAATAATGCTATGCTAATGAATATCACACCTTCCTGAGATTCTCAATTCAGTTTCTCAGACATTTCCTTGTTTTTTCCTTAAATTTGTACGGTTTCTTCCCCAGTCAGATATCAGCGTTTTAGTAAACGTTAATGCAAAATTATTACCTAGAAACTAGTCAATTTTTTCTTTACCATACATGTATATATATTTACACCGATCAAAACTTTATCACGCTCAGAGACGGAAAGAAAAATGCAGCACTGACTTGTTTTCAAGTCAGAGCCGCTGACCAGGCCAACATTTTTTTGTTTAGCAGAGTTGTTAGTTTTAGTAAACACTGCCAGTGAAAGAAGAAGAAGGAGAAAAAGAAGAAGAAGAAGGAGAAAATGAAAAAACCCTGTTGTATAATAAGTAGCTTTAAATAACCGCTCAGGCTAGGCAGAGTTTAGCTGCACACTGAGCCGTGCTGATAACTGACTGTAGACAGCTGAGTTGAGCCTCGTGCAGTTGTTATGGCCTGTAAATTAACATGTGGAGGCGGAGAACAACGCTGTATACGGTTTGGCACGGAAACTCTAAAAATAGCACGTCAAACACCAGATTCGGGAAAGTTCTACACGCCTGTGGATTTAACGCACTGAAGATTAAACGGTAGGAAACTTAACAAACAAGTCTTTCTTTTCTCAGCAGAGGATATTCGGCTTTGGTTTAGCACTAATTCTAGGTTTTGTATTTGATAGTAAGGCGTCTTGGGGTCTGATTTAGCAGAAAGCTTCAAGGTGATGCACTGATTGGATCCACACCAACATTGTATGTGTTACCATAAGTAACATAAAGTTACAGCTACATTAAGAGTGTGTGACTAACGTTTTATTAATGACTAGACCAGTAAAAAAAAAAAATAAATAAAAATAATTAAACAAATATTTGCACAGTTTTCTCTGCTGCTGATTTACATGATTAGCGCTACGTAGCTTGGTAGCTACTTCAATTTCAATTAAATATCATTTATTACTCATCTGTATTACTATGACATATTAATGTGCTTATCATATATACACTAAAACACAGTGAAATTCTTTCCTCACATATCCAAGCATGGAATGAAGCTGGGGTCAGCCATAATATTGTGTCTTTGGAGCATAGGACCTTGTTCAACCCGGCATTAGCAAAGAAACCAGGCTAATTTTGCACGCATTGTACTATTCTGGTTTGTCTTAGATGGAAGGTGACCAATGTGATTTCTTCAGTCGAGGCGTCTAAACATTTTTAACATTGCCAGAGATTTGGGACGACCATATCAAAGATCTCCTAATGTTTGCTGCTATAACCTATGTCTACTGACCAGCCAATAAAAATGCAACACTGCAACATGAAACGAAGTATTGATCGACGCAACCTGGAGCAAAAACTTAAATAGCATAAAGGTTTTACGCTAAGCTTACATTTATGTGTGCCAACGTCAAGCAACTTCTGCAAAAAGAGCATCCCATGTTAGACTTTTCTTCCTAACCATGACCCGGGTCCAAATTCTCAATTTAGTTTTAATTCAATGTATTTGTATTTGTAGAGCATTTTTAACAATGGACATTGTCTCAAAGCAGCTTCACAGTGATAAAGTGGTTATAAAGTTGTATAAAAGAGTGCTTACGTTAAGTGCCTATAAATTTGTTCCTTAGAATTAAAGGTTTATCCCTAATGAGCGAGATGAGATGGATAAGATGGCATGAGGAAGAAACCTTGATAGGAACCAGACACAGAAGTGGAACCATCCTCATCCTCATCACTGAATGTTTGGTCATTACAGTTCCATCATTGTTGAGGTGTTTAGTTATAATTTCCTTCCCTTCAAATGAAAACCAGGATCTGATCCCATTCTGATCATGTTTTATTCTTCTAGTTTGTGCTGTAGCCTACGATTCAATAGGAGTCATTTTTATACTGTCTACATGCCATAAGATGATGCATGTATAGCAACAGCAACACTGTGTGTGTGTGTGTGTGTGTGTGTGTGTGTGTGTGTGTGTGTGTGCGTGTGTGTGTGTGCAAAAAACAACTCAGCTTAATGATAAAGAATACACACTTTATAGTGCATGGGGTTCTGGCAGTGTGTTCTTTAGAAATTTCAATGTTTTTCCTTTTATGTGAGCCAATAATTATATTTTATATTACTTTCAAAGTTGTAAAAAAAGAACAACACAGTGAACTCGTAATATACTCGAACCGCAGGACTCCATACTTTAATTTCGCCTCTCTCTTCATCTTCTTTTTCCTCGTTTATCTGATGCATATTTTTATTTATTTTTTTTTTTTTTACATTTAGGGCAACACAACCAATTTCTTAACCTACAAAAACATTTACTGTATAATCTTATCTGGCTAACCTCAAAAAAACATTTTATTCTGAATATATTCTATCGAAATGCTGTAAACATATTAACAGATGTACAGAATACATATAAAATATACTACATTATCTATATATTAGGGGTGTAACGGTACACGTATTCGTACCGAAATTTTTCAGGCTTTCAGTTCGGTACACGTGTGTATTGAATCCAGTCCTTTTTAGATACAGAACATCTGAGTTTATTCAGTTAATGAAAGTTTGTTTTCTTTTTAGTATTTTTAAACATACACAACAGTAACAGGGGTAATAAGATTTGTTTTGCGCATTCATGAAAACGCGAAAGAATCCATAGCGCTAGCGATAGTTGCTAACCAGGAAGTGGCTTGCGGCTTACGCTAGCGCTATGGATTCAAGATTCAAGATTTGTTATTTGTCACAATGCATAGTTACATGCAGGATAAAACTTACAGTGAAATGAAAAGTTAAAACAATTAAGAAAATACTGAATCTTGAATCCATAGCGCTAGCATTAGCTGCTAGCAAACTTTCTGGTTAGCAGCTAACACTAGCGCTATGGATTCTTTAGAATTTTATGTCCAGCTTCAAGAATTTCTCCTAAAAGGAGAAAATCCTGACAATTCTACATATCGAGGGAATGAATGAATGAAGGACATTTGTTAAAGTTTGCTGAAATAATTAAAACAGTTAAGTTGAACATATTTTTAGAAAATTAAGTATTAAATGTAAAATACACACATGCATGCGCACACACACACACACACACACACACACACACACACACACACACACAGACAAAAGTAAAAAAATATTTTGTTCCCATTTATTACATTTTATTTAATCAATTTAATTTGTGCAAATTTAATTCACTCAATTTAATCAACATAATTAAAAAAAAGTATTTCATTGCATTCATTAGATTTAAAAATTTATAAAAAAATGATAAAATTTTTATTTCAACCCAGCCATTAGTGTTACACAAGGCAGTGCACTCTTAGTGCCGGTCTCAAGCCCGGATAAATGGGGAGGGTTGCGTTAGGAAGGAGATTCAGCGTAAAACATGCGCCAAATCAAATATACGGATCACGAATCAGAATTTCATACCGGATCGGTCGAGGCCCGGGTTACCAACGACCACCACAGGTATCGTTAGCCAACAGGGTACCGGTGGAAATTGGGCTACTGTTGGCTGAAGGAGGAGAAGAAGAGGAGGAGGACATCTACAGAGACAGCAGGAAAAGGAGAAGTGGAGGAGAGTGGAGGTTCGGGTTGGTACTTTAAATGTTGGTACTGTGACTGGTAAAGGGAGAGAGGGAGCTGATATGATGGAGAGGAGAAAGGTAGATATGGTGTGTGGTCAGGAGACCAACTAGTGGAATGGGAGTAAAACCAGGAGCATTGGAGGTGTTTAAGCTGTTCTATCATGGTGTGGATGGAAAGAGAAATGGTGTAGGGGTGATTCTGAAGGAAGAGTACAGTAAGAGTGTAGTGGAGGTAAAGAGAGTTTCTGATAGAGTGAAGAACGTGAAGGTGGAAGTTGAAGGGGTAACGATAAATGTCAGCAGTGCTTATCCTCCACAAGTAATGTCAGTGGTAAACACGTATTGTAGGAAGAAGGAGGGGCATGAGGTGACGTATAAGAGTGGAGGAAGGTGCACACAGGTGGTGTATGTTCTATGCAGAAGATGCAACCTGAAGGAGATTGGAGACTTTAATGTTGGCAGGGGACAGGGATTGTGATTGGCTGGAGGTTCAGGAGTGAATAGTGGATTGTGATTGGCTGGAGGTTCAGGTGTGAATAGTGGATTGTGATTGGCTGGAGGTTCAGATGTGAATAGTGGATTGTGATTGGCTGGAGGTTCAGGTGTGAGTTCAGAGCGTTGAGAGCTGCTTATAAACACCTGTAACCACCCAGTTCCATCCAGAGACAGCGATTGTACACATTTCTAATGACCTCACTGAGCTCCCAGGTTCATTGTTGATTCTAGTATCACTTACTGTTCTAGGCCTTTTATTGTCTTTTAATAATGGATCATACATTATGGAAATATTGACCCCAGAATTGAACCTTGATTGTGAGTGTCGGATTGCCAAACATCTTGAGTTTTAAGATACATTGAAGATTTTCTGTTTTATTTGAATCCTGAAACTTAAAAAAAAAAAAAAACATTTCTAGTTCTAAAGAAAAAAACCTCCCAGACTTTTAGAGGTCTCTGACGTTATTTAGCTCTTCAGACATTACTCTTAAGTGTTAGTCTTTTATTTAATGACCGTCAAGGACTTGGAACTCGCCTATAGCAATGGCATGGAACAGTGAACCTGTGAGAAGAAGAAACTTATATTTAGCTGTCTAACTCAGACAACAGCCACCATCCACCCCACCACCCCCTTCACCCCTCTGTGACGCTAGGCTTGTTTAGCATTCCATCGACGCTGTCACTGCCTGTGGTGCAAAAATGCAAAAGGAGCCAGCTGTCGTTTTGTAAGCTCATGAATTCATGTATGTTACAAATGCGACCTTCCTGTCCGATGTTTACGGCGGTGCTGAGAGGCAGACCTCCCCGGGCGACTGAGTGTAAACGGGCAGAGTAATCCTCCGCTCTTCAGGATTTCAGCAGATCAGACAGACACATTTATAAAATCCATGACTTCTCTCTTTTTTTTCTGGCTCCAGTCCAGTGGGATAAATCATGACTTCAATCTCTCTCTCTTTCTCTCCCTCTCTCTCTCTCTTTTTCCTCTCAAAAAAAAAAAGCCAAGTGCATGACGTGTGAAGTTTTCAGACATCAAAATCACCAAGCTATGCATGAACTTCACTTTTAAATCAAATGCATGAACTGTGGATCTGTAGTCCAAACCGTGTGTCAGCACTTAAATCGCATAAATAATACATTGACACATAATTTCTCAAAAGTATTGGGACACCCGACTTTCCCACCCGTATGTGGTTCTTGTAGCTTATGTGTACTTAAGTAGCCTTTTCGTGTATCTGAAATATTCAAATTACATTTACATTAATATCATTCTATTAATAGATCAGTGTGCTGAGAGTCACATTCGAGTCTTTACATATAAACTGAGTTGATAAAGTGAAGAATCTTGTGATAAAAATGATCATTGGAACATTAAAGTCATAATAAATCATAGTACTTTAGGTACTTAAGTACATTTGAAGGCAAAAAGGTTTGTACTTTTATTTGACTGAAAGTTTAAAGGGACACTTTTGCTTTTTTACTGGAGTCACATTTTACTCGAGTACAGGGTTTGTAAACTTTGTCCACCACTGACTAATTAAAAATGCATTTTTTAAGCGTTTTGAGTGTCAATGCATTAAAAAAAGACTTTTAAATCACCTTTTAGCTATACTTTAGTCTCAGAATGCATTTTGAAATACACAATGAATTTTGCTACAAATATCTTAATGGTGCTTTTAAGTGCATTTAAATGATCATTTTGTAATTATTTCTGCTTGGACATGTTACACATATCAAATCAATTTTAATACATTTTAATTTCACAACTTATAAATTGTTCAAATTAGTATGTAATTTACATATTAAGACTACTGTGGGAAATGGGAAATGCAAATAATATAATAATAACATGATTATTTTTCTTTTGCACCAAAATGTGCACATACTGACAAAATGTAAATTCACATACAGAAATACATCGTCTAAAGTGAATTTTGCTAGCGTCCATACCTTCCATGCTTCCATACAACGCCAGTTCCATAAAGATTTTCTTTCCACGGGTTGGAGTGGAAGATCTCCTGCTATAGAGACTGCACTCCAGGCCTCCTCACATTCTCACTTTCACCTGACTTTACTAACCCCCTTGTTGCTGAATGAATCTCTACAAAATCTAGTGGAACATCTTCCCAGAAGATCAGAGCTTATAACAACAACAAAAAGGGACTAAAAGTGGAATGGGATGTTCAAAAAGCAGCACATAGAAATCGTATTTTTATTTTTAGTCTAAACTAGCATTAGCAAAGATAGCAGGCTAGCCTAAGAGCTCATGCCCTATAGGTTCCTCACCTTCAGCTTCCATACTTCCGTCTGGTGGATTATCCATTTCCAGATGCGCACACGATTAGATAGCTACAGCGTGTAAAGAGCGGATCATGAAATCGTTGCGATTCTAGATTCATTCGATTGGCTGATAATCGTAGCCCAGTCAGGTGGCAGATGAAAGAAAAAAAGTCGGTTGAGATTTTCCTGGGAATGTTATTAAATAAAATGTAGCGATTACAGTATTGTAGGACTCCGATATGACACAAACACCTCAAAATAATGCAACAAAGGTACTATTTTTAAATTCTGCCATAGTCTGTGTGTGTGTGTGTGTGTGTGTGTGTGTGTGTGTGTGTGTGTGCGTGTGCGTGTGCGTGTGCTTGTATATCAGTGTCTGTTTGAAGGGATGTCAACCATGAAAGTACAAATATAGAACACACCATTAGAGAGTGTTGGCCTGCAGTGCTGTGAATAGAAGCAGCCACTGAGGAAATCCAGACATGCCGTCCGGTTCCTTTGAATGCTGAGCTCATAAGTGTGTGTGTGTGCGCGTGTGTGTGTGTGTGTGTGTGTGTGTGTGTGTGTGTGTTTGACCGTAATTGCACGAGCAATTGTTTGCCAAGTTTCAGCAGAGGTCATTTCCCTATTCTTTACTCTTCCACAGCATGAGGGAGCCGATGCTGTCTTGTGGTTACAGTAGATCAGATGTTGAAGTGAATTCACCCTCCTGTAAACTCGAGCCAACTCTCATTCGCTCCGGAGGTAGAAAAAAAATAAAATAAAAACGCCTTCCCAAATGAATTCTACAAGCTAGAATTAGAATCTCTGAAAAACTTAAACTCGGATGTCAGCAGTACTACATGGACGAAGAGCTCATATATCTAAGATTCGTTCCTAGATCGTTTCTTGTTATTTTCCAACTTTTTCCTGAACAAGAAGAATCTGCAAATAATTTCAAGAGAAGAAGATGATTGACTTTCTTTATATGTCTCCAGAACCACCAAGCTGCCACCGTTGGGCTCTTAAGCAGGGCCCGCAGCAAATTCAGGTACTGATGTAGGTGAGAAAGTGAGGAGGCCTGGGGTGCAGTCAGCATTCACATTCATCCCAACGGTCTTCAACAAAGTTGGCGTTTAATAGCAGGAGATTTTCCCCCAAATCCAACTCATGTAAATCAGATCTTCATAGAGCTTGCTTTGTGCACAAGGTTTGGGTCTCCTAGATTAAGGGAAAGGGAACATGAGTTATATTGGTAGAAGACTGCTGAGGATGGAGCCACCAGGTAGGAGGAAAAGAGGAAGGCAAAGGAGGAGGTTCGTGGATGTGGTGAGGGAAGACATGCAGGTGGTTGGTGTGAAAGAGGCAGATGTAGAGGACAGGGGGGGTATGGAGACGGATGATCCGCTGTGGAGACCCCCAATGGGAGTAGCCGAAAGAAGATGAAGTTCAAGGGAAAGGGAAAATTTTATGCTCTCCAGGAACAGTTTGGGGAAGAACCACACATGGCTGGAAAAGTCAGGTCTCCCAATACTTTGTGTATGACGTCCAAATCTTCCAAAACTCTGGGGTGCATTCCAAGTGCTTGAGTATTGTCAAGTCCAGGAAATGACTGCAAATGGCACTTGGTTAAGAATAGAGTAAAATAAATGGCGTATCTTCAGATATGTTAACGTTGAAATATTAATCACAGGATCACATGGTCTGTATGAATCATGTTCATATTTACCTCTTGCACGTTTGACGGCATTGACATCCCACTTTGTGGAATCGGTTTGAAGAAAAACCACATAAAAAGTGTCTTTTTAATCGTTTGTTGCTTTGATTTATTTCCATTAAAATCGATGCTCCGCCTCAAAACTGAAGCATTTGTACGTTTCTATTCGAATCTGTGTGAATAATTGGGATCTTCATTGTGAACCGGAGAATTTATTTAGAGGCGTAATTACATTACTTTGGGTACTGATGCTTGTTGCCGTTAGCTAAAGCTCTGATTAGCATTGCATTAACATGTTGCGCCGCATGATTTCAATCCACTCAGGCTGTCACTTCTCTTCTCGTGTACCGTATATGGTCTGGTGGGTGCGGTGTATCTGAGCGAGTACGGAGCTCTGGTTCTTTTTTTACTTCAATTGTTTTCATTTTTTCCCGAGTGAAATTGTTATGAAAGCCCTCTGGCCTATCCCGGGCATGTGTGAAAGGATGGGAGGATGATGGGATATGTCAATTTCCACCAGCTGAAACGGCTCAGCGAGGAAAAGACAAAGTGCCTCCGATACGGCTTTGATGTTCCCTTCCTGAATTATGTCTAGTGTGCTAGCATGGCTAAATGAGACCTCTGTAATCCTGAGGCTTTGACTCTGCTGCGTGTGTGTGTGTGTGTGTGTGTGTGTGTGTGTGTGTGTGTACTCACCTGCAAAATGACACTGCAACATGGGCACGTTTTGATGCTTGAAAAATATACCATGAGGAATTTCACAATGGGCTTAAAAAAAATGCAGCGATCATCAGCGTACACGGCTTTAGTTAGAACAAGGGCTGACGTGACCGGTGCTACATTGACTTATCAAATCTTTATAATCCACCGTAAACACACACAGCAGATCCACCGGCGTCGGTCGAGCCTGTGAATCATGACGTGGGTCACTTACAGCAAGAGAGAGACAACTGTAGATTCTTCATTCAGCAGCATATGGAATGCAGAGATACATTTATATTGTATTGTACAGTATAGTACCATTTTCTCAGACGCTTCAAAGCTTTTCTCAGATCGGAAATGAAGTTCTTACACGTCTCCTGATCACAGAGTCATAAAAGCAAGTTCTTGTCGCTTTGAACAAAGTTTACTTGGTTGTGGACAATTTCCTGCTGTTTCCTCCATTATCGATTGTTCATGTTCATGTCGATCAAAACATATTACACTGGTTCTCACCTGAATCGTCTCAACCCCCAAAACATCTCGTCATCAGTTCATTGGATTAGTCATCGCATGCAAAATGGTTAAATCGGTTGTCAGAAGCTGTCAGGTTTAAATTTACATTACAAAAATTAACAAATTAGGCAGATGAATCTTGAATGTCTCTAATAGAGGGACGTGTACAGCATCAGATCAACCAATAATTAACTAGTTCTCTAAAACAGGTCAAAGGTGAATCTCATAAACCTTCAATTAGCGTCAGACAGCAAAACACAGAATTGCAATTTCTGAAAATGGATGAACAACCAGGAAACGAACGAACACTAATACAGTACAGTAAAAGTGTGAATCCTGTCTGGTCTTTTGCAATCAATATAAATCAAATGTTGCTGAAATCCATAAACGCCAAACAGAAGAAATTCAGCCTCGTGCTTCTTCAATTACTGTGATCCAAACTGTAGTTTATATCAGGAAACACTGAAACCGTCCGCCATCATACTGACAACGAGACTAAATATACTGACAATCGTGTTTGTGAACAATAACTAAAGGACGTGTTTTTCTGATGGCAATAAGATGTTTATTGACACAAACACTAAGAGATAAATGAAGGATTCGGAGAAAAGTACAGGCTTTTGCACGTTATCCATTGTGTTGTAAACAGAAATGCACTCACTCCAGAGCAACTGAGAAAAACTGTAATGCAATTGTGTACCTCCAACGTTGTTCTTTAAGTTTGGGGAAGAAATAAATACACCTCATGTCAAATGCTACAATGCCGTTCTTATTTTAATGAATGTGTGATTATCCAGGAAATAAAAGAAGAGTCGTGTGAAAGTATATCCCATAATCTTTCTTCTCAGATCGTGAACGTGTAATAACTCAAATTAAACTTGCTGTTTATCCGTTCCTGAGAACTTTAATCGAAACGGACAAGTTACATCACTCCACTCGCGCATGATAAGGAATCGCCCTCGCTCCGACAGACAGCAGCTCGACTCACCCATGCTGAAGTGATGGAGCCGTGATGTTTGTGCTGTGATGTTTAATACTGATCTGCTCTTCCTTTTTTCTCCTCCCAAAAAAAATGAGAGACGAGACGGAGCGGATGTGATTTATTCGTTTGTACTTTTAGCGATGCGCCCGACAGAGTCGGAGCCAAGAATTACTGGCAAAACATTTTTTTTAATCAAGTCAGATGGGTGAGGGTGAAGTAAGGGTGGCTCATTTATTATTCGCTTAATCCATTATGCATGTGTGAGGTCGTACAGGGGAGCACCTTTGGAAAATTTGTTGACCGGGAAAAAAATAACAAAAACAAAACAAAAACAGGCTTCTCAAAGTCGTTCATCTCAAAGATTTTTGTAAAAGCAAATCATCACGAACAGGAACGCAGGTTTCCGTTGTGTTTTTAATGATGCACACGTGGTGATTGACAGGAGATCAGACCTGGATGGAACATTGTGGAATGAGGGAAGATCTGCTGGGAATTTCCGGCACTAATATCCCGTTTGTGTCTATAACTCAGGGTCGTTCAGCGTGACACCGCCACATCTGCCTCCATTCAGCTGGAGAGAGAGCTACATGACCTCCATCAAGGGGGCACTGCTCAATCAAACTTCATTTCATGTATGTGTGTGTGTGTGTGTGTGTGTGTGTGTGTGTGTGTGTGTGTGTGTCTAAATGTTTTCCTTCCGCTGAATTTGTTGCAGAAAAGTCGACGATGCATCTCGGGATACAACTGAGAACTTTGTTTGGAATGAACAGATAATGTGTGCTAAACGAATACGAATACAGATGGAGGTTCTAGTTCTTCAGGAAGCTTTCCAGAAAGCTAGGTGGGATAAGATGTGTGCATCAACTCTTAACCCTCAAAAGTTGTATAAATTCACTTTAGATAAAATTATCTGCCAAATGTCAAATGCATCCTGGTTGATAACCTCAACAATAAGAAACTATAACAAGTGAATATCCTCTGTCTACCAGCTGAGGATGATCGCTTTTGAGATGTGGTTCCTCTTAAGGTTTCTTTCTCATACCATTTCAGGGAGTTCTGATCCTACCATTACTTCTAACTCATTCATTCTGTAAGTGATATTTGACCAAAAAGTTATAGGGACACAAAAAACCTGCAGTGTGATAATGTACTTTGTTGAAAGTAAAATACAAATAAAACTGAATTGCATGAATCCCACAGTCCTCCTCCTCCTGCTCCTTATCATCATCATCATCATCATCATCATCATCATCTTATACACCACAAGTTACTTATCTTTGAGTTCTACCATATCATGCCACAATATTTAGCTGAAAATGTCAATAGGTTACGTATGTAATTCTAGTTCCCTGATGGAACAAGACGCTGCATCGCAACACTTTGCTCTGAATCACGTGTGTAATCTGTTAAACGGAAGGCGCATCACCACCGGCAGGGTGATGTCACGACCAGGAAGCTATAAAAAGCACATGGAGTGAAGCCGGCACCAGCTTCTGTAAATGAGAAGGAAGCACTGCAGGGATGCCGTGTGGCAAGGAGATGCAGCGCCTCGTTCCCTTAGGTAACCAGGTTTAAATACGTAACCTAGAGATGTTCCCGTCCAGGAACTCGAGCTGCATCGCAACGCTTAGGGAACGAGAGTCCAATACCGCCAGACTGACCAGTCCCTGACTAGTGTGTAAGAGCACAGCTATATTGAAGGACAGATGGGCCAGGAGTGGCAGAGAGGTCGAGGTTATAAAACCTGACAAAGGTCAGTTTGGTGGACCAGCCTGCAGCGTTGCAGAGGTCTTGGAGGGACGCTCCAGAGGACCAAGCTTTAAAAACTGCCACACTCCAGGTGGCGTGCGCTCTGAGCCTGAAAATTAGCGGGAGACCAGAGGACACTTAGGACGTGATAGAGTTGATAATCCATCTGCTGAGAGTCTGCTTATTAGCAGGGAGGCCTCTCCTCAGCGGGCCATAGCAGATCAATAATAAAACTTAAGTGTCCACAGCTCGCACCGGGCACAGCCGGTTTAGCTTCTCCTAGTCTGGGGCCTATAAGAAGTATAGAATGCCTGGATCCTAACAGGTGGGTCTACCATGGGCATCTTGGGGCAAACCTGCTCTGGGTTACAGGAAGGCACTGGCCATGCCATGGCTAACTCCAGAAAAGAGGGGGCCACAGAGAGGGCCTGCAAATCACCTACTCTCCTCAGACAGCAGATAGCTATCAAAAGCACAGTCCGGCACTTCCGGTTCTGCGGCACGCACTTCCGGGTCAGCGGCCATCTTGCCATTTTTCGCGCACCTCCCGGTATTTAAGGACACACAAAACTTTAGCTTGGGGCCAGATTATCTCACCGGCTTCCTAAAATCCCTGGGATTATTTCTTGCCACCCTGACTGCTCTGGATACCTGTTCCTGATCCTGATCCTGTTCCTGTTCCTGACCCCTGTTCTGCTCTGCTCTGGTTTTGACTTTAGACTTGTTTTTGGTTTGCGTTTTTGTCCTGTTTCCCTATGTTTTGACCCTGGACTGTTTATTGGACTTTGCTTTTGCCTGTGCCCTTTCATTAAAGCCTGTTTTCTCCATACCCCTGTGTGCATCCTGCATTTGGGTCCTCACTCACCTAGTCACCCGCAAGAGATTTCTGACAGAATAATCTGTCCAAAAAAAGAACCAAGCAGGTGTATGTAAGCATTGAGCTTGCTCCGCCGCAGACCGGCAATTCAGGGACCCAACCGAGACAGTTGACATTCTAAAGCTCACCCAAAGCAGAGAACTAAGTTTTTTCGTGTGTGTCATGAACAATCTCTGGCAAACCAAAAGCCTTTAAATAACCTCCTAAATCGACTGTCCCTCCGGCTGCCCAACCTCAGCCTCCGCAGACCTCCGCAGAGGGCGTCGCTCTGCCTCATCACATTGGCCAGAAAGTGCTTGGGGCAGCCACCTGGAGGCTCGCTGCACGCTTCATCCGACCTTTCCTGACCTCCAAGACTACCCTGTGGCAGTTCGCCTCAAGTCCCGCTGTGTCCGCCGCTGGCACCCGACTTTCCTCGTGCCCCAGGACTTTCGAGCCTGTCCAGTATTTCCCTTCACCAGAGGCCACCTCCCGGAGCTTCGAACCCTACACTTCTGAGTTGGGGTTGGGGATGCACCTGCCGAGCATCCCAACGAGGTCTCTTTGGTGCCAGGTCTGCCGTACGGCAGAGCTCTTACACCTGGCTGCCCATGATGTCTCCCACCGGTGACGCCGTGCCTTTCATTGGACAGATTACACATTTGATTTAGAGCGTGGACAACGCGGAAGCGTTTCCAAAGCGTTGCGACTCAGCTTGAGTTCCTGAAAGGGAAAATTTTAATATGACATGTTGCCAGATTTCAGGGAAAATTCCATCTTAAAGACAATAAAAAAAAAAACACATCTGGGACAGAAGAGATGTTTATCACCGTCTTTTTCTCAACCTCTGCACAGGAAAGAAGCTAACAGTGGTGAGCACGCATTTCAGATTTATTTCGCTGTTGCTCTAAATAGCCCACACAGACCATGTATTGTGTACAGGGAAATGTATCTGTGTTTGGGAGGGGCGTATGCTCTGATTCTTTGAGCTCATGTATGCAAAAGAGGGCAGATAGATCTTTCCTCCAAAGCCCTGTAAAACTTCATGAGGAACAATCTGAAAGACTTTGTTTTTTTTGTATTTTGTACTATTGTGCAACATTTGCAAGCTTACTTAGAGAAAGAAGGTTGCCAGATAGCTATAAAACTATGTTTTAATAATAACTACTTGTTATTATAAACTTTAAACTCCACTTTCAAAGTTTTCCATATATAGATACAGATATTATTAGAGAACATTGAAACAAATACTCATTATAGCATTGTGCTACACCCTGAAACCCTGATAAAAGCAATTTGGACACTGGGAGAACAGAGCGTAGGATCAATTCCTGAACTCTGAAGGTGAAGCTGTTGCCTCGAACATTCGCTCCAATGAACGTAAAAAAACGTCCCATATTTCTGATGTACCGCGGTGTTTAATCAGTACTGTGAGAAATCGCTTTATTTCCACTGAGACCAATGGCACTGATTATCTCTACAAGAAGAGAGATCTAAAACTGTATTGTATAGTTTTTTTGGGCATTGCTAAGCTGTGAGGCATGTGGTACGATAAAGGGAAATAAACATTTTTTTTTTTTAGATTAATCATGACTCTTCACCAGCGCAGACAGCAGAGTGGAATTTGGTTCTTTGCCTTCTGAAAGACGAGATTAGTCTGCGTTCATTTTATCGAGCGCTAAGACATGAGACGTCCCATGAGTTCGGTTCCGATTTCGTCGGCGAGAAAACAAACTCAACATTGCCTGAAGTTATGGCATGAATTTTTAAGATTGTGGTGAAATTTGATCATTTAGAGAAACACTAAAAATGAAACCCAGAACTGTGTAGACGTGCAGGGAGAAAGGGATTGTGGAGAAACGGAAGAAACGCAAGCGGTTTGTGTCACATGACCTGCCATTGCAGTGCACATCTTAGAACCTGCAATCTTCCATTTGTGCTTTGATTCACTGAAGAGTTTATTTAGGTTTGAAATAATTTAGCTTTCGACTGTTTGCGTGTTGTTAATTTGTATTCGAGTTGCACTTTATTGGGAAATCATGCAGCAGGAAGATGACTAGGGAGCATTAAAATAGTATAATCCAAGATAAACACAAAGAGGATCCAAACCAGAGGAACTGGCTACTAAAAAAGGTTTGGGCTTAACAGCCAGTGGGAACACTAAGTCATTTGTAAGTGGAGAACAATATCTAAAAAAATAAGTATATTAATCAAGGTGAGACACGTAACAGCACAACATTATGTTTATGTTCACAAGTACACTCTCATCTTAAAGTTCTTTCTTTTTCACATTCTTCTGTATAACATATTATGAATATTATGTTTGCTGGTCGGCGCTATTTTGTGTTTTGTGTATTTGTCCCACACTGTCTTGTGTTGTCTGTCTGCACTTTTTGTCTGTACTGTTTGCATTCAGATGCACTTTATGTGGCGAGGACACTTATTTAGTCTTTAACTCTGTGTCCTATTATGTATTATCTATTATATGGTTGAAATGACAAAAAAAGCTTCTTGACTTGACTTGAAACAGGTGATCACAGTAGTATAATCAGCCAATGACATATTTGAGGCAGAGGCGGGGGGGGGGGGGGTGTCTTTCTGTAACAGAAAATGACAGAAAGTTACTACCAGTATTATTGTGGATTATTTAAAATGTATCTTTTTGCCTCCTAATGCAAGATTAGTTTATTATTTTGTTCTGCACCATACAGACACATGAGCATCACTTTTCAAGAGATATATCACCTTTTAAAAAAGCGTTATTACTGTCATAATAGCATTTTTTCATATTTATTACTACTGAAAGCAAAACATTGTCATTGCTTTTTTAACATCTTTTTTCTTTTTTCTTTTTTTTTTTTACATTGCCAAAACATAGCATTGTAATTGCTATTGAAATCAAACATTCACTTACTTATGCATATGTTTGTTGGGTGAATCTAACACATAATTAAACCACGTTAATAACTAGAGGTCGACCGAAAGTGGATTTTATCAAAACCAATAGCTAGGTTGGATTGTACTTGCCGATAACCAATGATACTGGATAAAAAACAAACAAATATAACACGTCCATGTAAAATAGTACTGTACTTTATTACAGCAAAAAAACATTACTTAATCGTGAGAAATGTGCTAAAGGAAATAAATATCTATATATTCATTAATAAATATAATTATATAATTAATAAATTATAAAAAAATAAATATAGCACTCCGTGCAGCGCACAGTCTCACGTGTAAAAACAAACAGCATGTGGCATCAGTGATTCGCCTCTAGTGGCCGCTCTCGTAATTCTTCGGAAGCTGGAAAAAATCGGTATGGATTTTTGCATTAACTATAGGTGACTCGACATTTTAGTTTGAACCAACCTTTATTATCAAATACAGATATGAGTAAAGCATATATTTTTTAAATTACAATTAATTATGTCTCTGGGATGGTTCAGAGAGCCGGTCCAAATGTGGGGGCGGACTGTAGTTTGGGAACCCCGGGATCGGGGATCCCACTGGACCCCCTGCATCGAGACTCCAAATTAGCTAAAAAAAAATGAGCTCCGTAGTTGGTCTGGGAAAACCTTTGGCTCCACAAGAAAGAGCTGAAATCTTTGTTGGGTAGTGGAGATGTTTTGATGGAAATGTTGTCCTTATACATCCCACAAATTAAAATTAATTAAGAATTTATTTATAAAAACTCTGTTTAATTATACAAAACAGCACAGTTCATGATGTTCGGCTTGCCGATTTGTTGCCATGGTTTAGAATGTTTAGAAGGTTTAGTAGGTTCTGCAGTCTATCTAGTCTCTGCACTTTAAAAACAGATTTGGATGATAGATGGTGCTTTTATGCAGTGTTTTGAGATAATTCAGTGTTTGGTTAACGAATTGGGCCGGAGAAATCCGAAGTGCTTGTGGTCTCTTCTGGTCAAGTGTCTCTCAATGAAGTTCTTTTATCTCATGGCAATGCCTCTTAACCTTGCATTTGCACCTCTCTCTCTATCTCTCTCTCTCTCTCTCTCTCTCTCTCTCTCTCTCTCTCTCTCTTTCTTATACACACACACACACACACACTCGCTTTTGTATTTTCTTCCCTCCTCAAATCATGATCTCTGCTGCAAAGAAAACTCCACCTACTCAGTGCTGCTAATGTAGTCACTGACAGTGCGAGCTCTCTCGCTCTCTTCTCTCCTCTGCTGCTCTCGTCTCTCTCTCTGACTCTCACTCTGCACTCATTTGCTCACTCCCCCTCTCCCTCTCCCTCTCCCCCTCCTTCGCTCTCTCTCTCTCTCTCTCTCTCTCTCTCTCTCTCTCTCTCTCTTTCTCTCTCGTTCTTCTCTCCCTGGCTCCCTCGTGCACTGTTCGTACCAGTCCAGGATAAATAAAGGCAGCTAGGAGGATGTGGAGGGGGGAGAGAGATGTAGGCGCTTGCGGACGGAGCACAATGTTGAGGCGACTCTCGCTTGCCGAGTCTCGGCTCTGAGGATTACAGACACTTTTGCATATTCTCCCCTCCCGGTTTTACCACCATTCCATCACCCACTGGAGGATGCCCAGATCTGGTTCTCCGTCTGACATGACTACTGCACTTTACTTCGTGTTTGGTACCCGAGCCTGACTCTTTCCAGAGCTCATATGCTGCTGAGGTTAATGGAGCCCGATTCCTGACTTTGGTAGACGTTTCCACTTCTTCGTCCCCCTTGTTCACTGGCTTGGCATTCGTGTTTTTTTTTTTTTACCTTTTTTTTGCCAGGCAAAGACATAAGGAGGCACTGGCAGTTCTCCAACTCCATGTATTACTGACTCGTTCGAGGCTGCGATAGTCGGCATCCGACAAAGAGGTAGGAGTTTAAAACATCACCGCTACCATTTCACCTGAAATGTACAAATTTGACCAAACAAGTGATGATCTTTCTTATCATTCTGGTCATATCCCTACGCAAATGTTTCACTTTGGAAAGAAAGATGGAAGTGATTAAAATCTTTTCTTCTCAGCACCATCTGCCATATCGTTGAGTCCACATGGAGACTCCAAAAGATGAACGCCTCAGGGCTTTTGAACATTAACCAGGATCTTTTGGGCTCAGGTGTCGACAGACAGGGCAGCAATTCCAGCACAAGGGGGAGAATGCGAGTTTATCTGGGGCCATGCTTTGCTAATTTTGGCAAGAATATCTCTCTTGGTATAAGGTCGAGAGGCATGATCTTAAACATAACAATTCAACTTCAGAAATTCTTACTTCTCTTCCTAGATCTGATGTCTGGGGTTTTCAGGAAGAGTGTCTGAGTATCTTTAGAGTTATTCTGCTCTGAGGATTAGATTAGTTTCAGTATATATTTTAGTGGTTGTGTGCAGAATGCGTTTATTCGTTCACACTCTACGAAGTGCACAGCGCCTCTTTCCACTTCAAAGTCATGACAGAAAAGCATTTTCAGCACCGATTTACCCGTAGACATGGAATTAATGGTTGGTTGAAGGATGAACTAAAGAATTTCCTCCGACATGTCAGTGGTGAAAAGCGGCAGCCTGCCTCGATGAGAAAACACCTCCACAGAAACAAATCAATCGAGACAGAAGTGAAACGGTTTTCTTACATCCCGACTAACGAACCGTATCACGCTAACTAGGAGGAGTGAAATGTTTCATTCCAATATTTCAGGAAGAATCGCGTACACGAACGTGCCAAAGCGTCTCTGCAAGCACGCCGATACGCTAAGCGTCAGTGCTAATAACATGTTTACTCTCCAGCTAGCGGTCAATTTCTGAACCTCTACGGCTCACGAGACGGCTTATCCGACAATCCAGCAGGATATGATTTCGCTCGTCTGTTCTGATTCATGCGTATCGTCTCGTAATGATCTCTGTCACCTGATGGAAGCAAATGCAGGAACGATTTTTTCACTCTAATTAAAACATCCTGGATTAATTAGTGGCTTTTTTTTTTTTTTGTAATTAAGTTAAAAACGAAGTAAAAGGTTACGATTCGGGTTTTAAGATTAAATATCCAGAACCAGATTTTTATTATTAAAATTTTGTTGAAGGAAAAACTTCAATAAAGACAATTAAACAATTAACTACCAACACATTTGATTTATTATTTGCTGTATGTTGCTCATTTTTGATTCTTATACCGTTTGAAAAAAACTTTGTGGAACCCTGAACATAATATTAGTGTTTTATTGACGTATCATTCCACATTCAGTCCCCATTTGCCATTATAATGAGCTCCACTCTTCTGGGAAGATGTTTCACTAGATTCTGTGGAGATTTGTGATTGAGATTAATTAAGCCACAAGGACATGTGTTAGTAAAGTCAGGTTCTGATGGAGGTGAGAAGGTGAGGAGGTCTGGGGTGCAGTCAGCATTCACATTCATCCCAAAGGTCTTTAATAGTTTCGAGGCTCTGTAGCAGGAGATCTTCCACTCCAGCTCATGTAAATCAGATCTTCATGGAGCTGGCTTTGTGCACAGGGGTATTATCATGCTGGAACAGGTTTGGGTCTCCTAGTTCGGCTAAATGGAAAATTTCATGCTACATCCCATGCAATTGTTTGTCTACAACTTTGTGTGAACAGTTTGGGGAAACACCACAAAGAATCTCCAAAAGTCTGTTAATTGTGCAGTCACCTCCCACAACTGAGCTACATGAGTCTACAGTGTGAGTCAGCTCCGGCCTCATGTCTTACTTACCCCCAGATTCTTAATAAAGCTGGTCACATATAGATTGGAGGCTAATGTTTTAGAAATGGATTGTAGCGTATTGTATTGTTTTAGATTCAGGAGAACCGTTAAATATCGAACCCTTGCCTAATTGTTTAAGGCAGTTCCAGTGTCACCTTATTAAGAATTCAAACTGTATGGTAGCAGATTCAGCAGTTACACCAAATATCACTGATTTAGGATGTGGTGGAATTGAAACATTATTGTAGCACATCAAATTCAGTAGACTAGTACACAAATTGAGTTAAAAATGTAAATAGTAACATCCAGAGGTCGGCCGATAGTGGATTTTAACCGATACTGCTAGCTAGGTAGGATTGTACTTGCCGTGAATTTTTATACAAAAAAAACAAATATAAAAAAAGTAGTGAATGGTGAAAACTAAATGAAATAAATGTGAATTTATTAATTATTGAAATTAATATTAAGGAAAAGAATAGACATGCATTCAAACTGAAGCAAAAATAAGACACCAAATAGATAAAACCACATTCAAAATGAATAAAAAAGGCACTTTAAACAAACAGCACGTGGCGTTAGTGATTCACCTCTAGATGCTGCTCTCGTACTGTATAACGCGACCCGGAAAAACTATCAGAATGTGTTTTTGTCGATAGTTTCAGTTAATCAACTACCGATGTTGATTAATTGGTAAAACTGATGAATCAGTTGACCTCTATTTTCATACAAGATTTAAGGGTAGTATGAAACTATGAACCGGTGTCTTAGGAATGAACATTGCACCAAAAAATATTGCATTGGATTCTGCAGTATAACCAAATTACAAGTCATTGCCTTAAGACTTAAAGTCATGGTTTATTGCATCATAGAATAATTGGTGAGATTTAATTGTCTGGAATAGTGTTGATTCACTTCGGATTTAGTAGCATTACTAAAGTAACTTAACTCATCTGAAATTTTTCGCATTAGATTGATGAGACAGGAAGTCAAATAAAGAATTTTTTTTTTAAATCAAAATACTTTCATGGGAGATTCAGGGGGGGATCATCAAACATCGATCTGGTAAATTAAAATCGCATTTTTCAAATCCAAATGTCCAACCATATTATTTCACATTTCTGCTTTATGGTCATACAGTATCTTGTCTTTTGTATCAGATTGAGTAGTTATTGACAAATATCAAAGTGTGTCGAAGGTTTGAGTATCTTGTTTTTTTTAGATTTGGAATACATTTTGTATTTTCCTGCACAGACTTTCATCAGGTTCAACAATAACTGACCAATTAAATAAAACTTCGAGACTTTGTACTCTGCATCAGCATCCGTACACTGCACTGTTCTATCCTATCTTTCTTAGTGTTTACCTCCAGTTTTTCAAAATGCTGTTTCTCAGAAACTCATCCAATACCATCTTCGACACGCCAGAGTCCATTTACTCTGTCAGTCCTGTCGCATTCAAACCCACACACTGCTATTCAATAGTGCAGAAAAAGCCAGCGAGATCAGACCTCCCTCCTCGTCCTTCGGTCCCCAGTTCCCTCTTTATACAATTTATTTCCGTCTTTTATCTCGCGAAAGCTTTCCTGCCAGTTTGCCGAGGAGAATGAAATCTTTGTCAACATTTACATTCTCTCTGTGTGCATTGTGGAGGCTCCTGTATGTTTAGGGTCGCTTGGCAGGGTGAAGACGAATCGGCCGTTTCGAAGCGAGTCGAGCTCTTCGGAGACGCTGCTGCCGAGAGCGTTCGCTTCTCCTGATTGATGTCTGTGGATTCCGTCGACGATTCCACCACCATAACAAACATCACAATGCGGCCTCTGGCGTAGAGTTTTTTTAATTTACATAAATAAAAATGAATCAAAGAGAAATGCAATGTATAGTTTCTAAGCAGGTCGAGGAAATTGTACAAAGGCTCGTCTGATGTGGAGCAGAAGTGAAGCAAGGTCAGAAAAATGGCAGTAAATTTACTGTAGGAATTAAAAAAGTACGAAGACTCAAACAATCAATGAATCAGTCAGTCATTCAACCATAATTACCTGTAAAACTTTCGAAACTTTAGAGGTTATCTTAACAATCTTCAATCTAACACAACCAAAGCGCAAGTCTTCAGCATCAACTGCAGATTTTAAAGGATAAATTATATTTTTTAATGAATTATTCGGTAAAAGTATTGAAATGGATAAATGGAGCTAAGTTTGTGGACACCTGAGCATACAGGATTCATTTTGTGGCAATTAGTGGAGATTCATTCAGCCACAAGGGTGTCAGTAAAGTCACTGATAGAGGTCCAGGGTGCAGTCAGTGTTCGCATTCATCCCAAAGGTGTTCAAAAGGGTTGGAGCTCTGTAGCAGGAGATCTTCCACATCATCCAACCCATGGAAAGCAGATGTTCATGGAGCTGGATTTGTGCACAGGAGCATTGACATGCTGGAACAGGTTTGGGTCTCCTTGCTGAAGTGATGATGTCCAAATCTTCCAAAACAACATTTAAACTTTGTAACAAATTCCAATTACGTGAGTATTTCCCAGTCCTGAAAATGATGTATAATTCTTAAATCCTCAGAAAGTCTTTGCCATGAGGTGCCATGTTGAACATTCAGCGGTCAATATGAGAGAACTGAACTCAAATCACTAAAAGGGTTGCTGAAATGTGAGGGGTGTACTCACTTTTGTGAGATACTGTACATATATATATATATATATATACACTGTCAGATCAAACCTGCACCTTCACCAACAAGAAATGAGATCTCAGCTATGGTGTAATGGTGTAAATAAATGGCGTATCTTCAGGTATATTAATATTGATGAATTATAGATCACATGGTCTGTATGAATGATGGTCATATTTACCTCTTGGCCCCTTGGCTGCGTCGACTAATGAGCTCTGGGATTTACATTTTCTAATCCCGTTGATTGTGTTTTTCAGCGTTGATCTTATGAACGGATTGTACGGAAATGAGCTCCGAGCTAGTCGTGTTTATTTATGTTTTTCTTTTCTAAAACATCATCCCTTTTTTGTATGTGTAACAAATGGTGCATTTGATTTATGTGCTTTAATTGCTTAATATATTATATAATATCAAAGCTGCATATGAAGTTTTACTTGCTTGAATAAAATACCTCATTTTTTGAATGGTTAGAATGAAAAATGTATAGATGATCACAAATGTTGAGCTCAGTAGCTCCTACTTTTATACCAAAGACTGTAGAAAGAACATTTACTTATAATCTTATACTCCAGTACTCATGTTAGTTCTCACTCTCCAGTGTTCTGTATTGTTGAAAGATTTATGATCAAACTCTTGATGTCACCCAAATGAGGATGGGTTCCCCTTTTGACTCTGGTTCCTCTCAAGGTTTCTTCCTCATAACATCTAAGGGAGTTTTTCCTTCGCCACAGTCGCCACGGCTGCTCATCAGGGATAAACACACACCATTCACCTTCACTGTTGATTTCTGTAAAGCTGCTTTGAGACAATGTCTGTTGTGAAAAGCGCTATAGAAATAAACTTGACTTGACTTGACTATAGTATGTTATAGTATAGTTGTTTTAAAAAATGTTTTTACGTACTGTATGCTAATCCACTTGTGTTCTTCTCAGATATGATTTATTTCCACTGCCCTCACGTTCTTTTCCACATTTTTGGTTTAGATTCCTACAATTACAGTGTGTGTGTGTATATATATATATATATATATATATATATATATATATATATATATATATATATATACATACTGAGATTGATTTTTTCAGAGGAAACCCAGGCAGATCTACGAATATACTCATTAAATTGAATTTGTCCTCGGCTGTACAGCTGTATTTCAATTGATTGCTAATACGCCAGTGTACTGCAGGTGTTCAGCTCGGATCGCTACTCGTGTTTTCCATACAAAAGTCGACACGAGGCTGACCTTCATCTGCACCTGCTCTAACGACAGTAACGACAACTGTTTTTCCAATTTTAAGGAACAGTGGAATCTTAACAGTGGGTTCTGGGAGCATAGAAATAAGTCATCAAGGTCACAGGTATTGTTTTGCTTCATGGTGTGTTTTCATATTTGCCATTCTTGGGCTTTTAGACTGGCAGTTTAGCTCGGAGCAGAGCACGGGGTCGGCGAAAAAAATTACAAATGGAAAGTTATTCTGAAGACCGAGAAAGCAACATGGTATTAAACTGCGACCACCTGTAGGAGTTCGGGTTGCTGTGGAACCAGGTCCTGTGAACATAAACTTATTCACGAAACAGAGTAACCTGTGCACCTGATGGTGATATAATTCATTTCTGCAACACTGCATGAATTCCTTGCAAATATTTGTCAGACAGTCACTTCATCCTGGACATTTGGTGAATTATGTGATGTAATGCACATAGACGTGAGTGTCATTCAATCTGCTGCACATTTCACCCAAAATAATACGAAAAAATCCGTGAGTCAGGCGAGTTTTCTCCATGCACATGTTTGCGATGATGTAACTTGAACGTAAATTCACCAGGATGGTTTGAAATCAAATTCGACGTTGTGGAGGAACTCCAGGAATGATCACGTTCTGATTCGGAAAAAACGTGTTGAGTTTGAAACCCACCTAAAAGTTGCTTGTCTCCTCTTTAATTGCGAACGCTATTAAGCGCTATGTTTGTGGCCCCAGGAGCGATCCGCTCTCGGTGTTCTCAATTACGTGATTAGTTCCTGTTTAATGTTTCCTGAGGCTGGAAGAGGAATCGGACAAAAAGCTTTGCTGAGATATCAAAGCCGAAGTCGATAGGACTGGAGTAGTGTAATTAGCTCATATTGGCGGTGGGAATGGATCCTTGTTTGAAGGATTTTAAGCTTCATTACCAAAAACAGCACAATGTTCTACACTTCTTAGTTGTTAGAGTTAAAGAAAAACAGAAAAAAAAAACCCAGAAAATGTATGGATTTTTAATATTACAAGCCCCACCCCCAAAATGACCTCCAAAACAGAGGTGTAAAAAGGTACCTGGAAATGGCTTCCTGCAAACATGACTTCATTACAAGTCATCAATTCCAATATGTTTTGAGTATCTGATCTGAACAGTACTCAAGTATTTGACTCGTATTGAACGTAGGCTCAAAGATGCACAAGTCCTCAACACCGAGACACATGAAAAGCCAAAAACAGGTGATTTGTGAGGTTTTATTTCCTAAAATACAAATTAGATTGTGCACCTTAATACTGCATCAACCGTCAACACACGTCTGTTTAACACGCGAAGTCAAACTGAAGTAAAACCCAATATTCAGAGCTGACGTCAGTCTCAGAGGGGGACGACATTTGTATTCAACTCCAACGAAAGCTTAAAGTTTTTGGTTAAAGTAAATTTATTTAAACTCTTTTTTACCTGCATTTAAACCTGGAATGGTCTTCAACGATATCAGTATCAGAAGCTCTACATCAAATCCTGCTCTGGATTCAGTGAATATTGTCTCTGTGATGTGAGTCAGGATTCTACTCAAAGTTATACCAGACTAGACAGCATCGCCGTCCCTACGGAAAACACGAACAACCACACAATCCACTCTTTAACACGTACACACACACACACACACACACACACACACACACACACACACACACACA
>JAAIIK010000099.1:3882838-3905835 GCA_014706435.1 Silurus glanis
CACACACACACACACACACACACACACACACACACACACACACACACCTCTGCTCAGCCAGATTTATTGTAAATGTCACACACCAACATAATGACAGAAATGGACTCCTACAGTTCTAAGACCACAGGACAGTCATTTTCAACAATGAACACTGTGTGCACTGTCTCACACACACAAACTCTCAGTTTAACCAAGTCCACAAACAAAAATATAATCATTTACAATAGCGTTTTTCTTTTACTATGCATGTTACTTAGTGGGACTTTTGGCATTCCTTGCCTTGAACAATCCCCTTCAAATCTGCCTCGTATTCCGTTGTTGCCACTCGAAGCAATTCTTTCACACGGGTGTCAGTCAGAACAGATCGATGCTTGTGTTCACTTCGCTTGAGTTCAATACGGTATTTTCGTCAAATGCGCATGTGCGTGAGATGAATATACCGCAGGGGTGGGCAATTAATTTTTACAAGGGGCCACATGAGAAACCTGAATTGTGTCAGAGGGCCACACCAACGATAATATTTTAGGGCTGCACCGAAATGAAAATTCAATTCAAAAGGCAATGAAATCCATCATTTTGTGTGTTATGCCTTTTGCCTTGGCACCATCACTGGAAAACTTTCCTGCCTTTTCAAAAACGTCCTCTACAGACGGAGTGCGCATGCTCGGATTGACTTTACTTTTCTGCACCGCGTTCTTCTCGTATTTAGAATGGCAATCGGGATGTTTGGATTTCAGGTGATAAATTAAACCCGACTTGGAGAAACTCTTGGCAGATACACCCCCTCTTGAAATTTCAATTTCAAAGTTTTGGTGCATCCCTGTAATTTATGATTGTCCTCACGCGGGCCGGACAGGGACGTACAAAGGGCCGGATGTGGCCCGCGGGCCGTAGTTTGCCAGTAGGGGCTAAGCTCATTTAAGTCTTAAAAATACCGCATTGAACTCAAGCGAAGCGAACACGCACATTAAAAAACAAACAAACACAAACTTCGATATGAACGTAAGAGCCGCATGAAACCAGCCAAAGAGCCGCATGCGACTCGCGAGCCGCGGGTTGGCCACCCCTGATCTAGATCATTGAAATGTTCTTTTGATAAGAACAAAAACAAACAGCATCCAGTTTCTCTAAAAAAGGAAAAGAAAAGCTAAATCAGCAGAAGAAGGTAATAATGGCGGCTGTGAGTAGTTTGTGTAGTTACTCTTAGATCAATGTCTTACTTTCTGGTTCGGTTTGAAAGATCAAACCTAATTTGCATAAACAATAAACAAACCTACTCCAAATGAAGTTTGTGTAATGGACCAGCGACTACTGAATACTTCTAGACCATTAATTTGCGTACTGAGACACGATCTGGGAGTAAATTCGTGTTTAGTTGAGGCACGGCTCTGTCTCCGAGTTCATGGAGTGGTGTGAGGGGTGGAGCTGGATGGAGAAAATGGCTACCATTAGCAGAAGATCGTTGACAACGTTGGAGTTGTTTTTGACTTTATTAAACATTGCTTTTGGAAGCTTTGTCATTCGAAGCGCTCCCCGTCCTCTGGCGCTTACCCGGACTTTTGGGCGGATAATAAAACGCTTTACTTTTTTTATGACACTAAACTGATGGATGGAGCTCTTTTGTGCAATTATTGCTGAAATCCTTCCTGCCAAAAAATTCGCTTCTGAAATTCTCGATTGAAACCGGAGCATGCCTTCGAAATGAAAGCCTGTGAAAACGTCTGTGGTTTGAAGGGAAAACAATTATGGTTTAGTTTTGTTTTTTGAAGAGAAACAATAATGATGATATTATATGGATTTAAATCTGGACTGCTGTCAATATGTCTGTCATATCCATAATCATCCCTTCCTGTCTAATTCTTGTATATATATATATTTGATAGTATATATACATATATACATGTTATTTTATTTATTGATTATCTTTATAATCTATTTCTATTCTATTACATGTTTTTTTTTTGGACAAAAGTACTGGGATTTTTTTCCAGCCAGTATGTGGTTCTTCCTCAAACTCTCACCACAAAATAAGAGACACACAATTTTATCGGACGTCTTTGGATGCAGCTTGAAATTCTCCCTTTACTGCAACTATTAGACCCAAACTTTTTCCAGCATGACAATACCCCTGTGCTCAAATCCAGCTGCGTGAAGATATTCTTGTGGGACGGGGTGGAAGATCTCCTGCTATAGAGCTCTTACCCTCAAACCTTTTGGGATAAATGTGAATGCTGACTGCACCCCGTCTTTCCAAAAGAGTGGAGGTTATTATAACTGCAAATGGAGACTAAATGCGGAATGGCATGTTGTCATTTTTCACTTATCCAATCCATCACTAATTTTCACTTTTAATACTTAAATGATTTCAAAAGCGAGAACTTTTAGTTCCCTTTTAGGGAATGTAAAAGGAGGAGTTTTAGTGTTTACTGGTGGAAAGTGCATTACAGAAACAACATACTTTATCCAAAGCTTTTAATGAGATTTTTGTAATTTTATTTCAGATGTGTATTGCTATAATATGGTAATTAAATATGTTTCCATGAGCTCTTTGTCTCATTCTATAAAAAGAAAAAATGTAAAAAGTTTTCTCTGCCTGGCTTTTAATTGATTACAAAGTTTTTCAACTGATGTTTATTTATTTATTTATTTATTTATTTATTTATTTATTTTTTATGCCTGAGCCTATAGCTGGAAGCTGCACTTGGTGTAACCTCCATTAGGAAAACCCTGTAACTTAAAAGAGATGTTGCTGCAAGGCATCTGCCATCATTTATCTGCTTCCACAGCTGGAGTCATCCGAGGGGAATATTGATGGGTCCCTGACATCATTAAGGGAGGCAGAAGTTTGTTACCAAGAGCAACACTGATCTCATGGAGGCTGTTAGCACGTTAAAAGATTCTAAAACATAACAATAATTAATAATTCAGCTTTAGCTTAATTAATTCTCTGAAATTGAAGGTAATTAGGAACATTGGGAACAACGAAAGTGGTCTACTTATTTAGTTGTTTTTTGCAGTAATGAGCGATTATGGAGGATTTCTTTCTTTCTTTTTTAAGTCGAGAGGCCATGACACACGATTTATGCTTTAGGCTACTTCACTGAAATTTGACAGCGCACACTCTAGCGGCTCATGTCCTGTGGTTTTAGACTAACATTGGTTCAATTCTGTTCAATAGAGCAACCAGGGTGAACCGTGGTTGCCAGATTTTAGTAAAATCTATATTTCTTTTGAAGGTGGTAGCTTTGTGGTTAAGGCATTGGTCTTTGGACCTGAAGGTCGTGAGTTCAAATCACAGCTACTCCACACTGCCGCTCCTGGGCCCCTGAGTAAGTCCCTTAACCCCATAGCTGCTCAGTTGCATGAATGATATATAAATATAATTTGCTCTGGATAAAGGTGTCTGGCAAATGTAATGGGTGAACCACGTTGCCTGATCTCAGTAAAAAATTTTACCTGAAATACTCTCACAAACCACACAACTGTAGAATGGCAACTAACCTGAAACAAATCAACCATTGAAAAAAAAAAAAGAACCATTTCTCCTCCTTTTCCTGGCCACAGTGGTGTGCACGCATTTCTAATCGATAGACATTATCCTTTCTATCTTTTTCTTTGTCCTCAAACATTTACTTTGCAATACATCTTTAAATATAAATAGTTCTGCCTGTCAAACACAAAGTCTGCACTTGCACTTTACCTTTTGTTTTATATTAGAAATGTATTCCATTTCATTTTAATTGCATTCTACATGCAAGTATATTTCTAAATTATTTTGATTGGTGTAAAAATGCAATCCTGGCAACCCTGCCCCTTGCTTCTGCATTGTAAAGTAGGAAGTAGTATTTCAGTGGTTAATGCGATTTACTTCTAATCACAAGGTCATGAGTTCAAACCCCAGCAAGATCAAGATGCAGCTCCTGGGGACTAGATCACTGCCCTTAACCCTTAAATGCGTTGTCTGTTAAATGCCATAAATATAAATGAGCATGGGGCAGCGTGATTCTCTCCCCAATGGGTCTTTATTCATTAGCAGTTGTTTATTCAATAATAATTCGTTTTAATACTAACTCGAGTAATGTCAAGAAAGTTAAATAAAATATTGGCATGGTAGCTAATATCTGTCAAACAGCAGCATTTATTATAATTAAAGACCAATTAGGATGTGACTGTATGAATGAGGTCTTCCAGAGATTTCCTGCACAGCTCAAGCTCACTGCTGGTCTTTAAATTATCATGTTTATTTACCAGCCACAGCAGAGCATAAAAAAAAGCTCCTTATTTTATTTTCAATACTCCTACCCTGACCGCCGTGTCACCATAATATCTTTTTCCTCTCTAAAAAATCAACTCAGCTTTCCACGGACCGTAGGGCATTTCCTCCAGGAGTGTGTGCTGCTAGAAACCAATCTTATAAAAGCTGGACGAGGCACGAACTGGTGGGTTCATTAAAGGAGCCCTCGTCTGTTTATCAGTCAGTTTTATTTACCCCTTCACTTTATTTGTTTTTCTGATCCATTAAACCTGTGGTGGAGATATAATCTATTTTTACAGTTGCCTCAGAGTGCTGAGGACTCCTCTGAGACAAACACTTCTCAGGAAGCCTGACGCATTACCGGAAATTTCCACGAGGCACAATGGCGTCCACTTTGTAATATATCACATCAAAGACGTGAGGACCGAAGAGCCAGGGATATGTTCATGAAGTTTCAGGACCAGGGACAGGGTCTGCTCTGTGTTCCAGCCCAGCATTTACCACAAGGTTCAACACGGGTGACATTTAAAACATCTTGCGTTCTTCAAACAAAAGAAGTTCTTATCTGCTGTTCTATTAACCTCCGCTCTTCTGGGAAGATGTTTCTCTAGATTTTGTGGAGATTTGTGGAGATTCAATCAGCTGCAAGGGTGTGAGTAAAGTCAGGTACTGATGTAGGTGAGGTGAGGAGGTCTGGGGTGCAGTCAGCGTTCACACATTTATCCCAAAGGTTTCAGTAGGGTTAAGAGCTCTATAGCAGGAGATCTTCCTCTTACTTTTATTTTTTATTGTTTACTTTTGTATATATAGTGTACTATATGCTTGAATTAGTTTGAATTAATAACATTTAAAATAATAGTCGTTTGCTATTGTTGCTTGTCAGGCTGTACAAACGTGATCCCCATGTCACACTGAAGGATGTCAGTTGTTGTAATGTCAGACTGTATGACAGTGAACAGTCAACGCACCCAAGAAAGAGCAACGTCATTAATCCATGACACGTTCTTTCGCTAACGGTAGCTAGCAGCAAACAAAAACAATCTGTAGCATTCATTTTGTTCATGACATTCCTTGATGATAAAAACATTACACAAACAGTACTTTTCCCCCCCAGAACTCAATAAGTTCCTCTGCATTTTCCCTGAGGTGGTTTGAAGTTGTTGCGTTAATGTGCCATCAGGTTCTGTGCTTCTATTGGTTCTCGGTTTAATGTTCGTCGTAGGGAAAGTCACACTGTAGGAAAGAGTCTGAAATCTTCTGCCAGAATTTCATCGGAGGAAATAAATGATTGTAACGGCCATTAATCGGCTCTCAGTGAACAAACCAGCGATCAAAGACTACAGATTTTAGCCTCGGATTATAGCAATCTTTTAGGATTTTGAGGATTAACTGAGCAGCTATGGAGTTAAGGGTTTTTCTCAGGGGCACAAGAGTAGCAGCCTTGTGTTACTGCGATTTGAACTCACAACTTTCGAATCTAAAGACAAATGCGTTAACTAGTGAGCTCCCACATCCCTGCTGGAATTTCACTTTAAGCTGTTATCATCTGACAGTCTGCAGTCAGACATGAGAAATAAAACTCGGTGTCGAGCAGCAGTTAGTTTTGTTGACCCAGCAGAGTCCTCACTCTCAGTGACGACCCGATCACGCCCCAGTGCCTGGGTGTTCGAGCGACTCGGTGGGAGAGAATGAGAATTAATTAGCCGAAGAGGAGAAAGCGAACAAACGATTACAATTATAACAGCACTCGTTTTTCTGAAATACACGTCCCCAGACATGTTCGTTTGTCGGATTAGGCTTTGTTGAAAAGCTCTGAAGAGGTTCTTTATTGTTGTTGTCTTTAATTTCAAATCTACCCATAGATGACTTTTGACATTTTCACATTTAGCAAACATCAAAACACGGCATCCTCGTGCGACGGGCTTCGTGCCCTGATGTGGCAAAACAAAGGATTGGGGGCATCCCTCAAAACTTCAACAACACAGCAGAGGAAATGTCACCTGCAGCCCAGAGATGAAAGGATGGTGACATGAGAAAGCAAACTAATAATGACACCAGAAATAAAGAGAATAAGAGAGGAGAAAGAGAAAGATATGCCAGGAGCCTTCGATCTCACAATATATCAGCGTGTCAGCGACTAGGCCACCCGCTACACTGACAAATCTGCCTGTCACGAGTGCAGCGTCCACTATGACAGCTTGGCATTTTAACTATAAAGATTAACTTTCAAATGTAGCTGCTCGTCCAGTGTCCACTGCAGACAACCCGGAAAACCTCTGACCCGACATGAGAGATGGTCCACCATCTACGTCAGGCTGGAGAGAGAAGAAAGTCCGAGATACAACAAAAAGTTGTTCCAAATCATTTGTGGGGAAATATAGAGCTTTGGGACGTGTTAATTTTCGCACCTCACCTCACTTTCTTTTGTACTTTGCTCCCTCTAATTCTAATAACATTGCATTAAAAGTCTAAACTGGTTTTACAAGCCGAAAACCCCCTGGAACAGAAATCTAAACATTAATGGTGCTTTCTCGCATTTCCCAGCAATGTTAGGAAGCTGGAGTCAGAGTACATGATCAGCCATGATACAGTGTCCCAGGAGAACTGAGGGGTAAAAGCCATGCTCAAGGGCCCCAGGAGTGGCAGCTTGGTTATACCATGGCTTGAACCCCAACCAGTAACCCAGAGCCTTAACCACTGAGCTAGCACCTCCCACAATACATAAGCAATAATATATGATTGGGCATTAACCGGAATTATCCATGACATGCTTCAATTCTGGAATCTGAAATTTGATTGGTTGGAAAGTAAGCATTATTTACCAAAACAGTGCTCCTGCTGTATGTTTATATGAATGTGCTCGATTGGACACATCTCTGTTTCCATAATGACAGCTAAAGAGATATTTTTAACTATGCTAGTTGTTTAACATTCATGGAAGGAGTCTTCAGTGTCAGCACTTTCGAAAGAGGTACTTTGCAAAGTCTTTAGGTTGGAGGAGTTTCTACTTTTTCAAGAGAGAGTGCAGATCTGTGATGTTCATTCTTCATATTTGCACATTTTTGTTGTTGTTGTTGTTAGCCTTTAATATATGTCTAGCATTAGCTGTAGAAGTCCTCTGATTCTAGAAAGAGTCACAAGGAAGCCTTGGGCCTTTGAGAGGGGGAAGACAATTGAAAAATTGTTGAAATGTTAAATTAAAACACGCCTTTGTTTGGAGATTGGAGAAGTGGGGCATTAGCAATGTAGAGGAAAAGTCTGAACCTGGAACGAATGCATTGATACAAACCTGTCACCAGAATGAACACTTTTAGGTGAATCAAATTTTTTGTATTTTTGCGATTCAGTTGCCTTGTGAGAGACGAAGGTTTTAATTGTTCATAATGTTGAGGTAAACCCAAAAGTCAATCCTGTCCACGATGCGTTGCTAAAGCCAAGTGATACATTCAAGCTAGCGAGCTAAAGTGAAGTGAAAATTAACATGTAGCCCAAGCTAGAGCAAAGCATCTGTGCTGTCCACACCGATTCCAGTTCATCACAGAACTGACTCATTTTACTCGTTTTCCTCTCTCATTACCATCCTGTCACTCGTCTCCCAGGCAGATGTAGTCATTTAGTCGCAAATGTCCTAAATATGCATGACCCAGGCGCATCAGATGCCGAGCATACTGTATCAAAATCTTTCTTTAAACGTCTGGTTCATTTCTTTTTCTTTTAAAACATGTCAAATGTCTTCTCATTTTGCTGTAGTAATAAAACTTTAGGATGGGAGAAAGAGAATGCCAGGTGAGAGACAGAGAGAGAGGAAAGATAAAGAATAAAGAGGAAGCTTGTTAGTAGAGTGCAGTCAGATAAATCAAGGGTTAGCCAGTTCAAACCGAACAACATCACACATTTCCTGACTCTACAGAGACAAAAAAGATACATACACAAGTAACCCGTGACGTTTGCATTCATCTGCTCGGGTATTTCCGTTCCCTCGTTCTCAGCCTAGCTGAAATTGTCCTTGAAGGAGAGATGAGTGTACGAATCTGCTCAACCATATAACACACCGTAGGGTCGATGTTTGACCAAATACATGACTAACGAGCACTGGTAATGATTTAGAATCTATGGTGTAGTGGAAGAAGAACCTAAAGAGTCTAAAACGAACAGAAGAATGAACAAACTCAATAAAACAAATTCAAACCTTTTAACCTTTCAGCTTGATGGTTAGAGTTAGCATTAACCAGAACGCCTAGACAGCCGTTTTCTGTTTGTGGGGAACATTGTTGCTAATTCTACTCGACATTTTTACTGTCGTAAAACAGACAGAGTGTAATCTCTGCTGCTGCTTTGTGACTGTCACTGGATCAACACTAATCCCAGTAATGGAAGCTGTCAACTCATATCTGACCCTCTGCAGACAACAAGGGCCAGACCTGTGTGTAGGGCCCTGTGCCGCGCCAGCCGCATCATCTGTGCTGGCTGAAACCAAGCCGTCAGCAGCCAAACAGCTGGCATCCCAGCCCTGACCTCCCTTGATGGCCATGCTGATTCTTATAGAAGTTCTCGTCTGATCCTACCTACTTCCCATATCTGCCAATTACTGGCAGGCGAGCTGGAAGTGAGCTGTAGTTGAAATTTCAGCATTTACATTTGACAAGTCTCTGTGGCCTCAGCTTTTGCTTGGCAGAAGAAATTTTTTTTTTTTTTTGCTTCAGTCTTTCTGTTACCTTGTCTTGAGATGACTTGGGATCTCTTTGCCCAGGCATGCTTTTGATCTCAACCTGCTGCCAGGTATTTCTTGTCAGGATACTACGCTCCAACTGTGAAGGTCAGAGGCTGAGAGAAAGCAGCCAACACAGGCTGGAGAAAAGTCAGTGAAGTTGGATGAGGCCTGTCAAAGAACGCGGTTTTAAACAAATTACTGGTTACAGGCGAACAGAGAAGCCAGCGCTATCTGTGAACGAGCTTACCTCTAATAAATCTTAAAAATCAATATGACAGCTTAGGGTAATCACTTTCAATTTTTTGAACTGGAGCAGACTCTAAGGAGAAAGCTCAAAGCCTCTGAAGTTTTAAGCTTTGCTGGAGATGGCTATAGGGTACAAAGATCAAAAACAAACATGATGTGTAGTGGAGCTGATCGAGCCAGGACAGTACTGGGGAATGGCATGGAGTCAGAAAATCCTAACCATGACTTTTCAATACTGAATAAAGGCAATGTCTGGAACAGGCTGCGCTTCCCATAAATAGATTTACATTTATGGCATTTGGCAGATGCCCTTATCCAGACCGACTTGACATTTATCTCATTAAAACAACTGAGCAGGGGCCCAAGAGTGGTAGCTGGGTGTGGCTGGGATTTCAACTTAGACCAAAGTCTAAGGCCTTAAACACCTCCCAGATACTGAGACATTCCATGAGTAAATGTCAATTCTTTACTAACACATCCCATTTTTTTTTTTATTACTGTGGAGACTTCTAACGGGAGCAGCCAAAAGAAGAAGAATTTAACTGTGGAAGTGTGACATATCTAACTCTAATAGCCATTTTGAAAGTCAGTCAAGCAGCTCACTCTGAATTTCAGTTTCTGAAGGAAATACATCAGTGTATGGGGTCAAATCACAGCTAAGAAGTCATTTCACAAGGATTTGAAGTTGGAGGGTGGATACATGTTTTCTATTCCTAAAATTCACATAGCAATTTCCCTAAATACTGTTGCTGATAATGTACGGTGTGCAATGGTTTAAAAATTAGTTTGAGGAGAAAAGTTGGAGAAAGATATGTGGAGATCATCTTCTTTCTTACTGATGCTAGATGCTACTGTAAATGTGATCTCCAGCCAGCAACAACAAGGTCCATAAAACCTCCTCAGCTCTGTCTAATACTGAATTTGATCTGATTAACCTAAGTTCAGTAAAAATCTTGATGCATTTCCATCTCTTCCATTTCCTAAAGCTCACTGCTTTCTACAGTAGAAATATACTTGAAATACACCATAGAAAGCATACTAAGCCATCTGGGATGAGGAAGCCTCAAAGTGCTCGATTTTCCCAGGAAAGGAGACGCTAGGCAAAGAGACTTGTCCTGCATGACATTTAAAGTTTATGTTTGCGTAACCCATGACCGGCTTAGAAATGGATTATCCCAACGCAAACAAGGAGGAGGCTCTTTTACACACCACCACTGAGTATACAATTATAGTATACAGTGGTGAGCCGTCACGTCCAGCAAGGTCTTCACTGCTGGACTAAACTCTATCAGGGCAATTCCATGGACCATGCTTACAAGTGTACTGAAATGCATGAACTACGCTTAATCCAAACATTCTTATATTTTCAAAACACTGATCCTAGAAAGAATCAAAGGAAACCTCAGTACCTAAAGGAAATTCCTAAGCATGAAGATATAATTCTAACTCCATTCACATTGGGTGGGGGAGCATTCAAAACCTCAACCCCTAAGTTGGAGGAAGCCATGATCCCCACTGTGCCCCCAAGATGCTTCCACGATATCTTTCTAACTAAAAAATATGCAATATGTTTTTTTTTTTTTTTGCTCATTTAGGTTATGCTAAGTCTTTAGCTTCATATGTGTTGCCAAGATTCATGAAACAACTTTAATTGCAACTGCTTTAGTGATAGCCGTATAATAGTTTCAAAGGTCAGGCTCATTTTTTTTTAGAGCTTCCCATTCTAGAATTTATAGCTACAAGGTGGAAAAATCCCTATATACCTATATATCCCTATATACCAGAGTTTGGGAATCTGAAACATGGAGAGTCTGCTAGGTTTATTTAGGGTTCATGCTGTTAATATAATAGCCTTGTATTCCTAGCTAATATATCACCTACTCACATAACCACATGGCAGTCATAAGGGCAGAAATAAGGAACGTGCCTCGAATAAGTTTCTTCCGTCGAGCAGGATACATGGAGAACAGTCACTTACTTCATCATATCTGTTATTCGGTTTGACCAGTTATGTGTTTCAGCTGTATAAAAGACGGGTGAGTTTATGGGCAAAATTTCCAAGATACAGCTAAAATTTGGTTGAGAAAAAAAGTTCTGTGTAGGTGTGTTGCATCAGGAGGCTTCGAGAATTTGCTGACATTTACATGAGGAGAGTCGATGCAGCATTATGCACAAGCAGGAACTAATTATATTCTTCTCAAATGTAAAACCGAGAGACTATTTTTAAAACCGTGATGCTTTATGGTTTATCTGTGGACTAATAATAATAAGAATAAGAAGAAGAAGATAAAGAAGAAAGAAGAACTTGGTGAGCCCCACATCCACAGACGTGCTCCAAATCTTGTCCAAGCAATCACAGGAAAGCAGAGCCATATCTCACAGGGATTCAAGACTGATATGTAGTTCCACTCATGATGTGTCAGTCAAGGAATTCTCTTGACTCTAAGAAGGGTGACTCAAATTGGCAGTAAGATGGTCTGAGGGAAGGATATGGAAGATAAGTAGCAATAATGGCATTTAGATATAAGTATTTTTTTCTATTACTGACCAGTAGGTGGTGTTGGGGAGAAACTTTGTTGCATACAGTAGCATCATAGTTTTAAAGATGCTAACCAATTTTTACACGGTGATGAAAGACCATGTAGTTGAGTTAAAGTAGATTCACTCAGTAAAATGTGACTCCAGTAAAAGTAAAAGTCTCTTTAAACTTTCACTTAAGTAAAAATACAAAATTACTTGCCTTAAAAATTACTTAAGTTTTCAAAGTACTATGATTTATTATTGCTGTTCCTATTGTAATTTTTATCACAAGATTCTTTACTTAATCACCTCAGTTTATGTGTAAAGACTCGAATGTGACTCTCAGCACACTGATCTATTAATAGAATGATATTAATGACTCAAACACTGATTGATTTCTATTACAATGATCATGAACCCAAAACCTTTTTTTTAACTACTTAAATAAGTAAAAAAGGTCACGTGTGTTGTGGCGAGTTCGAGTCTGGAGTTTCATCATCATTTATTCCTCTCTAAATGTTCTGCTTGATGTTGAACTGATGCTGAACTGTATGTTGGTGATCAGTAGATACACCAAGCGCCGATCAGAACACGTGTAAAACAGAGCGTGCGCTCGATCCTGATTGGTGACTCGCTGCGTGTTTCACCAGTTATGTTTTTATTCTCGTTAATAAAAAGAAACGATTTCACTAAATGTAGTTGAGTAAAAAGTCAAATATTTGAAATGTAGTGAAGTTACAGTAAAAGTCTCCCCAAATGGAAACACTTCAGTAAAGTACAGATACATCAAAAAGCTACTTAAATACAGTAACAAATTATATTTACTTCCTCACTGTCCACCACTGGTTTTACACAAGTGTGGAAAGGCTTTGGTGAGATACAACCTCACTTCCTTGGATTTATTGGTTTTGAGTGTTCAAAATTGATCATTTCTTTGATGCTTGCTCTGCAGATGATGCACCAAATTTTGTGATGACTGAACAAAATATGCAATTATATCGAGGAAAAGAAAAAAGAAAAACAGAAAATCTGACAGTATAAAGTGTGTTTGAAACTCAACCTGACCCATTGGTAGCTAAATTTTACAATTTCGTCATATATTTCAAAAGTTATGACTAAAAACATCCAAATTATGTCAAAGAAATGCCTAATAATGACGCTAGAGCGTTGGGAACGTTCCCTTAAAAATCAGTGGGTCAAATTTCTGAAAAACTGTTCACCAAATATTTCTTTGAGCTGCCAGAAACAACTAGTCCAAAAGAAGAAGAGGAGAGAAGGTAGAATATCCTTTATGTGTCTATAGGGTGTACCTTCAGTGTTTGGCCCATGAATTTGATACATAAGGAGAAAACTCATCAAAAATTATAATCCTTTATAAAAAAAAAAAACTATAAATTATTTTTGTATGAGGACAGTGTGACAGCAGTGAAGTGTGCAGTAGGAACGACAGACTGGTTCAAGGTGAAGGTTGGACTGCATCAAGGATCGGTTTTGAGCCCTTTCCTGTTTGCAGTGGTGATGGACAGGTTAAAGGACAAGGTCAGACAGTCTCTGTGGAGTATTTTTGTAGTGAGAGTAGGGAGCAGGTGGAGAAGAGCCTGGAGAGGTGGAGGTATGCAGTGGAGAGAAGGGGAATGAAATGAAAATGGAGTGGGTGGAGAAGAGTGATAGCAGGAGTAATTTGTGATAGAAGGGTATCTGCAAGAGTGAAAGAGACAGTGGCATTGAGTAAAAGAC
Organism: Silurus glanis; assembly: GCA_014706435.1. Lineage (NCBI taxonomy): Eukaryota > Metazoa > Chordata > Actinopteri > Siluriformes > Siluridae > Silurus > Silurus glanis. The sequence continues at coordinate 3,896,308 of JAAIIK010000099.1, forward strand.
AGGACATGGAGCTGGAGGTAGCAGATCTGTAGATGTTGAGGTTTTCGTTGGGAGTGACGACGATGGACAGGATTAGAAATGAGTTTATTAAAGGGACAGCGCATGTAGGACGTTTTGGAGACAAGGTGAGGAAGGTGTGATTGAGATGCTTTGGACATGTGCAGAGGAGGGACATGGGGTATATCAGTAGGAGAATGCTGAGGATGGAGCCACCAGGAAGGAGGAAAAGAGGAAGATCAAGGAGGAGGTTTATGGATGTGGTGAGGGAAGACATGCAGGTAGTTGGTGTGAAAGAGGCAGATGTAGAGGACAGGGGGGTATGGAGACGGATGATCTGCTGTGGAGACCCCTAATGGGAGAAGCCGAAAGAAGAAGAAGAAGAAGGAGCAGACACTTTAAATGATTTTTCTCATCAATAGCATTGATAATCATATGAAAAAGTTCAAAAGGTTGAAATGATTCCTACGTAATAACTCTTTAAATCCTCAAGTGTCCCTATGAAGTGCTCAGAAAACGATCATTCGGCATCATTTCATTTGCATTACTGCCAAATAGGATTTTTTTCGACTGGCCAAATACTGTGAGGCGATATAACTGTATAAGCGTGTCGGTTTCTTCATTTTGGCTCAGACACGATCGGTTGTTATCCAGGATTTCACACATATATATATACACACACACACACACACACACACACACACACACACACACACACCTAACTATCCTTCCGAGGATGCTTTCCTTATATTATTGTTAATATATTCAATTAACGCTATGATGGACTAGACATTAACGCTAACCTGAAACCTTCAGGCTCTTAATTTTTTATTTTATAAAAATGTCTTCACAAAGTCAAAACTATTAGATATACTATAAATATTCTTGTGAAGACATTTGGTCCCTATTGATATAAATAAATATATAGTCTACAGCCCACAGTATGAGCTTTACATCTCAAATCAGCAGATTGTGTATTTCGAGTTACATGCTAGGCTTTCTGAGCAGATTAGCAATACAACTTAGTTAATACTAACTGTGTTAAATACACATTTCTACCACTTTCTTCCAGGCTTAATTTTCCTTCATTGCATCTCTAAAGGACAGATTTAATGACAAGATGAAATTAATATTAGCTTCATCCCCTGTGGGACATCAAACCTGCAACAACTTACAGGTAGAAACAAAAAAAAAAAAAACTGGGAGAAGTAAAATATCGCACCGCATGCATGGTATCCAAGGCAAGCTTTTGCAATTGTTGCTTTCCTGCTTCTTACCAAAAGTCGCATTCAAACAATCGTCCGTCGCTTTGCCGCTCGCTAACGTGAACGTAGGTCAAAAAGGCGAATCTGTGACAGAAACAGGTCTACGTGACGTGTAGGCGAGTGTGTTCCTGGATCGCAGTTCGACGCATTAAATCCTCTTTTACTAAACATTGGCAGACCGTTTTGTTTTAATACTCATTTAAGGTGGGCTGTAGGCATGTCAGGAGAAGAGAGAGAAATAAATTGACCGTACCTCTTAGCCTAATTAAGAAGGTGGGCGGCTTGGAGTAGAGGGAGTCCGGCCCTTATTATTAACACGACCCCTTTTGGTTTGTATAATCAGCCTTTGGGTTGCCTGAGATCTGAAGACACAACATGAAGAGAGAGAGAGAGAGAGAGAGAGAGAGAGAGAGAGAGAGAGAGAGAGAGAGAGAGAGAGAAATTAGTCTCATTATAAAGGTACTTAGTGTTGCTCCTTGTACCTCAAAACTTTGCCTTGAGATCTCTAGAACTGTCTATTATGCACCTTTGCAACTTCACATCGCACCATAAAATCAGAGACATGCCTCATTCGCCATCTCGCTTCTATTTTATATCTATTGCTTTTAATTCAAGCAGAATGTTTGCATTAAAGGATTTGGCAGACAACCTTATCCAGAGCGACTTACAATTATCTCACTTGAGCAGTTGAGGTCTAAGGGCCTTGCCCAAGGGCCCAGCGGTGGCAGCTTGGTGATGCTAGGATTTGAACCCACAACCTTCAGATTAAACTCACAACCTTCACCTCCCACTGTTGTTCTACTGCTATTGTACTTAAGTCCATTTTCAAGTATCAGATGGCTTTTGAACATCTCATTCCACACTGAGTCCCCGTTTGCTGTTATAATAAGCTCCACTCTTCTCAAAAATGTTCTACTAGATTTTGTGGAGATTTGTAGAGAAACATTCAGGGTGTTGATGCAGGTGAGAAGGTGAGGAGGCCTGGGGTGCTGTCAGGATTCAAATTGATCACAAAGTTGTTCATTAGGATATGATCTCTAAAGCAGGAGATCTTCCACTCCAACCCATATCTTCATGGAGCTGTGCACAGGCGCATCGTCATGCTGCTACAGGTTTTGGTCTCCTAGTTCATATGGAGGAGAACATTTGATGCTACAGCACTGAAAGACGTCCTGTACAGTTGTGTGCCTTCAACTTTGTAGGAACACACTTCTTGAAGAAAACCACATATGGCTGGAGAAGTCAGGCGTTCCACTACTTTTTTCCTTGTAGTATAAGCATAAAAATGGTGCTAATGATGAAGCGCATTAAACTCATCCTTTGGTTTTATTGCTATTTCCTCGAAAAACTCAGGGTCCTAAGAGAAATCAATTAGCGTCAAAATGCAACAAGAAACAAACTCATTAATTTCGCACTACTCTGTGATATCTACTCTCTAACGCCGCTCTGTTTTTCCTTTCCATTACTTCCAAATCTATAACGTCAAACATAGCAAAAACAGTCACACCGCAATTAACATCTCATCAATACCTCACGCTTTTTTCTCATTGATGTCTTGGTACATCAATTTCCTCGAAAAAAGCTTCAAGTGGTACATCTGAGGGTTCGTTCATATAAACACGCGGTTTACGTCGATACCGTTTTTGCTGTTTATTTTTCCCGAGTGCACATTAATGTGTGTTTGTTGAGATTTATTACGGTGAGATGTTGCGGGCCATCATCAGATGAAAATAAAACGGAAAAAAAAAAAAAACCCATTTAATCGCTTTTACTTTCGCGAATACTTTTGCGATCGATACGCAGAGCAGTTCCTGACACGAGGGCGATATGACTCAGGCTTAATTGAAGTTTCAAGAGTGTGAATGGAGGCAATTACTGAAGATGGGTTACAGACGTAGAAAGAATGGAGTCCCAGGTGATTCGCCTCCCGCCCCCTTCTAATCGTGCCCTTTTATGTTTCCTGAGATAAAGCGATATCGCTGGATAAGAGGTCAGATGTGTGGAAAACACGCAGAAGTGTGTACTTGATGAGACAAACTGCAAAACTATTCAACTCCCTGTTGAGCAGGGAATGATTTTTCTTGGCACTTTCCAGACGTGCCAGCGGGTGAAGGCAGACGTGATGGTGTCGGAGGGTTTTTTTGAGCACCGTGGCCCTGAAACGATGTTCCAACTGTCAGCATCAGTCCAGGCATGGATCTGGAGCCACAGCACCACAGAGTCAGTCAAGATACAACTAATGAGGCCACCAGAGAGACAGGGGGAAAAAAAATCTGCCTTGTTTGACACAGACGTACCGGTCTACTGCTCATTCCTAAGCGAGGCTGAGCCTTTAGGGTCCTTCTGACATCGGTGTCAAGGGTCATCGTTTGCTCACATTTGTTAGGAGGTTCACGGTTCTTTTCATCTTGAGCCTCGAGAACCAGCCCTGGAATATTCCTTCTTGTGAGGCAGGAGATGTTTTCAGGAGAAACATCGCAGCCAACTAAAGTCATCGTCTGCTGGAACTATTAGTGAAGCATCTCTGCGATGACATCACCAGAGCGCAGATACCGAGACTGGTGTTGAATAGAACACACTTGATTTTTCCATGCGATGTTGGGTCACACAGAAGAAGGATAAATGACAGCTCGACAGCTTTATCAGAGAGCTCAGGACCGACGTTCTGAGCTGATTTAAAATTGAAAAGGAAACACCTTCAGAGAAACGCATTATGTTGTAAGTTTCACTTGCAAAATAACTAGCATGTAGCAGTATATATGAGGTGGTATCAAAAAGTTTCAAAACATGTTTTATATCAGGCCAACAGATGGCACCACAAGGCTGCACGCACAGTCACAGGGAGCGCCGACCTCTATAAATCAGTGTTTCAAAAGACATTGTCCTGTGTACATCTGGAGCTGTGCAACTGGTGCTGTTCTGACCATGTGCGTTACCACTTCTGCTATTCTGACCACGTGCATACCCTGTAACCAAGCCCTCATCACACGTGAAAGAACGTGATCTCACTTCCGCACCCACCCTACTCGCCAGGTTTGGCTCCTTCCCTCTTCCCGAAGATGAAGATCCATCTTCTAGTCCAGACGTCCAGTGCACATTCCAGGAGTAGCAGGAACGCTAGGAGGCGCTGTACTGCTGTGCAAGGGGACTATTTTGAAGGTGATGGTGTGTAAACCTAGTGTAAACAGAGTGAGGATAGTAGGGAAATTTAAGCTTATTTTAATTACATTGAATGAGGATTCTGATCCAAAGGACTTGAGTTCAAATCCCAGCACCCCCAAACTGTCTGCCAAATTGGGGTAGAACTGGGGTATGGAAAAGGATGCATCCATCACTCAGTAGAAGTACAGATACTCATGTTATAAAAGACTCTGTTAAAGTAAAAAGTAGCCATTATTACTACCTGTTTTAGTGTCACGCTGGTAACTGGACCTCACATTAGTGACCTGCAGTCCCGCGGGACTCGACGCAAACGAGTGCGGCATGGGACAAGATCTGATGAATGAATGCGGGTGCGGGTGGTAAAATACTCATGTGTGTGCAGGTTGAAGGGGTAAAATCATTCAAATCATTTCTTATTTAATCACTAAAAACAAATAAAGTGTTATGTATCTACTGCACAAAAGCAACAATGGCAACTGCAATAAAAGAAAATTTACAGACACGAGGTCGGAAGCGAACTCTCACGCGGTTCATGTGCGGTAACTACTGACGCACACCGAGGCACAATGTCTGAAAGGAACAAACAACACAACAACATCGTGTCCTTTTTAACATTTTTAGATTGTTTCATTTGATGTTCTGTGTTCTGAAAAGTTTTTTGTTCATATCCGTGTTCATCATTTAGACAAAATGTCAAACTCGAAAAAAATGAAACGTTTGTTTATTTTCAGTTTATTTTTTATTCATATTCAAAAGGGAAGCGAGAGAAACTAAAATAAAGCGGAATAGCCGGAAGAAGCGGTGCATTGAAAATAAAACTACTTATATATTTTTCCTGCAGGCTTTTGCGGCAGCGGCAGAAAATACAATTTTTATGGAAGCGGGATGGAAAAATTCGTCCCGTGCAGGCCTCTACCTCACATCATTAATATGTTCATAAAAACGAATAAAAAATTTTATTACCTAATGAATGTATCCATGTAACCATATAAAACACAAGTAGAGAAAAGATGATGATGATCAGGAACGTCTCTGTTCTCAGTCATGTTTACATCACTGACTCGCTCTGTCTCATCCACGTAAACCCCAAAGTTCTTGTTGCCTTCTGCCTGCTCATTGTGAGCTTCGTAAACTAACCTACTGTGGTGTGTGAGAGACAGTTGATGGGCTGGGGTACTGATACCAGAAAAATCTAATTAATTAAAGTAATATATATTTATCAATGTCTCATTGTGTCTTTGAAAACTACTTCATATGCATGTGTAATTTATTTCAAAATAGCATCCGTATCGTCACCTTGAAACTGAGGATATCCGGTTGCCACCCATATTTGCTTCAAGTCTTCCGCAGCCTGAGGGTTATTATTACACCTTGTGGGCAATTATTTAAGATGCAACAAGTAATAATAAATAGAGGTCTATAGGGGCTGGATTTACACTACAAACTATGTGAATTACATGGCAGGAAAGTCTGTTGCCAAGTTTCGAATTTCTGCTCTAAATTGGGGGGAAAAAGTGAATCATTCATATAAAAATGATTCTGTATTAATGACATTTAAAAGCAAAAGAATCTTTCAAAGCGATGCACTTGTAAAAAAGATCTAATGAAGTCACCATTGCATGCAAACCAGCAGAATTTGTGTTCTGCAGCAGAGAAGGTTAAATACAATTACAAACCTTGATGTAATCCAGTGCATTTCTGGGAAAAAAAAAAAAAAAAACTGGGTCCAACACAAAGGACATGGATTCACAGAAGTGTGTTTTTAAGACCATCACTGGAACCCAGCAGTGGATTAACTAGCTATTTGACATTTATGCAAAATCTGTGATGCATCCACTCAACCCCTGCGTCTCAAGATTAAGCGTTTGAATGGGCTCTAAGGTCAGGGTATCTATTGTGTGCACGCCAGGCTTGAGCCGAACTCTACTGGGAGGCGGCAGGTTTGCACAAACAGAAGCACGATTCTCCCTGAGACATTTTTCAGAGCCGGTTCTCCGAGGATCCTGCTGGAGTAGAAGAAAAAAAAACCCAACATAACAGTGTTTGCCTCTGCCAAACGGAGTTCAAGCAGAGTGTCTCCCATTCTGAATGACACACAGTTGGAACTGAAGTCACTGCTTAGGAAGTGATGCAGAATCTGAACCTGGGTCATGATAAAAAAAAAAAAAAGCATGTTGTCTGGTTTATCAGAAGTTACTGTATATTGCAAAACCTTGGGAGTTTCTCAGATCAGAAGTACAGATAGTTTAATGTTACTGCATCACCCTGACCACCTCACTGAGCTTGAACATTCCATTCTTGTTCTTAGTGGTCTCATAATTGTGCTGAGTATAAACTGATCACCTTCTATCCACGAGCAAGAAACAGAAATTTGACTTCTGATTGGTTCCAAATCTTTTTTTTTAAGTTTTAAATACCATATATCAAGAACATTAATAAGATCAGGTATAGATGTTGGGATTTTCAGAAAGCTTCAATTCCAATTCATCCAGAAGGTCTTCAGTAAGGTTGAGGAGATCCGGGTAATGTGCAGGACCCATGGTTACATATGTAACCTGGAGATGTTCCCCTTCAGGAACTCGAGCTGCATCAGAAACGCTTTGGAAACGAGAGTCCAATCAAGCCAGATGGCACAGTTAGGGCGAAGGACAGAGGGGCCAGGAGTGACACTGAGGTCAGGGCTATAGAACCTGACAAAGGTCAGCAGGGTGGACCAGCCCGCAGGGTTGCAAATGTCCTGGAGAAAACCCCAGAAGAAAAGGTTTTTAAAGGCAGCCACACTTTGAGTGGAGTGGGAACCTTGCGATCAGCTGCTGGACCGGGCAGGTGAGGTAGGCGAAAAGGAACGAGCTCATCTACAACCCCTCTGTGAGGTCCACTTGTGAGCCCCAGGTCCTTGAACGCCTTGAGCACTAGAGATCAGCAACAGTGTTAAAACAGCTATCTTGGAGATGGATCTTTATCTGCAGTCTGCAGAAGCCAAATCTGGTGAGTAGGGTGGGTGTGGAAGTGAGATCATGTGGCTGGATCTCCGACGAGTATCATGCACGAGTTGCTGAACAGGGGGTTAAGCTCATCAAAGATCTTGCAGATCTCTTGTCGTCTTCCAGCGATGTTCTTCAGCTCTTGACGCGCATGTGCCGCTCGAAACACCTCAAACAACTCGTCACAGCGTCGCCGTATGTAAAGCGCACTGGTGGGCCGTCAGGGAAAGCAAAGCCTTCTCTGCTGGCCTAAACACTATCAGAAGCACTGACCTACATTTACAACCTAAATTCTAGTACAGTGGTGCCTTGACCTACGAGTGCATTAATGTACGAGTTTTCCGAGGTACGAGCGGTCACTCGGTCGATTTTTTGCTTTGTTACGCGAGCAAAAATTGAGGTACGAGACGCCGCTGCTAGATGGCGAAGCGAAGCCAGAAAGCGAAGATTGTGACGAAAATTAAGATAAGCAAAGAAGAAAAAGTAAAAAAATTAAAGTTTAGGGATACGTAGTGTACAGGAGTGATAGAGAGAGTAGCAAAAAACGAGTTTTCCCTCTGCCTCCGCTTATGTATTAATTTATTCCCAACAGTTTATTCTCTTCATTTCGTAGTGTTTCTCTCGGCTGCACTGCTTTCAGTACGTGTATGTGGATGTTAGATTTTTTGTCCAATCAGATTTCAGCCTCTATGTGCTGCCATGTCAATCTAATCTGCCCAGAGCCTTCAGAGTCAGTACTGCAGGCTCTTCGACCATTAAGAATATTACTAACGGGCCTGTTTCTTTAACCAATCAGATTTCATATTCGCCTCACAGGGCAGCTAGCTGGCCCAGCATAGTGTCCTCTGATTGGTTGGTCAGAGGGAAATTGTTACAGCCAAGTTCGACTGGTAAAACACGTGTGTAGCTCTGCACACATTAATACATCTTAGTTAGACTTTTTTATGCCTACGGAGGAAGTGAAATTGATTTGGTCTCTGACATTCTTAAAAATCAATTTTCAAGAAAAGCTAGACATAGTGAGGAGAGGTTACCCCCTGAAGCTAGCTAGCGTGTCTCAGCCCGGGAAAGGGTTTGTTCACCACTTCCAGACCAATAAATACGAGCCGTACCACTGGATTGTAGAAACAAAACTGAAAAGTGTCTATTTTTTTTCATTCTCGCTCTCTTATTGTGTTTGTTGTTGCCCAAACGCGTTCGCTATAGCAGAAGACGAGGCGAGGGAGGTGAGGACAGGAGAGAAAAGGTTGAGGTTGAGGGTTTTTGTAAGTTTCAAGTCCAAGGATTCGAGGATGATCCGACAGGTGCCAGGGCTTTAATAGGAATCACAAGGAAAATTGTATTAGCGCAATAATCATACCCTGCTGCTGTCGTTTTTGTCGCCCAGAGACCGGATTTATGCACCTCGGCAGATAAAAGCGAAGTAATCTCGCTGCCAGAATGTATATCATTGAGGGATTATGACAGCACCCCATATCAAATCGGCTCTCTGGAAGCTTTCGGCGCTGATGAAAATGGACGCTTTGCACGGCGAGGCATCGAAAATAACTTGAGAAGCAATGTTTGGTCAGTTTGCATAACATTGACCTTGCGGTGCGATGGAAAGTCCTGAAGTCGATGCATAAATCACAAACTTTGCACTAAATGCCACCAGAGAAGCAAACGTTTTTTCCTGGAATGCTAATGCAGACCGAGTTGTCTTTATATTGTTTACAGATTTGGGTGTTTGTAAAGGTAAAGCGGTCGTACAGAAAATTGTCCTTGATGTCCTTGGAAAACTTCGAATTCAAAGACTGTGGACATTTTCAGTTCACGCTATCAGAGTTTCAGATGTTCCACTTGTAGCCACATGGATTCCCTTTATGTATCTTGTGCCAAAAGCGAGCCGTTTAGTTATTTGGTGTATGAATGTGTGTAATGTCCTGCAACGAATGGGAGTGCCAAATAGTGATGGAAAGATCGGCTTTTTTTGTGACTTGGTTCTTTGAATCTTGTTTATCAAAATAAACGAATCTTTTTTTGAGAGTATTTCTTTCCTTTGATCAGAAATAAAATAAAATGTTACATTTTCAGTAAGCAGATCTTCCAACACGGCTACAATCATTTATGTATATATATAC
>JAAIIK010000099.1:3936740-3953165 GCA_014706435.1 Silurus glanis
CCCCACCCCCCCCCACACACACCCCCACCCCCCCCCCCCCCCCCCCCTATAACATTATTACAGGAATTATTACATCATCTTTAAACAGGATAATTTAATTCATCTTTAAACAGGATAATACAGATCGAGCTGCCAAAAGTATTCGGACACCCGACTTCTCCAGCCAAATATGGTTCCTCATGTTCTGTTTAAGTTGTTAGAATTCTTGGAAGATACTAATAAATCACTAGTCGACTTTTAATTAAACAATGCTAACACATTTTTTTTCCATTGCTTAGTTTAAAATCTGGTAAAGTTGATATTTTTTTAGATTTAAATGTTGCTAAAGCTTTTTCTCAATAAATAAATAAATAAATAAATAAATCTGTTTAAGGGCTCAGCTAAAACCTGTTATACACTACGGTATATGGAGAAAATTTTCCGGACACCTGACCAAAGGGTTTGTATGTGCTTTTTTGAACATCCCATTCCATATTCAGTCTCCATTTGTTGTTATAATAGCTTCCACTACTCTGGAAAGATGTTCCACTAGATTTTGTGATGATTCATTCAGCTCCACGGATGTTAGTAAAGTCAGGTACTGATGAAGGTGAGGAGGTCTGGGGGTGCAGTCAGTGTTCACATTCATTCCAAAGGTGTGTAATAAGGTTGGATCTCTATAGCAGGAGATCTTCCACGAAATCCAACCCATGTCAAGCAGATCTTCATGGAGCTGGTTTTGTGGATTGTCATGCTGGAACAGGTTTGGGTCTCCCAGTTCAAGTGAAGAGAAAATTTCATCCTCCTGCATCCAAAGACGTCCTGTACGATTGTGTGGGGTTTGGAGAAGAACCGCATATGGGTGGAAAAGGTGTTCCAATAGTAGTATAGTGTAGCGTATGCTAGAGTTTTTCCTCATTTAAAATTTTCTCAATGTAAATTTATGCAACATAAGGAGACCTTGAAGCGTGAACCCGAAGCGTGAGGTGATTCAGTACAAAAACCAGCACATGGTTCAGGCCAATATGAAGATAATGACTTTCTTTTGAATTGCTCAGTTTGGTGCTCGCTCTGGATAAGGGCGTCTGCTAAATGCCGCAAATGTAACCAATTGCCGCAAATGTGTCATTGGAAGACAGGAAGTTAAAGGAATGTGTGTTGGGTGAATGAAAATGGATTAAAATGAATAAATAGAATTGTGGCATGACGGTATATCTTCCCTATCGCTTCCAACCCTATTGAACAACTTTGGGATCAATGTGAACGCTGACTGCACCCCAGACCTCCTCACCTTCTCACCTACATCATCACCTAACACTTATCCTTGTGGCTGAATGAATATCCACAAAATCTTCACAAAAATCTAGTGGAACATCTTCCCAGAAGAGTCACCGCAAATGGGGACTGAATGTGAATTGGGATGTTAAAATAAAAGCACATAGCAATTTTACAGTCAGGTATAATTCAAGATGGCGCCGCCCCAGTGGCAGCCTGTTGCAGCAGCAACCATTTACGTTTCAACGCCGTTTCACGTATTTTTTTGGCACGTCGTGTTTTTACTTTTTTTTTGTGTGTATGTGCAATTTGTTTGCTTCATAGTGTAACTACTATTATTGTTGGGTTTTTTCTTTTCTATTTACTGTATATATTTGCACATTTCTTGCTGCCGTAACATGGAAATTTCCCAACTGTAGGACGAATAAAGGTTTATCTAATCTTATATTTATCTTATAGATTTACAGATAATTGGCGATCCGAATATTAAGTCGAGGGAAATTTGTTTTCCATGATTGTAAAAAGAAACTCAAGATAGTCAGACATTTAGCTAACGTTCGTATTTTGTGTCGATCTTTGATTCTAGACAACTCTAGCTAGCAGAACCGGATGCTCAGAGATGTGGTTCCAAATCTGGGCTCCACTTCGGTTAGCAAGCCTCAGTTCGCCTGCCTGCTGATGTGTTGAGAGAATTCTGAATGTCTGTTTAGCCCCCGTGGCGCTTTGAGATCAGCATCTGCACGCTCCAGGGGCCGATATATTTCCCCGGATGCTCAGCGTTTCTCCATCAAAGAGCAGTAATGAAGCACAACCTCCTTGTCCAACTAGGAAATTGAATTTGCTCTAGCTTAGAAAAGCCTGCAGGCAGAACCACTCAAATTTTGTCTGTCCCGGTGAGACTTGTTTCCTTGGCACAGCGGGCGATTGTTGAGGGTTTGGCAAGAGCTTGTGTGTTTTCATCTCAGTGCTGACGTTCGGCGAGATAAAAAAAAAAAGAAGCAGAAAGAAGCTAAGCTCTCGGGTTGAGCTTATTAACGGAGGTTGTAATTACTAATTTGTACTGTTTCTGCAGAAGCGTTGTTGTTCTTCATGACGCCAGAGTTTCTTTGCTCCATCAATTCTCATTACTGTATGAAGTGCCTAATGGATGAAGGCTTATGCTGCCAGAACAGATTCGGCTTGCTTTGGCATAAATTAAAGCCAAAGCAATGGCGTTCCCGAGCGAGGAACGCCATTCTCCAGCATTCTTCTAGAATCTTCCACAGGTGTTGAGTTACTGATGGACGGTTTCTTTACACCATTTTGTGAGATCTTGTGCCAGGGGTGGAGCTGGAGCTGGGGGTCAGGGTCATTATTGAAAAGACTATTTCTTTCATGATAGAAACATTTGATCTTCTCAATTTATGCTTTTATATCAGTAGTGTGTGGGTTTTTTTGCCCGAAGACGAATATTCCTTCCACTGAGGAACCGAGCTACAAAGAAGTGCGAGCAGGAATCAGTAATACAAGGGGAGTGTTTGAAATCTCCAGCTTCACATCTAGCATTGAATGATACATGGAATTAGCGGCAGAGAGTGGCACCGAATACACAATGGCACAGAGGACCCTGATTTTCATTCCTCACTGAAACACCTGCACTCTCTGATCTCGCACTGGATCAAAATTCACACATTTTATTCCCACTTTTTTTACGCTCGTAAATCCGCGCTCACTAGATGTTTCATCTCCTCTTCCTCGATGACGGTCGGTCCACTGAATCTGAGCCGTGACGTCCACGGCGTTGAGGAACGAAGTGTCGAAGTGTCAAATTGTTATCTAATTAATCACATTTGTTAAATTAATTCTCATAGACCTACCAAAAATAATGAAAAACTGTAACCGGATGAATGAATAACAAAAGTTTGTGGACACCTAATCATAAGATTGGTATGTGCATCTTTCTGAACATCCCATTCCACATTTAGTCCCCATTTGCTGTAATCTGGGAAGATGTTCCACTAGATTTTGTGGAGATTCTTTAAGCTACAAGGGTGTTAGTAAAATCAGGTACTGATGTTAGTGAGCTGAGGAGGCCTCGGGTGCAGTCAGCATTCACGTTCATCTCAAAGGTGTTCAATAGGGTTTAAGGCAGGAGATCTTCCACGCCAACACATGTATAGAAGATCTTCAGGAACAGGTTTGAGTCTGATAGTTCAACTGAAGGGAAAATTTCATGCTATACAATTCTGTGCCTCCAAGTTCGTAATAATGGTGAAAAAGTCAGGTGTCTGAATACTTTTGGCAATATACTGTAGCTATAAAAACATTTTAGCCGCAAGAGTGAAGGCAAGTGTACAAGATGTTCAAGAAATGGGAGTTTGATGGAAGAAATGTAACAAAGCGGAATAAGTAGAAGTAATGAGGTACAGAAGGAGTCGCTTTGTAACTAGCTGGTGTTAGCTAAGTCGCAATGGTGATGATGATGATGGTTCCCTTTCAGGAACTCGAGCTGCGTCGAAACACTCAGGCGCATTCCCAAAGCGTTTCGACGCAGCGTCTCGTTCCCTCAGGGAACTAGGGTTACATACGTAAATCTAGAGACGTTTCAGCAGGAGCCTCAGTATTAATGTTTCAGAAACGATATCCAAGTGTCCGATTCTAAACTGACTTTGCGCTCTCATTTCTTCTCATCTTTCCGCTCTATTTGTAGCTAAACATCTGCATGAATTATAAAAACGTATATAAGATGGCTAGGTACACCACTGATATTATTCCCACCATGTATTTTTTTTGTACACAAAATAAAATAAAAAGCTACGGCTCGAGGCTCCTTGGACGTAGAGGTTTGTGGGCAACGTCCCAAACATCCCTTACGTGTAATCCATCATTGAGATGACTGTTCTACAGCAAACATTAAAGCTCTGCTAATCTTGTGGAAGACTGCACAGTGCTCTGTATAGACTGTTGTGTAATTGGTTCGATTGACTTCCTCGGGTTCTCTTTCGGATGTAGAAGTCAAAGTAATGTAGGGATTCAGAAAAACCATTGTTCCCAGTTAACAGTTTTTAAAAGACTGTTACCACTACAACTGCTACGAATAATAATAATAATAATAATAATAATAATAATAATAATAATAATAAGAGCAAATTATAGCAAATTAAAACCCTGCCTGATTAGATTTTACTTTTTCTTTTTTTTTTTGATTGTTTGTTTTCTAAAATGGTAAATTTTTTTGATTTTTTTTCCAGTCTTTTTTCTTTTCTTTTCTTTTTTTCTGGGGAAGCATTCTTAGAACTTTACTAATTTTCTCTAGAAACTTTGCCATGCTCCGTTTTTCAAGTAATTTTCTCATGCAGTACCTGTATCCCCACCGACCAGAAGTGTTCTCATGGTTTAGTTCTCTTTTTAGAATTAATTTTTTGTGTGTGTTGTCTCCTGACACAGTTTTCTCTAAAAACATAACAATGCTCCATTTTTTCATAACTGTTTTCTTTCTAGAAGCATTCGCATGCCTCTGTTTTCCTCCAGAAGGGTTTTCCTGCCCTATTGTTTTTTAAGAAGCATAAGCCCCCCCTTCTAGAACCATTCTTATACAGTGATCGCCCGCTTTACCGCGGTTCGAATCTCGTGCCCCAGGTTTATTGCGGAATTGCATTTGTCACATAATTAGTTTGTCTCAGCCCCTTTTTTGATGTCATAGGACACTTCAACCAATAAGCAAGCAGAGAAACTACGCATAGTCTTCACTACTACAGAATTGTATACTGTACAGTACATGTACTCACTATAAATGTGATACAGTGAACTGTATTTCTACCAATTTACACTAAATTTATCTCGCTATATTCTTGAAAAAAGATTTCTGTGTGTTTAAAGTGTGTGGGAGGATGATATGTGGCTTGTGATTTACGGTTGTGCGGGAATTACTGTACCTCAGTTTTCCTCTAGAAGGGGTCTTCTGCCTTTTTGGAATTTCTTTTTCTACTTTTTACTAGAAGTGTTCTTATGCCTTAGTTTTCCTCTAGAAACATTACCATACTCTGTTTTTTCCTAGAAGTGTTCTCATACCCCTTGTGGGGGTTTTTTTCTTTCTGGAAAGGTTCTCCTGCTCTCCTTTTTTCTTGAGAAGCATTATGATGCTTCATTCTTATCTCTCAGTGTTCCTCTAGACGGATTCTCCGGTCTCATTTTTCCTAGAAGCAGTGCCATGCCTTTGATTTCCTCTAGAAACATTCTCATACCTCAGTTTTCCTAAAGAAATTTCATTTCTTTAACTGTTTTCATGCGTCTGTTATTTTCCTCTAGAAGCATTCTCATGGCTCAGATTTTCTGTACAACCATTTGAATGCCTTAGGTTTTCTTTAGAAGTGTTCTTATCCCTCAGATTGTGTTGTCATGCCACACTTTAAAGTTTTTGCTTTTAATTAATACTAGCAAACAACAAACTGACAAACTGCAGCAAATATCTGAATGAAGGGCAACATTATCTGATTAGATGCTACTCTTGCTTTCTTTTTAGATTGAAAAGTGTACGAGAAAAATGAGAAGGAGCTTCTGTTTAGTGAACTGTTATTAGCTCGGCTGATTTATGACCAGATGGAGAGGCAGAACACCATACTGTCTGGGACGGAGTGCTACAGTCGGAGGCGCTGTATTAATCCTTGCTTATGGATGACGGCGATTCACACAGGGATGGTGTTTGTTTGTTGGCAGCTTGAACACACTGGTGTACTTTATTTATTCAATTAAGTATATTGCTGAAGTCCCAGCATACCTCCTCCTCTTCCAACTCCTCTTCCTCCTCAATGATCTTTATCTCCTCTCAAGTGTGAAAGAAACTTTGGAATAGTTTACTTTTGAGTGTGATGGAGCTCTTCCTTCACCTCGTACACCAGCAAGAAATGCCTAATCCTCTGAAACTACTGAGATAGAAGGAGTGGGAGATGTTTTTCTAGATACATGCATCAGTTCACCCCTAGAAATGTTCTCATACCTCTTTTTTAATTTTTATTTTTTTATATATATATATATATATATAAATATATTCTCATGCTTCAGATTTTTCCTAGAAGTGTTCTCATACCTCAGGTTTTTTTCTGCTAGAACTGTTTTTGGCCTCAGTTGTCCTCTAGAAACACCTTCTTTAGAAGCGCACTGGTTGTTCTTTTTTTTTTCCCCGCTAGAAGCTTTTAGCTCATTTTCCTCTAGAAGCCTTCTCCTGTCTCCGTTTCCAGAAGCAATACCGTGTCTCCATTTCCCCCTAGAAGTGTTCTCATGCTCAAGTTGTTTTCTAGAAGCATTGCAATGCCTTAGATTTCTTAGATAGAAATCTTCAAAAAAAAATTTTTACATTTTCCCATGCTTCAGATTTTTGTCTAGAACTATTTTCATGCCTCAGTTTTCCTCTCAAAGCCTTTTTATACCTCAGCTTGTGTTGCAATCCCTCACTTTAATGTCCTCATGTTACAATTGCCCTTAAAAATCTTTTTTTTTTTTTTTTATCAATATGAGCAAACAACCAACTAACAAACTGCAGCAAATATCAAAATCTAAATCAACATTATATGATTAGGTTCTACCCTTATTTTCTTTTTAGATCCTCTGAAACTACAGAGATGGAAGGATCGGGAGATGTTACAGGAAGTTGTAGAGGATGTGGGGAGAAAAGACACTTTCCCCATACACATGGCGTGAATGCTTCTGTTTAGAAGTTGTTTAGGTTAGCAGTAAGGACTACACTTGAGGGAGTCAATTGTTCTTTGTCTAATGAGGGAAATTGTTTAAAGTGCACACTATTTGAATTTAAGGACTATGGGGATTAATCTGTACTCGCATCCACTAGTTACTGTTCATGCCATGTGAACAATTCAGTGATGACATCGTGAGATTTTCACACGTTTGATTCTCTTGGCGGTGGATCCTGTAGCATTAAATCTCATTAAAGGTCGTAAGCAAGAATGCTTTAGCCAATGATAATCAGCCAGCGTGAGTAGGAGGAGAAATCAGATTTATTTCTGTCATGCGCAGCAGATCTCTGAATCCAGTTCATCATCTGTTGATTTGTGAGAGCTAGAGTAGGGTATTATATAAGTTACAATGTGGCTTTTTATGAAAATACAATATTTGTCAAGTCAAACTCATATGTGTCTGGACCATTAAAAAAAAAACCCTGAAACAAACAAACATGACTGGATTTCCAACTGATGTGCAGCTGGAACATGTAGCTACATTATTGTTCTAGGTGGTAGGAAGGGTAACGTAGTGGTTACGATGTTGGACTTCTGATCAGAAGGTCAGGAGTTTAAATCACCCCCACCACCAAACTGCTCCTGCTGGGCCCTTCAGCAAGGCCCTTAACCCTTTAACTTCTCAGTTGTATGAACGAGATACTTGTAAGTTGCTCTAGATAAAAGTGTCTGCCATAAATGTATCCTTTGCCTCAAAATCTCTTTGGAAAACAGTCAATAATCCGCTGCTCACATTTGTTACGCGCTTTTATTTTGAACATCCCATTCCACATGTAGTTATAATAAGCTCCACTCGTCTGGGAAGACGTTCCAATAGATTTTGTGGAAATTTGTGAAGATTCATTCAGCTTCAAAGGTGAAGTAAAGTTAGTAAAGTTAAACACTGATGTAGGTGCAAAAGTAGGAGGCCTGGGGTGCAGTCAGCGTCCCAAAAGGTGTTCAATACGTTTGGAGCGCACGTCATCCAACCCATGGAAAGCATATCATCAGGTTTGGGTCAAACAGCTCAAGTTTGTAGAACAGACAATATTCAGTGCTCATGTTTTCTCTAAATAATATTTCATCTTTTTTTAAATAATTTATTTCCCCTGTTTTGCGATCAGACACCGCTTTTGTGCTTGTGAGAGATTTGCGGATCTCTGCTGCGTGTGGAACATGTAGCGCATTGTAATGCACGTACACCGCCACCTCTATTGTGCTGATGGTAAGCGATTACAGTTGTGTCGTGTAGAGCGCTTCAGCGATTTCAAGATTTCGGAATTGTTCTCTTGGCTTAAGGCGAACAGAAGGATGAGGATTATTTGTTTCTCAGAGATTTCGTTTTCTTAGCTTTAGTAGGTGAGAGAGATGAGGTGGAGATGGAACTCACTCCTGTGAACACAAACACTATTTATTTATTTATTTTCATAAAGCCACAGGCGGGCTTTATGTCACCCAAATTGGCCAAGTGACGCTGATGATCCGCTGTTTGCATAATTTTTACGACGTGGACACAGACGCCTATCGAGCTTAGCACTCACCAACTCTCTGGAAAGGTCAGGCACACAGAGCGAAAGGGAAATGTAGCCGATTTAGCCTCCCTGACAAATGTAATTAATTGTGAAAGCGCTGAAAGGCAATGCGAAGGCAAGATAACGGCAGATGTGTTTTTTTCCCAATGCATCGCTGCAGTGTTTGTTTGCAAGAAGGAAGGCTGCCAATGTAAAGGATATTTATTATAACGCTGCAGCAAGAAATAAACGCTGTTCCTGCAGGGAAGAAATGACAAACCGCACCATCTGCTTCGTTGTGACAATAACAATAATTGTATGAAAAATTAAAAAGGAAAAGTATGCACCAAATTAGAGGGTAATATGCAAATATTAAGTGTTTTCATGCCTAGTATACATCTAGAAGCGTTCTTAATCCGCAGTTTTTCACTAAAGGTGTTCTCATGTGTTCTTCAGTGTAGCGTCTTCATGCTTGAGAGAGAGTTTTCTCTCTTCTTTAGAAAGTTTTTCAATTTTTATGGTTTTTCTCTCCAAAGCTTTTTTTATGTTTTAGATTAACGTTCTTTCACCTTTGTTCACCTCTAGAAGTGTTTAAAATGCTTGAGTTTTCTTCTAGAAGTGTTCTCACAACTTAGTTTTCCCCAAGCAGTGTTCTTCTGCGTCAGTTTTCCTCAAGCAGTGTTTTTTATGCCTCACTTTGTCTGGAGAGAGTGTTCCCATGCCAGAATCACTCCTCTAGAAATGTTTTCACTTTTCTCTTTAAAGGTTTTCACATCCTTCAGTTTACCTTTAAAATGTTCCTCAGTTCACCTCTAAAAGTGTGTCAAATGCTTGAAACTTATTCTAGAAGTTTTTAAACTTAGATTTCCTCTAGAAGTGTTCTCATGCCTAAGTGTTTCATTAGGAGCATTCTAATGCCTCAGTTTCCCTCAAGAGAATGTTCTCATGCTGTCGTGTTTTTTTTTTTACTCCAAAAGATTTCATATGCCTCATTTTGCCTCTAAAGTTTTTCATGTTTCACTTTAGTGTTCTCACATCTCAAGTTCTCAAACGCTTATGTTTTCTTTTAGAAGCATTCTCACAACTTAGTGTTCTTCTCGAAGTGTTCTTATGCCTTGCTTTTTCTGGAGAGAGTGTTCTCACGTCACAGTCTCTCCTCTAGGAACATTCTCACTTCTGTTTTTCTCTCTAAAGATTTTCACATGCCTCTAAAATGATGATCATGTTTCACTTTTTCTAGATTATAATGCTACATTTTTGTCCTAGAACCGTTGTCATTGTTCAGTTTACCTCAAGAAGCATTCTTACTACTCATTTCTTCTCTAAAGGTGTTCTCACACATCTATTCACCTTTAGAAATGTTTTTCTTTCTTTTTTTCAAGAACTGTTGAATTCACACCTTAGTTTTCCTCTAGTTTTGTTTTCATGCCTCAAGTTTTCTCTAGAGGCATTCTTATGACTCATTTGTTTTGGAGAGTGTTCTAATGGCACTTTTTTTTGTTCTCTAGAAGTGTTCTCATTCAGAATTTACCATTTTAAAGCCTCAGTATTTCTCTGAAAAATTTTCCAATTCTTCATATTTTTCTCTACAAGCGTTCTCATACCTTGGTTTTCCTCAAGCTTCAGGGCGTACATATTCACTAGCAAATGACCTACGATACTCCTATTACATTTACAGCATATACAGCAAACAAACAATGACTGAATGATGTTTTCAAGCGAAACAGAAAAGCTGACAAAAAACATGGTACTGAAATAATTCCAGAAAATCAATGACCAAATACCTGAGCACTGAAGTGGGAAGTGGTAGCTTAGGGGTTAAGATGTTGACCTTCTGTTTGGAAGGTTGTAAGGTCAAATCCCAGCACCACCAAGCTGCCATTTCTAGGCTCTTGAGAAATACCCTCAGCTCTCCCTGTATAAATGAGAATATTCCAAGTCTGATAAATGTAAAGTGCATTTCTGGCTGGATTTGTGTAATATCTGAGATATTATCTCTCCTCTCACTTTTACAGTAATCTCCTGAGACATTTACCCACAACAGCACTGTATATGTGATAGAGCTTTTAAGTGAACCATGTTCTTCTAAAGCCCAGTACTTGACTTATCCAGATGTTCGGTGATGTAAGAAGTTGTCCTCACAGTGTGATGAGAAAATGATAAGCATCGGGTCCCCGAGCGGCGTCTGTACCGCCCTGAGACTGACCCCTGCCGTGGAACTGATTGTGGTTTTGGCAGCCAGAAGCCTATTGTGCATTTGATTAAAGCAGGATGCAACTTCATTTCCTCAAGCAGACGAGGCCTGATTGCATTGAAAGACGTACAAACTGTCAAAAAATACGATTCATATTGAACTCCCTGTTACAGGACGAGGAGAACCGAGGAAAAAAAACACGAATAACACATTAAGTTTATGCTCATTTATGCAATTGAAATGTTTTGGGGTTTAAAAAAGAATAATAATAAGACTAAAAATAAAAATGTATTAAATTATCAGAGACAATTTTTTTATTTTATTTTAGTGATCATTTTTGTAAAAACCCTTGATATAATAAAAAAAGCCAAGATAACAAAAAAACAGACTTCAAATGTGAATTCGTGTAGAAATATTTTCAAATGATCTAAAAATGAAAACCCTTTTTATACTGAGGAGAATAAGGAGGAAAAGAACACATTCTCCTCCCTTAGCATTGGTACCGCTATGTAATGCAAATTAGCATGAAATCCAAATGCTCCTGTTTTTAAATGCAGTGGATTAATCCAGTCAAATATCTACATGTTGGAAATGAGGGCAATGCTGGAAACATCTCGAGTGTTCCTCCAAAACCCTTCTGCCTGACTGGGATAGAACATGGTCTGCTTGAATGGCATCGTGCCAGCTACATGAACCTTTCTGCATATATGTATTTCAGACCACAGATCACACAAGACATACAAAGGTTTCAAGACACCTGCCTTTTCCAACCATATGTGGTTTTTCTCCAAACAACAGAGGTACACAATTGTATTGAACGTCTTGGAAGCGTTAAATTTCCCCTTGGCTTTATAAACTAGATGGCCAAAACCGGTTCCAGCGTGACAGTGCCCCTGAAGCTATCTTCATGACGAAATGGGTTGGAGTGGAAGATCTCATGCTATAGAGCTCTGAACTCTATTGAAAACCTTTGGAGTGAATGTGAACACTGACTGCACCCCAGGAACCTCCTCACCTTCCCTACAGTACCTGACTTTACTAACACACCTCCTTGCGGCTAAATAAATTTCCACAAAATCTAGTGGAACATCTCCCCAGAATATTGGAAGTTATTATCACAGCTAATTGGGACTAAATGTGGAACAGGGTGTTAAATGTTATGGTCTATTTTCTGTATTTTGTGAGAAACCATGATCTAATCATATACCTTCGTATCTGTGAATTCCAGTCAGTCTCTGTGAAGTGCAGTGACTTTGTTCCATAAAGAATGCCTTTTCAATTGGTCAGGCTTGTGTTTATGCATGAGGGAGACAAAGATGATCTGTTATGAAAGGCAGAGAACGAAAGCAAAGGGGAAAACAATCCTGATCAAAGCCGAAGCTGGGCTTTCAGTGAAGGCAGCCGTTAACCCTTACATGTACAGATAGGTTTATAAAAAGTGACATTCATGGCTTCTTGACAGTAATGTATATTTACACTTTAAAGAGGATCTTAGAGGAGAGATACACTCGAATCTGAAAGCTTCTGGTGCTTCAATGGGCTCATAAATAATAATACAACTCACCAGAAAGTGAGGGTCACGGCATCCGGGTCACGGCACCAAATTGGGTAATAATAAAGCAGGCCTTGCAGAACACTACAGTACAGTGTATAATCTCTGACCTTGGCATGCTCTGAGGTCAGACAGCATTCAGACATTATACTGAAAAACTGAAAAATTGAGACACAGGATGTTCCAAAGAGTCAGAAGACAGACTGCGGCAATCAGTTTTTACTCTGGGAAAAGTATATTTCTGGAGGTGATGAAGTGTCTCCTTCACCTGCTCAGGTAAAAAAAAAAAACAAAAACGAACGTAACACTAATTATTCAGTACCGAAGTCAAGCACAAAGTGGAGAAGCTTAATCTCTGAGACAAACAGCTATTTTTTATTTGGAAAGAAGGGGTACAGAGCGATGAGTGAGCCGGGTTGAGTTGTGTGTTACTGCGTGCATGATGGCGGTCGACTCCCTTGTGGTTTTCCCTGATAAGGCGAGCAGAGGAACCGAGGAGCTGCACGACGACGGGCCTCGCGCAAGCGCACCCAGGAGGCTGAGCATTAAAAGATAAGACGTGATTGTTTGTTATTTTTCTTGTCGTATGTCACGGTGCGATCGTCTCTCCGCATTTATATTTCTACACCAACGAGAACATGGAGTGGCCATTTTCAGGGGGTTTAGACTTGATGTGACTGGCTTCACTTCCTCTTCATCTTGTACGCAAACATACCCTTCATCAGGCACAACACTGATCTGATCCAATAAAGCAACGGATTGGAGAAAAAAGAACTGTTTACTTATAAGAGACACAATTTATAATTTATTCTATTTGTCTTCGCAACTTGTGCATTTTGTTTAAGAATTATTTTTTAATGAGACTTTAAATCACATCACAAATCACATCACATGTCACACTATATACTGTAACAAACAGTTATGTAAAGCTAATAATAATAATAATAATAATAATAATATTAAAATTTTATATAAACATACTGAATTTTAGTATTTAGTATTAAATAAAATGTATTTATTTATTTTTTATATAACTGGAAGAAATAATACTTGATAACATTTTCTTTTGGGAACATTTTATTCATTACTTTATTTAATTTATTTATTAATTTGTTTATTGCATTCACATGCTTACTTATTTACTTATTTATTGTATTATTATATTTGTTTTTCTTTCTTTTTTTTTTGGATTCACTGACTCACTTGCTGTACTGTGTATAACATAAATTCTCCAAAAATAAATCCTGATCCCCAAAACTGAACGTCTATATCCCTAAAACCCACGTGAATATAAAACCCGACTCTACTAATTTTAATAACTCGCTCATCAAAAGTCCAGTAAAAGTTGGTGCGATTAAATGGCACTTCCATTAAAATATTCATTAAAGCTCGAGCTTTAATCTAAATGCAGGAGACGGAAATGAAGTCGGTAATACCTGCGTGCGGCACACAGACCGGACTCCATTAGGATTAAAGCCGCATGAGCGTGACGAATTTTAGCGTATAGAGAGATGTCGAGCTGTCAGCAAAGGAATTTGAATAGATCGACAGCAGAGCATTTGTCGGGGAAAAAAAAGAAGTAAATGTCATTATATACAGTCAGCTGTCCTGAAATAGTTTTTATAAATGCACAGTATATTTAATATGTACCACACTGTGCGAGGAGAACCCTGATCACGAGGTCACCCTGGAGACACTTTCACAAATATATTCACATCTAAAGTGCCAATAAATATATCGCCAATCCATTTAGCAGAGTGTTTATGGAGGGTGGAGGCACAGAGATCAGATCACAAACTCACAGCATGGCGTATTTTTAAAACGTTTTCAGAAACCGAAAAATTGGAAAACGTTCACGTCCATGTACCACGCATGTGTATAAATAAATGTAAGAAGCTTCGTAACCTGTGCCGTTTCTATTAATTTTGTAGCGAGGACAAACTTCCGTCCAGCCACTCTGCCATGAAGCCCAAATTGGTGGAGGGCTGCAGTGATGGTTGTCCTTCTGGAAAATTTGTCCTATCTCCACACAGAATCTCTAGACCTCAATCAGAGTGACCATGAGGTTCTTGGTCACATCTCTTACTAAGGATCTTGCTCAGTTTGCCCAGGCGACCAGCTCTTGGAAGAGTCCGGGTTGTTCCACTCTTTTTCCATTCGAGAATCATGAAGGACACTGTGCTTCTGGAAATCTTCAGTACAGCACCAATGTTTTGTAGCCTTCCCCAGATCTGTGCTTCACAATAATCCTGTCTCTGAGCTCTGCAGGCAGTTTCTTTGACCTCGTGGCCTGTTTTTTTGCTCTGATATACATTGTCAGCTCTATAGCCTTCTATAGAGAGGTGTGTGTGCCTTCCAAATCATGTCCAACTTATCCACAGGTGGACCCTAATCAAGGTGTAGAAACAGCTCAACAACAATCGAGAGAAGGGGAAGGGACCTGAGCTAGTTTTCAAGTGTTGTTGCGAAGGGACTGATTATTTATGTACGAGTTGCTATCGAAAAGTTTCCGTTTACAAGGAAGTGTTTTCATTTATCTAAGTTTACACACCATCACCTTCGAAATAGTCTCCTCGCACAGCCATACAGCGCGCCCAGTCTTCCTGCCACTTCTGAAACGTGTCCTGAAAGTCTTCTTTTCGAAGCGTGTCAAGAGCATTCTGCGATTCGCGCCGGATCTCCGCAACGGTGTCAAAACGCCAACCTTCAGATTTGCCCAGTTTCACGCAGAATTTCACGTTTGCACTTTGTTCTATTTTGTTGTCCGTGATGAAATCGCAGACGTGGTAACACACCACACCACACCACACCATGTCTGAATAGCGCCAGTTACACCATTCATCTTAAAACGTTTTGATAGCACCTTGTGTGATATTTCAGGGTTTTTTTTATTTCATTTAAAATGCTCACGTCCATATAACATGCATGTGTATTTGAAAAAAAAAATGTAAGAAGCTTCGTAACCTGCGTTGTTTCTGTCAGGCATTTAATTACTTTACGGCTGTTAATTGATGCAATTACGACAAAAAGGTTTTGTTTCTTGACAAAAACAAATGCAGTCTAAAGGTCATACAAAAGTGACAAACTCTCACACTTGCAGATACGATATTGTCCACCATCTTGCCTGTTTTGAGTCATTTTGCACCACAAGCGTTTATTAACTTGGAAGGGATTCCAAAAATATTGGCTGATCCAGGTGTCTGTGGATGTAGTTTTTCTTCACGTGTCTAAATCCAAATCTGTTTGATGGAAGAAAAAAAAAAAAGTGGAAAATTTTACGATCCTTTTTAAATGTGATTTAATTACACACCTTCAGATTCATGCTAATATTAGCTCTTTATACTCTAAGAGAAAAAGAAACGTGTGTGTGTGTGTGTGTGTGTGTGTTGGAGGGGAGCAGCTGGAAACCTAAATGGCCCTCGTTTATTCGCAGCTGTCCAGATGCAGGAGTTTTATCACAGAGATGACGGACAGTCCAGTCTGATTCTCTGTAAATAAGTAAAACATCTGATCTGACCGTAATGTAGAAAACGAGAAATTTTAAATGCAATAATTGTTATATATCAAGAATCAGTCTCCTGTTTTTATCCTGAATGCTTTATCCTGAAGATTGCATTAGTATAGACATTAATAAAGAAAACAAGTAAATATTCAGTATTTATACCATCGTCACTTTTCAGCATCGAGAAGTTAAAGCTGTTATTGATGTTCGCAGAGCGAAACTGACTGAACAGATCAAAAAAACACTTTCTTTTCATTATTTTATATACGACTCATTAAATCTACAATTCTGCTGCTCCGAATCACACACCCAGATAAAGTAGTGACAGAAGATTACATAAATTTACATGCGTTTTAATAAAAAGTTGTGAATCTCTACTAATAATGAAGCCGTTAGAGTGAACTGGTGCTGTTTTTTGTTCTGTTTCTTGTGTCTCAAACCTTTTATCAAAAATCCCCGTATTCACCATAGAAGTTCCACCACACGAAAAATAAAACTCCATGAAGATCAGTGAGATCATTAGGAAACGTGTACAATCGCTGTCTCACTCTGGATGGAACTGGAACTTGATGTTACTATGGTTACAGGTGTTTATAAGCAGCGCATTCATTTAGATTCAACTGACAAACGCAAACTATTTGAACTTCTGCTCTGAACTCACACCTGAACCTCCAGCCAATCACAATCCACTATTCACACCTGAA
>JAAIIK010000099.1:3959069-3969928 GCA_014706435.1 Silurus glanis
TCTCTCTCTCTCTCTCTCTCTCTCTCTCTCTCTCTCTCTCTCTCTCTTTCTCTCACACACTTGAACTATCACGATCCCCATGCCAAATACCAAAGCACAGCAAAGCAGGCTCATAGCCTTTTTTTTTCTCCCAGTGTCAGTGATGCAGTCGTTTCAGAGAGTAGCTCAGTGCCAGGCCAATTCTGCATGCCAATTATGAAGAGTCTGTCAGAGAAGCTGCTCAGCTGGTCACAGGGCAGCCGCATCACAATCACAATATGCTGAAAACGGAGGACTTGGATTCGAATTCAACGCGAGAGATCTGATGATGAAGGTGGGCAGACTGACAAGTAGGGACATGCCGAGGCAAAAGATTATCTCTGCTCCAGAGACTCTAAGCTTCACAGCACCGATTCAGATGTGTGTTCTGTATAACTTTCATGTGGCCTGGAAAGAAATCGCTTTTTACATCCGTCCTGTGATGTTATGGTTATTATACTGCACCTGTATGTACTGGATCCTGATAGGTATCTTTTTGAACATCCCATTCCACGTGAAGTCCACATTTGCTGTTATAATAACCTCCACACATCTGGAAAGATGTTCCACTAGATTCATTAAGACACAAAAGTCAGGTACTGATGTAGGTGAAGTGAGGAGGCCTGGGGTGCAGTCAGTGTTCATGTTCAATAGGGTTGGAGCTCTATAGCAGGAGATCTTCCACTCCAACCAATGGAAAGCAGATCCTTCGAGGGCAGTGGTATTTCATTGGTTAAGGCTCTCGATACCTGATCATAACGTTAGGGGTTCAAGTCCCAGCACTGCCAAGCTTCCACTGTTGGACCCTTGAGCAAGGCACATAACCCCTCCAGGGGCGCCATTCCATTGCTGACCCTAAGCTCCGGACCCAGTTACCGGACAAACTGGGATATGCAAAATAGCTTGTTGCATTGGTGGGAGCCCAGTGGTTAAGGCTCTGGGTTACTGGTCAAGAGTTCAAGACTCGGTATCGCCAAGCTGCTTGGGGCCCTTAAACGAGGCCCTTAACTCTCTGTGCTCCAGGGGTGCACCAGATTCCTAACATCATTGGATATGCTCATGGAAATTCTTTGAACATCCCATTCCACAGTTCCCATTTGCTCTTATAACAACCTCCATTATTCTGGAAATATGTTCCACTAGATGTCGGAGTGTACTTGTGGAGATTTGAGCATGCTGATGTAGGTGAGGTGTGAGCTGGCTTTGTGCACAGAGGCATTGTCATGCTGGAACAGGTTTGAGTCTCCTAGTTCAAGTAAAGGGAAAATTCCATGCCCTCAACATTGTGAGCAAAGTATGAAGAGGAACCACAAATGGGTGGGAAGGTCAGGTGTCTCAAAACTTGGTGTCCAGGCAGTGTATATTGTTCAGTGCAAAACTATTTAACTTATTGTGTTGCATTATAATCACAATGCCATGTAATATTTAAAGTAATGTTCCTGCAAAATTTCCTGCAATCTACAATTTCTAAAAATATCCCGAATATGATTTATATTCAATTACATATTAAACAGAACCTGCTATTTTCTATTTAGATGAATGAAAAGCGGTAAAAAAGGTTTGTAGCTTTGGCATAATTGAGTGTGTGTGTGTGTGTGTGTGTGTGTGTGTGTGTGTGTGTACCGTGTACAAAATTGGTATTGACACACTGATCAGTTGAAATCCTCTGAGAATTAGAGGTCTTGATACTCATTGCGCCGTTCTTAAAGTGTCCATGAACGCTCATGTCGAACCGTAATCAGAGCAAACTCCTGCCGCTCGTTTCGAAGCGCCTCGTTCGCCTTCCAGTTCGCGAGATCTTCAACACGTGCACGTTTGTTCCAGTAGTTAGCCCTGGCGGCGTGTGTTAACGTGTCTTATTAATGGATAACGAAGAGTAATGAAGGAGGATTTCTGAAGAGATTACGGCAGATACTTTTCACGCGAGCCGGTGATGGATAGCCGAGCTGCATGTTTGTGAACGCAATTTAATTACGCCAGCTGCTGTCATCGCGATGATGAAAACTCTTGACGATTTTTTTTTTCCTTTTTCTTCTCCTCCCCATCGATGTGACGATGATGAGTAAGCACGCCATTCATTCGCTTGCAGTCGCTCAGTAGTTCGATGGAATTACTGTCACGTTAGATCGATTCGTTTCGTATGATCATAGAAAGAACGCCCCTAAACAACACTTCTCTTTCTTTCGTTCTTTTCTCTTCTTTAGGATGGCATGGGTCACCTGAGAATCACCGAGAGAGGTCTGAAACTAGAAGGTGACTCCGAGTTCCTCCAGCCTCTGTATGCCAAAGAAATCCAGTCCAGATCGGTGAGTACCATGAACTTTGGACACACCGTCCCTCCATCGCATCCTCGCATCCAAATCACGCCTGTGTGGTCAGTAAGCGTAGAGCTTATGGATGAATTGATAATGTGCAGGTGCAGGTCTTATCTTATCCATCTATTAGCGAATGCGATAGAGAGAGCAGGCGGGAGAACGAGTGAAACAGTGAGAAGGAGCGAACTGAATGACAATGGAGCTCTGAGATTAGAAACAAACCATCCAGAGGTGATGAGGAAAAGATGGACTGCATTAGTCTCTTGTTTGCTTTATTTATTTGCCTCAGGATGAAAAAGATGGGGAAAAAGAAACGTCTGAAAACGTCTGGAATTAATTGTGTATTTTCTACCTAAGAATTCAGAAGGTATCATTTGCCTACTCATCACTTAGTATTCCATAGAAATAATCTTATTCCCTTTTCAAAGGTACACAAGATATCTACATGTTTCCCATGAGACAATAATTGAAAGTTTCATCCTCCTTTTGTTTCTATGCAAAAAACTCAGTAATGTAACAATATAAAAATGTACTCTGACCAAACAAATCTATAAATATCCAGATGTTCCACTTTATGTTTAGTGAAAAACTCCTCCGTTAGCATGAAGAACAGCTTTACACAATCTCAGCATTATGACACTTCATTTGTCCAAACATTCAGCTGAAACTCTTTGCTTCTTGTAAAGCTCGCTGAAGATGTTCTTCAGTAGTTGGAGATTCTTTCTTGTGATCCAGTTCATCCCAGAGCAGTTCAGTGGGATTAAGGTGCGGTGACTGGGTGGGAAATTCCATGATAGAAAACACTCCACGTTTGGGTCTCGTAGTTCAAGTGGAGAGAAAATGTCATGCTACAGCAGTATGTGGTTGTGTTACAATCCAGAACGATTACATTCACTGTATGAATAAGTATTGGGACGGCTGCCTTTTCCAGCATTATGTGCTTCTTACCCAAACAAATTTGAAGGCACATAATTGTATCTGACGTCTCTGGATGCTGTAGCATGAAATTTTCCCTCCACTTGAACTACGAGACCCAAACGTGCTCCAGCATGATGATGTCCCTGTGCACAAAGCCAGCTCCATGAAGATCAGCTTTAAATGGTCTAGAATGAAAGATCTCCTGCTATAGAGCTTCAACCCTATTGAACACCTTTGGGATGAATGTGAACGCTGACTGCACGCCAGGAACCTCCTCACCTTCTCACCTAAATCACTACCTGACTTTACTAACAAACATCCTTGTATGTTCATGTTCCATGCAGCCAGAAGAACATCTGGATAAGACAAGCATTGAGAACCAACGTAAACGCATGAGTTTGAGACTAAATACTAAGTGCTTATTAACCATAAATGTGAAACAGCTGCAAATTGTCATGTGACCTGTAAGAAGGTGTGTGCAGTTTCTCATGGGAAATGCAGTTCTGTCAAACCAACCTGATTGATGGGTTTTATTTGTTCTCTTTTTATAGGGCAGTCCACTTTTCTTGCAATCATCAAAAAACGTCTCGGTCAACATCCTCAATGGGAAAAACCAACTGGTGTCACAGCTGGTAGCAGGTAAGTGTCAATAAACTGAATTATACTGATCATTTGTGATGTTTCATTTGTGAACAAATCAGTGTTTTTGATCAAATCTTTTGAGTGAATTATTTCACTTCTTTCTTTCTTTCTTTCTTTCTTTCTTTCTTTCTTTCTTTCTTTCTTTCTTATTCACTTCCATGTACTGAATAATTGTTCTGCCACTGCTGGGCCCTTGAGCAAGGCCCTTAACCCTCGACTGCTCTGGATAAGTGTAAATGTGTGCCAAATGCCATAAATGTAAAATGTTTTTTGGAGTCACTCAAGTCTCAGCCAAATAAAACATGTGACTTGAAGGCTGTGAAGGAGAGCTTGTCATTGGTTGGTCAGGCAAACGAATACGTCCCCTTACTAATTCTGGACACGATTGGTAGAATGACTACGCCCCCTACTGATTTACATTTATATTTATGCCATTTTTTAGATGCCCTTATCCAGAATGACTTCAGTTGCCTTTTAAGGGCCTTGATGAAGGGCCCTACAGTGGCAGTTTCCAATCCAGAGTCCAAAGCCTTAAACATTGCTACCACCTCCTGATTCTGAAAGAGACTGGTAGACCTACTTGTTAGATTTACTGAACTAATTGAATGAATTTAACACAATAAGTGAACATATTGAATCAATATGCCCCCTACTGATTCTGAACAAAGTTGAATGAATTAAACATATTGAATGATTATAATGATTATGGAATTTGGTCAACGCTTTTATCCAGAGTTGTTTACAACTGAGCAGTTAAGGGCCTTGCTCAAGAGACCAGTATTGGCAGCTTGGGGGGTGCTGGGATTTGAACTTGACCTTCTGATCCCCAGTCCAATGCCTTAGCTACTGAGCTACCACCTCCCGATTCTGAATGCGATCGGTAGACCTATTTGTTTTGAACAAATTGAACGAATTTAACAAGGTGAACTTATTGGATGAATACGCCCCCTATTGATTTTGAACGAGAATGGTAGACCTACCGGTTCTGAACAAATTAAACAAATTAAACGTATTGAATACGCCCCCTACTGATTTACATTTTTTCTATTCGGTGATTTAGCAGATGTTTTTGTCCAGAGTGACTCACATCTGAGCAGTTCAGGTTTAAAAGGACCTTGTTCTCAGCAGCGGCAGCTTGGTGGTGTTATTGAAGTATTGAATGAATACGCCCCCTACTGACTCTGAACGAAATTCGTAGATCTACTGAACAATTGGTAATTGAACAAACTGAATGAACAAACATCTGGTTGGTTAGCTCGGCTTTTGGCGCCCCAATTTTAAAAAGATGTGACCATCAGTCCCGACCATCAGAGTGTTTTGGATAATGTGTAGTTGAAGTGGTGGATCTGTAGTTCATCATCATCATCATCTTGTTCTTTTTAAGAGCAAGAGTAGCATTATGAAAGGCGTCATGACCTCAGGAAGGAGATTCAGGCTTTGGGGCTGATCTTCTTCTTCTTTTTCTTTCGGCTGCTCCCATTAGGGGTCGCCACAGCGGATCATCCGTCTCCATACCACCCTGTCCTCTACATCTGCCTCTTTTACACCAACTACCTGCATGTCTTCTCTCACCACATCCATAAACCTCCTCCTTGGCCTTCCTCTTTTCCTCCTGCCTGGCGGCTCCATCCTCAGCATTCTCCTACCAATATAACTCATGTCCCTCCTCTGCACATGTCCAAACCATCTCAATCTCGCCTCCCTCACCTTGTCACCAAAACGTCCAACATGCGCTGTCCCTCTAATAAACTCATTTCTAATCTTGTCCATCCTCGTTACTCCCAACGAAAACCTTAACATCTTCAGCTCTGCTACCTCCAGCTCCGCCTCCTGCCTTTTACTCAATGCCACTGTCTCTAAACCATACAACATCGCAGGTCTCACCACAGTCCTATAAACTTTTCCTTTCATTCTTGCAGATACCCTTCTATCACAAATCACTCCTGTCACTCTTCTCCACCCACTCCACCCTGCCTGCACTCTTTTCTTTACTTCCCTAACACACTCCCCATTACTTTGCACTGTTGACCCCAGGTACCTGAACTCCTCCACCTTCTCCACCTCTTCTCCCTGCAACCGCACCACTCCACTGCCCTCCCTCTCATTTACGCACATGTACTCTGTCTTACTCCTACTGACTTTCATTCCCCTCCTCTCCAGCGCGTACCTCCACCTCTCCAGGCTCTTCTCAACCTGCTCACTACTCTCACCACAAATAACAATATCATCCGCAAACATCATAGTCCAGGGAGACTCCTGTCTGACCTCGTCAGTCAACCTGTCCATCACCATTGCAAACAGGAAAGGGCTCAGGGCCGATCCTTGATGCAGTCCAACCTTCACCTTGAACCAGTCTGTCGTTCCCACTGCACACTTCACTGCTGTCACACTGTCCTCATACATGTCCTGCACCACCCTCACATACTTCTCTGACACACCTGACTCCCTCATACAATACCACAACTCCTCTCTTGGCACTCTGTCGTACGCTTTCTCTAAATCCACAAATACACAATGCAGCTCCTTCTCACCTTCTCTATACTTCTCCATCAACGTTCTCAAAGCAAATAAGGCATCTGTGGTGCTCTTCCTCGGCATGAAACCATACTGTTGCTCACAGATGGTCACCTCTTCTCTCAGCCTGGCTTCCACTACTCTTTCCCATAACTTCATGGTGTGACTGATCAACTTAATTCCCCTGTAGTTACTGCAGGTCTGCACATCTCCCTTATGCTTAAAGATCGGTACCAGCACACTCCTTCTCCATTCCTCAGGCATCGTCTCACCTTCCAAAATCTTGTTAAACAATCTGGTTAAAAACTCCACTGCCATCTCACCTAAACATCTCCATGCTTCTACCGGTATGTCATCTGGTCCAACCGACTTTCCACTTTTCATCCTCTTAATCGCTGCTCTCACTTCCTCCTTACTAATCCTATCCACTTTCTGCTTTACTAACTCCACATCATCCAACCTTCTCTCTCTCTCATTTTCCTCGTTCATCAGCTGCTCAAAATACTCCCTCCATCTTCTCAACACACTTTCCTCACTAGTCAACACATTTCCATCTCCATCCTTTATTGCTCTAACTTGCAACACATCCTTCCCAGCTCGATCTCTCTGCCTGGCCAATCGGTACAAATCCTTTTCTCCTTCCTTAGTGTTCAACCTCTCATACAGCTCCTCATATGCCTTTTCCTTGGCTTTCGCCACATCCCTCTTTACCTGCTGCCGCATCTCCTTGTACTCCTGCCTACTTTTCTCATCACCCTGTCGATCCCACTTCTGTTTTGTTAACCTCTTTCCCCTTATGCTCTCCTGCACTTCCTCATTCCACCACCACGTCTCTTTCTCTTCCTTTCTATTTCCAGATGTCACACCAAGTACTTTTCTAGCTGCCTCCCTCATCACTCCTGCAGTAGTTTCCCAATCATCCAGCACCTCTCCACCACCACCGAGCCTCTGTCCGACCTCTTCCCTGAACCTCACACTACAGTCTTCCTCCTTCAGTTTCCACCATCTTATTCTTCTTTCAGTCCTCACTCTCCTTCTCTTCTTTTTCACCTCCAAAACCATCCTACAGACCACCATCCGATGCTGTCTAGCTACACTGTCCCCTGCCAACACCTTACAGTCTCCAATCTCCTTCAGGTTGCATCTCCTACATAGAACATAGTCCACCTGTGTGCACCTTCCTCCACTCTTATACGTCACCCTATGATCCTCCTTCTTCTTAAAATACGTATTCACCACTGCCATTTCCATCCTTTTAGCAAAATCTACCACCATCTGCCCTTCCACATTTCTCTCCTTTAGGCCATACCTACCCATAACCTCCTCATCACCTCTGTTCCCCTCACCTACATGTCCATTAAAGTCTGCCCCAATCACCAATCGTTCATTTCTAGGTACACCATCTACCACTTCATCTAATTCACTCCAGAATCTTTCCTTCTCCTCCATCTCACAGCCGACTTGTGGAGCATAGGCACTGATGACATTTATCATCATCCCTTCAACTTCCAGCTTCACGTACATCACCCTATCAGAAACTCTCTTCACCTCCACTACACTCTTACTGTACTCTTCCTTCAGAATCACCCCTACACCATTTCTCTTTCCATCCACACCATGATAGAATAGTTTAAACCCACCTCCAATGTTCCTGGCCTTACTCCCTTTCCACTTGGTCTCCTGAACACACAACATATCTACCTTTCTCCTCTCCATCATATCAGCTAACTCTCTCCCTTTACCAGTCATAGTGCCAACATTTAAAGTACCAACCCGAACCTCCACTCTCCTACACTTCTCCTTTCCCTGTCGCCTCCGTAGACGTCTTCCTCCTCTCCTTCTCCTCCTTCGGCCAACAGTAGCCCAATTTCCACCGGTACCCTGTTGGCTAACGATACCTGTGGCGGTCGTTGTTAACCCGGGCCTCGACCGATCCGGTATGAAATTCTTATTTGTGATCCGCATATTTGATTTGGCACATGTTTTACGCTGGATGCCCTTCCTAACGCAACCCTCCCCATTTATCCGGGCTTGGGACCGGCACTAAGAGTGCACTGGCTTGTGCCTCCCTAATGGCTGGGTTGCTTTGGGGCTGATATATGAGCAAAAATGTAATCACGCAGGAAACAGATGGCGACGGTAATGAAGGAAGACATCATGGACGGCCACCGAGTTGCTCTTATTTCAGCTGGGATTTCACATCTTAACCGTAACGCCAGTATCACTTACATTAGCGCTCCGTAAGGGTGAGCATGGCGGAAAAACAGGAGTGTGTTTTAATGAGGAAAAGTCATTTCCATCCCACAAGTAATTGATTAAACGTTTAATGCCGTATCGGAAAAAAAAAAAGAGAATTAATTAGTGGTTCGGCAAAATATGAAAGCAGCCTCCTCAGCTTCTTAACAAGTCCACGACACTTTACAGTCACCCCGGGTCACACGGAGGTTTCTGCGATTTGATTTTTTTTTCCTCACAGACGAATTAATCATTAACTGAAAAGGAAACGAGGGGAAAAAAACGTGTCGGCTTTGTGGTACAGCTTTTCAACTGAGTCGAAATGAAATAAATAGGAAGGCAGTTAGGAAAGAAAATCAGCATCATTGTCTCTCTCTCTCTCTCTCTCTCTCTCTCACTCTCTCTCTCTCTCACTCTCTCTCTCTCTCTCTCTATCAAGTGTCAAAGGTTGTTTATTGGCATGAAAAAATATAAATCAAATACAATTTTATTTATAAAGCACATTTAAAATCAACCTTGTTTGGCCAAACTGCTTTACATAATAGTAAAAAAAGCCAAAAAATAAAACAAATAACATAAATGGAAATATAAAACATTGAACGCACAGAAGAAAAGATGAGTTTTAAACATGGATTTGAATTCAGCTGGTGTAGAAGCAGTTCTATAACAGAGGTGGTGGCGTGTTCCACAGCTTAGGGCCACTGCAAAACTCGATCGGCCGTCTGTAGGCGAGATCGTGGGACAGATAAGAGATATTGATCTCTTGATCTGAGTTGGGTTCTGAGGAATAATTAGGTAAGCGAGGTATTTGCGGGTTTGTTTGCTGCGAGCTTTTTAAAGCTTTAAATACTGACACTCGCATTGCCAAAGCATAAAAATTACAGATAAATAACAACGGAAATAACAGTCAGACAGTAATAATAAAAAAATTATGTGTAAAAAAATTTCATAAAACAGAGAGAATAAAAAGAAAATGTATATAATTATAATATTAGTATAATAGAAATAGAATAAAAAATATATTGTTTTGAAATAATATAAAATTTAAAAAAGAAAAAAAGGATAAAGGATTAGAATAAATAGTTTCAATAAAAGGGAAAATAAATGTAAATACTGTCCATACGCTTCTTTCTCATTAGGCACGTTTACATGGAACATTGTAATCGTCTAATCCGAATAAAAATGCTCCATATAAACACCTCAATTCCAATAAAAATGCTATTTAAACACCTCAATCTGAAAAAAGAAATGCTCCATATAAACACCTCAATCCGAATAAAAATGCTCCATATAAACACCTCAATCTGAATAAAAATGCTCCATATAAACACCTCAATCTGAAAAAAATGCTCCATATGCGCCACCGGATCTTTCATTTGGAATGATTTTAATCGGAATGACAAAAGTGTACATGTAAACATGGTTATTATCTTTCATGCAGTCTCCATGTCCATGTCTTTCTTTGTCACTGTCTTTATCACTCTTTCTCTCTCTCTTTAACTCTCTCGTTCTCTCTCTCTCTTTATCTCTCTCTCTCTCTCTCTCTCTCTCTCTCTCTCTCTCTATCTATCTCTGTCTCTCTCTCTCTGTATCTCTCTCTCTCTTTATCTCTCTCTCTCTGTCTCTCTCTCTCTCTCTCTCTCTCTTTATCTATCTCTCTGTCTCTCTCTCTCTCTCTCTTTATCTATCTCTGTCTCTCTGTCTCTCTCTCTCTCTCTCTCTCTATTTATCTATCTCATTCTCTCTCTTTCTCTCTCTTGCCTTATTGACATGTAAATTATAAACATGCGTATTGCCAAAGCATAGAATATAAAAACACAAAACAACAGAAATACAGTCAGGAATAACAATAAAACTATAATAATAATAATAATAATAATAATAATAATAATAATAATAATATACTATAATAGAACTATATTAACAATAGAATAAAAGTGTGTGTGTGTGTGTGTGTGTGTGTGTGTGTGTGTGTGTGTGTGTCTGTGTCTGTGTGTGTGTGTGTGTGTGTGTGTGTGTGTGTGTGTGTTCTTTCTCTATTTATCGCTCACTGTCTTGCATGGTGTCTCCATGTCCTCCTTACTCTCTCTCTCTTTCCCTATGTTTCTCAGTGTCTATCACTCTTACCTTTTTACTCTCTCTCGCAAAACAGCCTCAGTCTCTTATCTCTCACACACACACACACACACACACACACACACACACACACACACACAC
>JAAIIK010000099.1:3976473-3992401 GCA_014706435.1 Silurus glanis
ATATATATATATATATATATATATATATATATATATGAAATATATATGAAAAAAACTTCAGAAGTACAAGCTACTTGTAGAACTATAGCAAATATTGGACCATTACATATTACAGTGAAATTATATAAATAATTTGGGAAATGTTTTTGGAATTCTCCCTCTATCAAATGAATTCTTACCACTCCCACAAGATCCTGTCCTCAAATAAAGGAATTCTGACCAATCACAGGATCTCGTCATCTAGTAAAGGAATTCTGACCAATCCCAAAGAATCCTGTATTCTAGTGAAGAAATTCTGACCAATCCCACATGATCTTGTCCATAATTGGAAGAATTCGGATCACCCCCGCATGATCCCTACTGAAGGAACTCTGACCAGTTCCACAGGATTTCATCCTTTAATAAAGGAATCTTGACCAATCCCAGAGGATCTCAATTTCTAGTGAATAACTTCTGACCGATCCTGCAGGATCTCGTTCTCTAATAATGGAATTCTGACCAGTTCCACATGATCTCATCTTCTACTGAAGG
This sequence comes from Silurus glanis, assembly GCA_014706435.1. Lineage (NCBI taxonomy): Eukaryota > Metazoa > Chordata > Actinopteri > Siluriformes > Siluridae > Silurus > Silurus glanis. Next base: position 3,977,005 of record JAAIIK010000099.1, read on the forward strand.
GATTCTGATGACTCTAACATGATCCTGTCCTCTAGTCAAGGTATTCTAACCAATCCCAAAGAACTGTGTACTTTCTCCATAGTCGCACAGGATCTCGTCCTCTAGTGAAGAAATTCTGACCACTCCCAACCTCTTTAATTCTAAAACAATCCATAATGAAATTAATAAAATGTGGAATCAAGAGACTTAGCTTATATGCTAGCGTGTGTATGAGATGTGCATTAGTTGCATGCTAGTCCATCGCTTAGCATTTGAAAGTGTTAGTTTAGCTGAACAGCGCTAATCCATAATAATACATGGAGGACATTTTAGCTAACAGCAAACCAATGACCAAAATATATGATATTAACAGATTAAACCAAGTAGCATCGGGCTGCAAACAGGTCACGTGTGCATCTCTTTTTGCTAATAAACAACAAAGAGTTAATTAACCATGAGCTTGAAGAACGTCTTTCATTAGAAGTTGATGACTTTACTCCATATTAAACGTCTCCAAAATGCTGGACAGCTCAGCAGAGTTTATTCGTGCCAGAGAAATGAGAATGAAGTCAGCCAGAACCCCATAAATGCCGTTTGTAAGAGAACTGGAAATGATAAGTGTTGGAAAACTATTTAGCGGCCTGAATTAGAGTTTAGTCACGTCCTCGTGAGACGCACCGTCCCCATAAAAAAGGACATCACTTTTTCCTCCCAATTACTTTTATGTATATATCCTCAGAGACCCTGTTATGAATAAGCAGAGTATCGCTTTTATCGCAAACTACTTTCCGTTCGAAGACATTGATTAGCTTGCGTTGTGACAAGGTTTAAAAGGAATCACGATGCACGCAGCATCGCAGATTCAATTCCTGGAGATCGGATGAAATAAAACGTTGGCCATGTATCAGACGGCATGGTGGGAGACGGCACACTGCTCGGCCGCAGGACAGGATTCTATTCTTCATTAATTTTAACAATCTGTGCTTAAAGAGGGCAAAGCAATTAGCACATGTACTCAAGTTCAATGATGTATTAAGCTTTTGCTCGCACTTTTCTCTTAGTAGCTGAACAGCATCTTGACCAGCAAACGCTTTATTATTTCGAGGACTGGACTTTACCGAATTGTAGTACACACTATATAGACAAGTTCTTTCCAAAATGATTAATGATTCATTACAAAATATTATAAAAATGAAAATATGCAAAAGGCTGAAATGTGTTTATTTTACTGTATATGCTGAATGTCAGAATCACTGACACATTCAGACTGCGATTTGGTCACTCCCAGGGCCTCTCATAGGCATCCGAACACGTCAGCATTTTCAAGTCTTTCGATTGGACGGTCAGAGAGCGCACTAGTCTGATCTCGCAAACCGCACGATCTTAAATATATCCATTTTTTCATTCCACAACTGACAGAGAAGAAGAAAATTTGGTCGCAGATACACAAGACTTTTTAAGAAAAGCTGGACATGGTGACGAACAGTCGACTCAAACAGTGCAAAACAGCTGTTAAGCTTTTTCATGAACCGTCATTTCAAATCTCCAGGAAATGCAGGAAAACCCCAGGGTGATGTGATGAGGGGAATATCGATGCAGTTGCGGCTCCAGTGAAAGGAGACGTGTTGAATCGTGTTCATTGGGTTTCTTGCTTTAGTGATGACGTTCATTCTGACTGTATGAGATTCCTGTATGTCATCCAGCGCTCTGTTCTACTGCACTTCTCTATAATACTGATGATGTGGAGTTAAACACGAAAGTATTTAGAGGTGGATTGGTTCAGGTAGGACACCGCTGAAGGCCTAGGAGTGAAATACACGGCCCGACATTGCAAAACTATGCTTTGTATTAGCCTCGCTAGCAGATTAGCTTAATACTTCTTACCAAAAAAGTTCTTACCAGAAACGTCCTTCAAATATTTGGTTTGCTGAACAGTAAAAGGGACAAATAAGTGTGGGAATCAGCGCAATTAATGCAGACTAAAGAGTTAAAAACTCTGTTTTATTATATTAGATATTATATATTAAGCTAATGTTTTAGCTAAGAGAAAGAAATCAACAGCGATAAAAGATAAAGGTAAAGTCTTTCAGATTGTGTGTGTGTGTGTGTGTGTGTGTGTGTGTGTGTGTGTGGGCTGCGGATACTTCAGGATGGCTGAGCCGAGACAGTATAATCAATTACATCACAAGACAGTTGAGGAGGATAATGAAATTTGTGAAAAGGAGAGAATGCGAGGCGGTGTACCACTGCGGTAATTAAAATGCCCTGTGACAGGGGAAGTTGAGAAATAAGCTGCAGGATGCTCACACGTCCCCCTCCTCACCCTCACGTAGCCTCACATAGCGCTCACAAAGCTCTCGCGGTCAGGAGACGTCCGTGTGGTAAATGTGGATTTTTTTTTTTTTTACACTAATGATAATTAAAGCTCATTGATTAGTTTTAATTCAATCTCGTTGGTTGCCTGTGGGGCGAATTCATTCAAACCAGACCTGATAATAATGACGATGGTTTGGCTATTTACAGCAGATATATTAAAATTATAATGGTGTAAGTTCTCACACCTAGCCGTGGATTATAACCATATACCATGGTCACTTCCCAGCATTGAGGAGTTCAAGCTGTTGACTGAATTGATCAAAATAATGCTTTTTCTATATTTTATATTCACGCCTCGTTACATCTACAATTCGAATGCTCTGAATCACACACACAGATAAAGTAGTGCCAAAAGATTCAAAAGAATGATGTGTGTCTGTGCTGCATCGCTAATAAAAACGAAGCAGTTGGAGTTTCCAGCCAATCACAATCCACTTTTCACACTGACTAAAGTGTAATATAAAGTACAGACTGTGGTGAAGGAAAAACTCGCCGAGATGCATAAGGAAGAAACCTTGAGAGGAACCAGACTCGAGAAAGAACCTCATCCTCATCTGGGTGGCACCGAATGTCCATTAGGCAGGCAGCAAGTGAAATTTTGTCCTTAAAGTTAATGTTAGAAGCAGGAAAAATGGGGGAAGCGTAATGACAAATTGTGACGTCTAGACGACTGGGTCAGAGCGTCTCCAAAACTGCAGATCTTTTGGGCTGTTCCTGGTCTGCAGTGGTCAGTAAATAATCACCTTGGCATTGAACTTAATCTTCTATTGTAATTTGGGAAATATTTAAAAAATAATAATCGATCAATATGTGCAGTATGATCTAATTATATAAGAATAATAAGAATAACAAGAAGAATATAATGATGTCAATATAGCAGCTGTGTTAAAACGTCTCAAAGACACGACACGGTCAGAAAGTATATAATCAATTTAGAATAAATTATAATTATCCGTCGAAATCCCCAAATTCACACTGCACGCTACAGTTCATTGGCTCGGGCTCGAATGTTTACCCGTACCTGATTTACGGAAAAAACAGAACCGTGTTAAGATTCCCTTAAGGAGGAAATAAAGTTGCCACATTTCACGGCTTTTTCATTGCTGAATAGGAAATACGCTGATCCGAGTGACCATCGGCTTCCTGTCAGGTGACCACAGCGAGTCGATGACAAACAGTCTATAAAAGTCAGTGAGTTATGTTGAAATCGTCGCTCTACCTTACGTGCTTTTCTCCTCCGGGACTCGAGAGAACTAAAATAAATCTCCGGTATTACACTGCAGATCGGATTCTTTCTCAAGCCCCGGATGGCGTTGTCCGGGTTTGTTTTGTTTTTTTTCATCAGAGATGAATTCGTAAAGCGATGTGGGAAAAACACAGCAGGGTTTTTAGGCTCCTGTGTGTACGTGTGTGTTGGGTTCGCTTTAACCGATAACCCTCTTATTTACAGCACACAGACGGTCGAGGGGAAATAAATTCAGTCTGAGGCCTGTGCCCGATGACGTGCGGCAAAATTCCCAAATGACCCCAAGTGGTTGGAAAAAGCCTGGATTTTACAAAACATTGTAAAGACATCATCGTTAAAAAACCCGTCGTAGCCGGAGATTCCTCCAAAGGTCAAATCAATGACACTGACAGAATATAAAAGAGAGAATTACACTCACACACACACACCCACACACACACACACACACACACACACACACACACACACACACACACCGGCTGTAGTCATGAGTGCGACACTTGCAGAAAACAAACTCTCTTGCAAACAACCGAGTTTTTTCATGATCACCGTTAGTGTGACAAATAGCCTCATTTCTGCAGAAGATGTTATCTGGAAGGCTCTGTTCCTTCTCTCTCGCTTGTTCTGTGTATCTGAGGTGTGTGTGAGGTGTGTGTGAGCAATCAGGGGTCTAAAACTATTAACACATTACACCATACGCTCAAAAGTTTGCGGACACCTAACTATAAGATCGCTATGTGCTTCTTTTTGAACATTCCATTCCACATTTCGTCTCCATTTGTTCTTATAATGAGCTCCACTCTTCTGGGAAGATGTTCCACCAGATTGGGGTGCAGTCAGATTTAGAGCTCTATAGCAGGGGATCTTCCACACATTTCCAAACCATGGAAAGCAGATCTTCACAGAGCTGGTGTTGTGCACAGGGGCATTGTCATGCTGGAACAGGTTTGAGTCTCCCACTTCAAGGGAAAATTTGTATCCAAAGACGTCCTGTGCGATTGTGTTTCTCCAATTCTTTTGAGAGAAGAACCGCATACTGTACGGGCGGGAAAGTCAGGTGTTGCAATACCTTTGGCTCTATTATGCTTTTTAAAATTAACATATTGATGGAATCCTAATGGCTGATATTAGCAAAGAATCCAAGCTAACTTAGCTAAATAATACTTTAGAGTATCAGAACGTTCCATAGCACATTGAAGCCGATCATCGGGCTCCGGACACACGTGAAGATCCGCCGAAATAACGCTCCAGTATTAGAAGTATAATCGCTCAAGCATTTGCTATTGACCGTGAATTGTTGAGAAGGAGAAAATGGCACCAAGCTAAGAATAAAACGCACTCCTGCATCTTCATTTCTGCACCCATTACACCTAATAAAGCCTCTCAGTAATTTTTAGCCTGGAATTACTCCGGCGCAGGCGTCTGACGGATCGCTGCAATTTGCCCTCATTTGGCAACCTGCGGCGCGGCGCGTCCGACGGCGCGGACTACAGCAGCTAATGGATAACGTGCAGACTTCAGGATTAATCTAATGGAAAGAGATGTTGTGCTGAGAATTATTTGGGGTTTGAATCTCTCAGCACTGAGTCGTACGGTACCATCGGAAGGATCCGAATCGTTACGCGATTCTTAAAAACTAGTTATTATCATGATCATGTAAAGAAACCGTGTCATTAAAATCAGCTTTATCAATTTAACTTTCGATTTAATGCTCCGTCAGATCAACGGTATGGCTCCAGAATCTTTTCCAGTGGCTGGAGAAGAAATAAATACTGCATGTAGATATAAATAAGGTTCATCATCCAAAGATAAGAAGTGGTTTCCACAAAGCCGTGGCCCATTACTCACCCGATCGATCAGGAGCAAAGAGTGTGGATGCCGAAAGGGGTCACGGGCGGCGTTATGGTGAAAACGCAAATGATTTGTCCAAATCCTCCACATCCATTTAATATAAAACTGTGAATTTTTTTCTTGCAATTCTGTGATTTTTCTCTAAATATTACCACTTCTGTGTCCTCCTATGGCTACGACTTTATACTAAATATTTTGACTGTGTTCTGGTCATTTTTACTTTGTTCGAAAATATTTCTACTATATTCTCGAAATATTTCGAATTTATCCACGATTTTATCGACTTTATTCTGGATTTATTTTATTCAAATTCTGAGAATAAAGTGAAAATTATGAGAATTAAGTCCAGAGTTTATTCTCATAAATTTGGCTTTATTCTCGAAATAATTGGACTTTATTCTGGTAATTTTGACTTTATTCAAAAAATATTATGACTTTATTCCCAAATTTATCTAATTTATTCCTGATTTACTTTATTCAAATTACAAAAATAAAGTCAAGATTATGAGAATAAAGTCGAAATATTTCAATTTTATACTCGAAATAAATAGACTTTATTAAATCTAAATCTAAGTAATCTTTCATTTTAAGCCTCTGATTGAAATTTTCATGCAGAAAACTTTTCAATAAAACTCAAAACCCGGTGTCCAGTTCCTGCCAAAACTCCAACCTTTTGCTTGTATCTAAACTTTTGCCTACATAGTGTGTGTGTATGTACATTTATCGAACAGAGTATCAATTCCTGCCCCATTAGAAAGTATTCGTATAATTCTTTTGAGCTGCTTCACTCTCTTCGAACTTCTGCTTCATCTTTTTGCTGGGTCTGATGGTATTTCCCAGGCCTTGCTGCGACGCACTCGAGCTCACTTCCTTCGTTTTATTCATCTCCCTGCAGCGACGATTAGCATCTCTGAACTGTGACTGTAGCACAGAGATGTGTGTGTAGTGTGTGTAGTGTGTAGTATGAAGATTCTGCTGGCACAGCATGGCTGCAGATTAGCACTTTTGCTGCTACAGAAATAAAAAAGAATCAGAAGGTCTCTATTAAGCTGTATCAGATAAATAATCGGACATGACTGTAGAACTTCCGATAAGGTTCCTTCCATTAAAATGATACAAATGCAGGGTGTCATGATGCAGCCTGAAGCAAAGAACCTGATCCGTGTTCTTCTGGGGTTCTGGAGCTCACTGTGGTTCAACCCAATAACAGCACCTCTGAACTTCAGTCCAAAAAGCTATTAATCCACATAAATATATTTTAGATTGTGCAGTTTGCAACAGATGAGGGTTGTGAGCTCTGACTAGTGCGCTCTCTGAGCGTCTAATCAAATGAATCTCAATCTGATCGGTTAAAGCAACAGCTACGAGCTACATGGATTTTAAGCTACCAAGAGCCCACACTGTTCATTTATGGCTGAAATCTGATTGGACAGAAACTCTAACCCGAAACTTACAGACTATTGGGAATAATTTATTAAATATTCATGGACAAAAAAATGTATTGAAATTCAAGTCAGTGATTCAGAGTTTAGGCCAGAAGAGGACTTGAAGGATTAAGAAGGACTAGATACATTGATACCAAAACAATGCCACCATTTTTGAAGTCTGCGTTAAAATTTAAATGGAGGTAAAAGATCAAAGAACTAATAGATGTTTTCTTTTAGTGAGCTCTAAACTGAGATGATAAGCCCCGCCCCCTTTCATATGAGACCAGACTCGATTTCCATGCTATAGCTGAAAAAGAGACTTCGAACAGACTCTGATTTTTCTTCTTCTTTTTCTTCATCTTATTAAATACTGTCTTTGCTGTAAATGTTGAGGCTTCCAAACGCAAACAGATCCAGCAACTCCAAACCCAACTGACATCGAGTCTGCGTTAGAGTGAAGAGAATCGAGAAAACCGTGCAGGACATTTTTCCCCCTATTTTTATCTATTTGGCCGTCAGGAGATGCAGCGATCGATGTCACAGAGCGTCTGAGAGTCTGAGAGCAGCTTCAACGTTCAGATGCTCAAACAGGCCAAAAAAATCCTGGCCAAGAAACGAAATCTTGTTATTTACTTCAGCTGGATCATGATTTTTTTTTTTTTCATCCGGGACAGTGTTTTATTTATTTTATTTTAAGATGTGGAAAGACTCTGGGTTTTATTGAGAGACGCTTGAGCATTTCAGCTTTATTTTAGACCCATTGTGGGATGTTGGAGATCTGTGTGGTGGAGATGAAGATGGCGGTTGCAGCGCAAAAGTTTTCGATTTTCCTTGTTTCTGTATTATTACACGTGAATGATGGTGTCTCCTGCATGTTTCTGCAGAGAGTCAGCATTCACTAGCTATGATGTTATTTTATCTGGGTCTTGACAGAGTTTCTCTGTCTACTGATTGGAAGCGTAAATCCAAGCACCACCAATGCTGCCACAGCCGGACCCCTGAGCAAGGCCCTTAATCCTCAACTGCTAAGGTGCTTCTTTTTGAACATTCCAGTACACAATTAGTCTCCATTTTCTGGGAAGATGTTCCACTAGATTTTGTGGAGATTCTGACTGATGTGGGTGAGGTGAGGAGGCCTGGACAGTCAGTGTTCTGATTCATCTAAAAGATCTTCCACTCCAACCCACGGAAAGCTGGCTTTGTGCACAGGGGTCTTGTCATGCTGGAACAGGTTCGGGTCTCCTATCTTAAATGAAAGGACAATTCCTTTCCAAGACGTCCTGGATTGTGTACCTCCATCTTTAAGTTTTGAGAAGAGCCACATACAGCTGTCGGGTGTCCCAATACTTTTGGCATATAGTTTAGTTGTAAGTTGTTTTAGATGAAGGTGTTATTATGCCAAATTCCATAAATGTAATGTTGCTTTGGGCTTAAGGGCTTTGCTCAGGCACCCAATAGATGTTTGTGCCACAAGAAGATCCTGTTAGAAGGGAAATTGTTATGAAACGTTATGATCAGTGTGAGGCCGGCCAGGCCATTTATTGCTAGGTGTAGATGTGTTCTGTATGATACAAAAATCAGAAGTCCTGATGGTCTTCTCCCCATCCTCACCGCTCCATACAGTGCCTTTCAGGTCCTACGCTGTGGTTCCTCCAAGCAAGGGGTCTTTAATAAGAACCCTGTCCATTGGATGGAATAAAAGATCCACTCCAGCTAGAACTCAGTGTTACGGCCCTGCTGGGATCTCCCAGTGGTTAGAAATCTTTCCCCATTCCACCTTTATGGCTCTCTAATGCTGCATCTGGAGTGAAAACCTGACCCACCTGGAGCTGTTATTACTCTAAAAAAAATATATTTGTCCCTCCTGAGCAAGCTTTGCATATTTTTCTTTTTTTCTGGACAGTGGTATAATTTAAGAGCCTCCCTAAAGGAAATCTCTGTACTGTAAATCCAACGCAGCAGTTTTGGAACTCTAATTGAATTTTTCTTTCGTTACAAGAAAAGAGTTTTATATCCCGAAAAAGTTGTTCAATGCTGGTGCGCAGTTGCTCGGCCTCCTTGGGACGACACATATGAAATGGAAGGTACCTTCTTTGTTTATTTGTTCCAGAGCCCTAAACAAACAGTTTCGTTTTATTTTTTGAGGATCATCAAAGTTCAGCTTTGGTTTAATGAGCCGAGCTCACCAGGGAGCCTGAAACACATCGATGAACATTCATCGATCCAGGGGGGTTGAAGTAGAAACACCTGACCTCATGCCAGCTCGGGAGAAATAGCGGCACGCAGGCGAGGTTATCATTTATTTACACTGCGTCGGTCAATGTTATAGCTTCGGAGATCATGTCCATCGATTTTAGCATGTTGGTGAAGCGCAGCTAATGTGTTCTGCTTTGTGCTTTCAGGAGCAGAAGGTGCAGTCTTCAGTAACTCGGTGGAGACGCCACACGTCAGAGCAGAGCCCTTCAAAGAGCTGCGGTAAGATGTTCTCATTCGCACATGGGTTTCACACTTGGAAAAACATGAGCCTAAGACTGTCTCTGATTGGCTGATGTGATGGCAGCGGTATGGACATAACTGGAGGGTTAGAACTGGAGGGTTGTTGCTGGGGGTTAGGGCTGGAGGGTTAGAGTTGAATGGTTAGAACTGGTGGTGGTGTGGTGGGGGGTTTGGGGCTGGAGGGTTAGGACTGGAGGGTTAGAACTGGGGGGGTTAGTGTTGGTGGCTGAAGGATTAGAATTGGGGTGGTAGGCCTGGAGGGTTAGAACTGGAAGGTTAGTGCTGTGAATTAGGGCTGGAGGTTTTAGGGCTGGAGGTTTATAACTGGGAGGGGGGGGGGGGGGGGGGGGGGGGGGGGGGGGTTTCTTCAAAATTTTAAAGAAATAAAAAAAAAAAAAAAAAAAAAAAAAAAAAGAAAAAAAAAAAAAAAATGGTGCTCAGTTATGAAATAGGAAATATTAAATGACCCATAGAATGAAGCTAATGTCTTGCTACAATGTGAAAAGAAAAACAATCTCTATAAGTCTGATGCTCGTGTAGGTACATAGCATGTTAAGGAATTGATCAGAAATAAAATACAGTAATCCCCCGAGAAACGAAAAACCACGATAAACAGACGCCACCACAAAAATGCTATTTTATGTACAAAGTACTGTAGAGTATTAACATTTTATTTCGTTTTATAATTAATAATTATATGTTTATTAATACATTTAATTATTTCATTATTATTAAAACTCCATAAAAACAATTCCCTGTAAGTTTTTTGGTCTATTGTGCTCTCCGCAAGAGACCGTGAAAATCAGCCAAACTAATTAGTTATGTGGCAAATGCAATTCCGTGATAAACCGGGGCGCCAGATTCGAACCGCGGTAAAGCAGGGATTACTGTATTCTTCAAATAACAGATATTGACCATGAGCTAGATTTTTTGACATCCTGACTAGAATTAATGCTAGGCTAACCTAGTATTAGCATAGAAATTTAAATACATATAGCTAGTTTCAGTCAGAAAATAAACAAAACACTTATGTTTAGTTTCAAGTAAATGTTATTTGTATTGTATGGATTTTGTCCCAAAGCAGCTTTAGAGAAATAAATCTATTATAAATATACATAATAGCATTAAAAATGACTTAAAGATAAATCCATGAGCGAGCCAGTGGTGACAGTGGTGAAGGAAAACCTCCTGGAATTGTATGAGGAAGAAATCTTAAGAGGAACCAGATTCCAACATATAGTTACAAAAATGAAGTAACGCTTCAGTAGTTTTCTGGAGGGAGTGGAATCGTCCAAGATGACCACAACAAGGGGTGCCCTCTAGTGGTCTGGAGGAGAAATTCTCAAAGTGGCCAAAGCACATTCCCAGTTTAACCTAGATGAGATTAAGAGTTAAAAACACAATTTCCAGGTCTTGGCTAGAAAAATATATGTTTGCCTCATATATAAATTTGAATTTTTTTTTGATAATTTGTTAAAAATCAGCACCTTGCTGAAATCTCCCAAGCAGCCCTTTAATAGCGGTTTAGAAAATCTCGGATCCTGAAGTTGCAGTGGTCTTGACAGAGGTTAATGATTATTGAATGCAAGATGAATAAAAAAAAAACAGCAATTTTGTTGTGCAAACTTTTACACACACACACTACACACACACACACACACACACACACAAATCTATTGCATACACAGGGCTAAAAGCAGACTACAGACTGTTTCAATAAACCATTACTCATCTGATAGATGAAAAGAGAACATGCTTATTCATGTAATGAATTCATTATTTATTTGTTCAATGAAAGAGCTGCCATTTGTAATGACAAACCCAGACAAACAACCAGAGTGTGTTCAAGATGAAACAGGAGCTTTATGGCTCTTTGAACAGTGAGAGTTTATATAATACAATAAAAAGCATCGGGAAGCAATTCGAATCGAGAGGTTGAGGGCTCGATGTTACGTCTGATTCTGTGGCTTTTATGGTAAACAATAAGATGTTCCACTAGATTTTGAGGAGATATGTGAGATTTTATTCAGCCACAAGTGTGTTAGTGAAGTCAGGTACTGATGTAGGTGAGAAGGTGAGGAGGCCTGGGGTGCAGTCAGCGTTCCAGTTAAATCCTTTCTATTTATTCGGAACTCACTCCTGAACTTCCAGCCAATCACAATCACACAGTCTGCATATATTTGGAGTTTTCTATGTGGCTATTTAGATCCATTTGTCATGGATATGGACTGTTTTTATTGATTATATCGCATTGCTAGGCCTGGCTCATTACAGTCGGTGAAATCCGTGACACACTGAGGTGTAAAGCAGTCAAATAAGTTCAGCAGGAGGAATGTTCTGACTGAGAGAGCAGTACAAGAGCCTCCAGCAGGAGCAAAAACGAGGCACTCCCTGATAACATTAAAGATAAGGAATGTTTCATTATTGTGCACTTCGTATTGAAGGTGGTGATACTGTACTGTCGGGTAACGATAGAGCTGGGGAGAAAGAGAGAGAGGAACAGAGGAAGATGGATGTCCCTGTAGCTGGCACCTCCTGTTGTTGGACAGGTGCTCTTCGCCCCTGTTCGATGTCCGGATGCTCATCAAAATCTAATTAAAGGGGATTCTCATTAACTAAACAAACAGGAGAAAGAGCACTGCCAATACTGGAGCATGAGGGAGAACGCTCACGAGTCAGGAAGTAGCTGAAATGCTGGAGAAAGCAAACACTGCAGGGAAATAATTATAATAAGCAATACATTGCCTATGGGGGCATCAAGGTTTGCAGCGACACACAGAAAATAACCTCGCTCATCGAATTTCCAGCTTTTCATTTACAGATCCATCATCACCGAACCTGGCAGCCATCATTCACCAAGGTTTAGTATAAGCACCTAAAGCAACGTGTATATGAGAAATCTGAGTCACATGACCTGACCAATTAAAAATGAGCAATTTTATAGTCTCATGTTACCTTCAGTTTCGCTGATTCAAAGAAACAGGAAGTGTTGTTTTTTTTTCTTTTTGGAATTCGCGTTCCTGCGTTGTGCCTCAAATCGCATCCTCATGTACGTCCCAAAAACGATCATTAAACATCAACACTGCCTACAGAATTATTTCAATACCTCCTGCAATTCTGTCTAGCATAGAGGATTTTTTTGACCAAATACTTTTGAAAAGAAGGTCCTAGTTTTCTCACAGTGACCGTTTAAGTCACAGATAATGACAACGGTCACAACGACGGCAGAAAGTCTGCAAAAAAAAAACAGTGTTTAATATTCGAGTACATAAAATCCATGAATTCTTTTAAACCAGATGGACATTTTGGCCGTTCAGTGTGCCACATTTAACTCAGATGTTCAGATTTTTATGAAGTAAACAGAGAGTAAGCTGTTTTATGACAGGATGAAGGTATGAAAGGAGGATGGAACACAGTGTGCTGAGTGTTTTATGAATTTGAATAGAAGTTTTTAATAGGAAGCGTTATATTATTTATTGGAGCTGAAATACAGAATGGAGCGAGTTCACAAATGAAAGCAAAAAATCACAGTCCAGAACAACAAAATTCTACAAGTTTCTGGAATTTTTTTGGAGCAATGAATATGTTTTTTCCAAAAGTATTTATCTACTCATATATACTTTATATATAAACTGAGGCCGATGTGATTCGCATCTCGATGCATATTCAACGATGCGATACGTTAAAGGTACATATGAAAAGTTTACAGTTGAACAAAATGCAATTCAATGCAATATGATGCGATGGAAAAAATCCGTTGCGCCGCAATTCATTATAGTACTGATAGTTTTTTTTTTCTTCGGTTCAGACAGACACCAAATCATCAATTTACATAAGAGCCTTCTGAAAAGAAAATAAGATGAAATAAACCCAGACGTTCTTCTCCTGTTGTGTCTGGAGGAAGTTACAGCTCTACCTCTGCCATGTTAATCTGTATTCTACGTGACTCTCAGGACACGCCTCGGCCTCCGTAGTGTTGTGACGCGTCATATTTCACGTAGCAGCGGCGGCGCTGAGAGAACTCGCTCGAGAATCAGTTTAGCGAGGAGAAATCGTTCTGCATATCAAATATTGGTTACAAATTATTGGTCGCTTTCTAAATAATAAGAATAAAGCTCATCTACTGATAATTATATTGAAATAAATATTTTTTACCGACGCAAATATGTTCAAAATGATGCAAATGCGAACTTGTATCTGATGCACACGTTTTGAAATCGATGCGTCACATCGTTAACTTTTATGATACGAATCAGTGAATCTTATAACTAGTACATAAATACACACATTGAGTTCAGGTACCTGGGGTCAACAGTGCAGAGTGAAGAAAAGAGTGCAGGCAGGGTGGAGTGGGTGGAGAAGAGTGATAGCAGGAGTGATTTGTGATAGAAGAGTATCTGTGAGAGTGAAAGGGAAAGTTTATAGGACTGTGGTGAGACCTGAGATGTTGTATGGATTAGAGACAGTGGCATTGAGTAAAAGACAGCTTTGCTAGAGCTTAGCGTTCAGTGTTGAAACAGAGACGTCAAAGAGAAGATGCTTGAAAAGAAGAAAATCAGGACTTGTGATGAAACGTATCCGAGGTTTGGTGGATGAGGAAAAGGGTTTGAGGGTTTGAGGGTTTGAGAATAAATGCGAGATGGTTGGAAAGTGCTCATCTCTTATTGTTTCTGCTCTAGATCCAGGTCTGTCTCCTTTTTTTCTCTTTCTTTTCCCCACAGCCTGCAGGCAGAAGGTGATTTGTAATCATTAAAAGCTGTGCTGCAGATCTGCGGGAGTTGTAGAAGCAGCCCCGGGTGGCCTTGGGGCAGGGTCGATGTTCCAATACGACTTGAAAATAGGCCGGCTCTGTCTCACGCAACTCCATCCGGCCCGTATTTATGAGAGTAATTGTGTGAACGCCGTGTGCCGGGTGCAGGTCAGACTCACCCCAGGGTCCTTTCATTACCTCGGAAAACGAACGGCAGTTCGAATAATCGCGTCGTCCCGCAGACGACACATGGCAGACGACGCGTTACTCGTTTGACTCGTGGTAAACAAGAAGTCTGTCACCTTGACATTCGGTGTTTGTCGAGCCAGTCCTCTTCACGTCGTTACTAACGCGACGGCGTTCCTGCTCTCCAGATAACACCGGGGCACCATTGCCTAGATAACGGCAAGAAAATAAAAACAGACGTGGCGACATGACGATTTCGATTCTCAGGCGACGCAGATAGCGAACGTTACGAAGCGTTGTGAAGGACAAAATCACATCCCATAATAATGCACAAAAATTTACACAGCATCTACGGTGGTCTCTCTTTTTTTTCTCTCAAGCGCTCTATCGTTTTCATTTAGGAACGCAAATCGGGTCGTCTGTATGGAAGCTCGTTCCTGCCACATGAAAAAATTTTCCTTATTTCTCAAATTCAGACTCATTTTTTTTTCTCGCAATTCTACCCTTTTTTCCCTGCAATTCCAACTTTATTTCTGCGATTTTGTCTTTATTTCTCGTTAATCCAACATTATTTCTCACACTTTTGACTTTATTTCTCACAATCCTGACTATTTCTCTCCATTATGGAATTTTTCTTGTATTTCTGCCTTTGTTTCTCACAATTCCGACTTTATATCTTGCAATTTTTCTCTTAATTCTGACTTAATTTCTGCCAATTCTGAGTTATTTCCTTTATATAAAATTAAAGATCTGTAGGCTCTCTGTTTATTAATAATAGTGGTGGTAATGGTGGTGTTGGTGATGGTGATTGTGGTGATGATGGTGGTGGTGGTGTTGGTGATGGTGATAATGGTTATGATGGTGGTGGTAATGGTGCTGTTGGTAACGGTGTTGGTGGTGTTAATGGTGTTGGTAATGGTGGTGGTGGTGGTGTTGGCAGTGATGATGGTGGTGGTAATGGTATAGGTGGTGGTAATGATGTTGATGATGCTGGTGGTGATGGTGGTGATGATGGTGGTGATAATGGTGTTAATGTTAGTGGTAATGGTGATGGTTGTGATGATGTTGGTGGTGATAATGGTGTAG
>JAAIIK010000099.1:3992411-4004956 GCA_014706435.1 Silurus glanis
TGGTGATGGTTGTGATGATGTTGGTGGTGATAATGGTGTAGGTGGTGTTGATGGTGGAGGTATTGATGGTGATGTTGGTGGTGGTAGTGATTGTGATGTTGGTGGTGATTATGATGGTGGTGTTATACAGACATGTTATTATTGTATTATTTTATGATTTTATTCTCAGGCTTTGGCTCGTCCAAGCCTCACACCTCGCTCTCGGTTTCATCTGAAGCAATGCTGAGAAGAATGGCTCATTAGCTGCATTGTCATGTTCTCATCAAGTTCCAGCACAAACAAGAGTTTATCATTTAATTCTCGGCTCGTTATCTTGTCCACACGTTCGCTCGTTATCCTACAGAAACGCCACCTCGGGTCTGTTGGCTTGTAAAGCGACGTCTCTGTTTGCTGTGTAAACACACTGTGATGTTTTTTTTCCCGGTCTTTGTTTTCTTTCTTGCAACGTCTTGGATCAGGAAACTCCAGACGAGTTCATTTCAGATCTATTTTGTAGTAATAATAATAAGTAGTAGTATCACTATTAATAGACTTATTACTGATTATTTATAATCAAAATATCTCAATATAATAAGAAAGAAAAACGAGGCGGCGCTGGAGGTGGCAGAGTTGAAGATGCTGAGATTTTGAAATGAGTTTATTAGCAGACATGGGCAGGTAGGAGGTTTGAAGACAACTGAGAAAGGATGGATGTGGTGAGGGAAGACATGCAGGTGGTTGGTTTGAAAGAGGCAGCTGTAGAGAACAGAGTGATATGGAGACAGATGTTCTGCTGTGTAGACCCCTAACGTGAAAAGCCGAAAAAAGAAGAAGAAGAAGATGTAAAGTTTTGGAAAGCCCAGGACGCAAGTTATTCCCTAATTCTATTAATGTTTTAGCAGCTATAAACAGCCATTCCCTCATCAGTTCCTCTCTTTTTTTCTCTTTTTGAAGACAAAAACATCATCATGAGCAACCAAAAGCTTAACTTCTCTTCCTTCCCAACATACGTACTGTTACAGTTTATTGACACTGCAGACTCCTTCTCTTACTGTCACAAGGAAAATCACAATGACAATGATGACACTCGGGTATGGTGTAGCTCATTGGTTAACATGTTGGACTTCTGATCAGAAGGTCATCAGTTCAAATCCCAGCACCACTGCTCAGTTGTATGAATGAGATAATTGAAAGTTGCTCTGGTTAAGGGTGTCGGCTGATTACTTTTCCACATTTAGTCTCTGTTTCCTCATATAATTATCTCCACTCTTCTGGGAAGATGTTCTACTAGATTTTGTGGCGACTCATTTAGCTTCAACGGTGTCAGTAAAGTCAGCAAAGGTAGTGATGTAGGTGAGAAGGTGAGAAGGCCTGGGGTGCAGTCAGTGCTTACATTCATCCCAATTGGGTTTGAGGCTTTATAGCAGGAGATCTTCCACTCCAACCCATGGAAAGCAGATCTTCATGGAGCTTTGTGCACAGGTGCATTGTCATGCAGGAACTGGTTTGGTGTCCTAGTTCAAGTGAAGGGAAGATTTCATGCTGCATCCAAAGACGTCCTACACAACTGTGTTTTTCCAGCTTTGTGCTTTAAGTCCACTCCGAAAACATTAGATCGCATCGTGCGTTAAGTAAATGTCATGAAAATTGTCAGCAGTAACTATATATTTATTTAATTATGTTTATTATTATGATACCATTACGTCAAGAATCGAAGCACACGTGCATCACACGTGCATCACACGTCGCAGCAAATGTGTTGTTACCATAGAAACTGTGACATATTCGAAAAAAAAAAAAACTGCAAATGTTCAAGGAATAACTGTAGACCTTCTGATTGGGTATAAACTTCCGTTAAAACACAATTATGTAAGCAGGAGCTTTAATTGACTTGAAATGTCATGTTTGAAGTCGAAGTGTGTCCCTGAAGGTTCATCACCGAAAAAATCAACAACACAAAAACCCCTCACAAAGCGACATAAAATAACTCTGACCTTAATTGCCTTCCCAAATAAATCCTACGAGCTTCTGAAGCTCCTTCGCGCCTGAACTCGTGCGTCGTTTGAGGCGCAATTACAAAATCTCTCCTTCTCACACCACATATATTCATGAAAAAAAAATGTAATTAGCAATGACGTCTCCTGGGATCTGTCCGGCTTCAGGCGTCTGTCCCTCTCTCCCTCCCTCTCCCTCTCTCTCTCTCTCTCTCTCTCTCTCTCTCTCCCTCTCTCTCTCCCACCAGTACACTAAACCATTCCTCACCCTCTCCACTGTATTTTGTGACGGTACATGGCGTGATTAATTTCAGCTCTTTGGAGTGTAAGACAAATGGATGCACTTCATGAGCACTCAGCGTTTCTGTGTTTTTATTTCAGTGCTGTTTCCTGATGTAAGTCAAACTGAACACTCTTAGATTTTAAAATGATTTTTTTATTAAAAAAAATTAATAAAATTTGCTCTGTTGTGGCACCTATTGGGTCTAATCATCATCACCACCGTCATCATCATCATCTATTTCTCCGAGAAGACTGAGGTTGTTATGGTTGTGGTTAATAATAATAATGATGATGACGAGGTTAATTAGGATCAGGTTTCTTGCTCATGAAGTCTCAGGACGTTTCTCCTTTGCCACAGTCATTACTGTCATTGAGAGAGATTAGAGACATTGAGTAAAAGACAGGAGGTGGAGCTGGAGGTAGCAGAGCTGAAGATGTTGAGATGTTCGTTGGGAGTGACGACGATGGACAGGATTAGAAATGAGTTTATTAGAGTGACAGCGCATGTAGGACGTTTTGGAGACAAGGTGAGGGAGGTGAGATTGAGATGGTTTGGACATGTGCAGAGGAGGGACATGGGGTATATCAGTAGGAGAATGCTGAGGATGGAGACACCAGGAAGGAGGAAAAGAGGAAGAACAAAGAGGAGGTTTATGGATGTGGTGAGGGGAAAACATGCAGATAGATGGTTTGAAAGAGGCAGATGTAGAGGACAGGGGGGGTATGGAGACGGATGATCCGCTGTGGCGCCCCCTAATGGGAGAAGCCGAAAGAAGCCGAAGAAGAAGAAGACAGTCATTACTGTCTCTCTCATTCAGGATAAAAACATATAGATATTAATTTATGATGCAATATGCAGTTTTCCCGACTCGAATGTGCTCACTTATGTTCTTGACTCTGTCTGCTCCTCAGCTTGGAATCTCCGACACGTTCCCTGTACATGGATGCTCCTAAAGGCGTGCAGATTCAAGCCGAAGCTGGAGACATCCAGGCCACCTGCAGGAGTGACCTGCGCCTGGAGTCCAAAGATGGAGAGGTAAATATTCTCGATTTACACACACACACACACACACACACACACACACACACACACACACACACACACACACACACACACGCATGCACGGCGTCAACACTGCAATGTGTTGATCCACTTTGCATTCCTGACACCCCCATCTGCCACGAGTTCACATCCAGACGAGTGCATCGCTAGTCTCCATATGGTCCCTCCTCTTCTGCTGCGCCCAGAGCTTAATATTCAGCCTGCCATACATCAGTGGCAATTACGGCAGATAATCCACGGCCCAACATTTGGAGAGAACCGATAACCTTGTAAGAAGCTCACTTCTTGTTGTGGAGCTCGAGAAATCTGAAGACTATCACCATATGTTCACAAAATGTATGAATAATTCCAAAATCCTGCGGGCGAGGAAGAATTATAGGTCTGAAAGCTTTGTGAAACATCGGCGACACCTACATCACAGGTGACCCCGAGACCATGAACCAGGAACGTGTCACATACACTGTATAGTTAAAAGGTTTTGGGATGCCTGACTTTTCCACCCATATGTGGAGCCACAAGATGAATTGAGGAGGTCTGGGGTGCAGTCAGAATTCATATTTATCCCAGAGGTGTTCAACAAGGTTGGAGCTCTATAGCAGGAGATCTTCTACACACTTCCAATCCATGGAAAGCAGATCTTCTAGGAGCTGGCTTTGTGCAGTGAAGGCACTTCGCCTTCATCTTCGGGTTGGAAGATATGAAAGATCTGCTGCCATAAACCCTATTATTAAACCCACCTTTACGATGAATTTAAACGCTGACTGCACCCCACACCTCCTCACCTTCTCACCTACATCACTACCTGGACTTTACTAACATTCTTGCGGCTGAATGAATCTCCACAAAATCTAGTGGAACATCTTCCCAGAAGAGTGGAGCTCATTATAAGAGGAACTGGAGACTAAATGTGGAATGGGATGTTAAAAAACTGTTTACGGAAGAAGTCTCCAGTGTCAGTGAGGAGTTTTTATTGGTCTGGTTTCTCTGTAACATGAAATTTATATGCAGCTGCTGTAGGATAAGCGAAATCAGGAACTAAATGGTCTCATGGACAATGTTATTTTTTTTGCTGATGCTGTACCATAAATCCCACGGTTTCCAATAGCAACTTCTCTATCACAGTTGGCTCAGCTACAGCGCCAACATATTCCATTACAGCAGCTCTTACACTTTGTACTGGGAGAATAGAGATACATCGGTTTCTCAGCAGTTCCTCTGAGGTTTAGGAATAATTAGCCCCCTCTCTTTTTTTAAAAAAAAAGGCCTCCAGCTCACTTTCCCACTCAGGCTTTGCTCTACAGCAGATGTCTGGAGAATCAGCCAAGACCACTGCTTAAAGAATGTTCCAGGTCATTTGATGGAAACGTTTCCCCAAGGCTGTCGGTAATGACTCCTTTTACCTTTTTTTATTTCCTGACAGGTTCCTCCACTGGCTGCCGTAATGCTCTCTAGAGTCTGACGAGAGTGTGAGTGAGAGAGAAAGAGAGAGAGAGAGAGAGAGAGAGAGAGAGAGAGAGAGAGAGAGAGAGGAAATGAGAGAGCAATATGGTCCAGCTGGGAAGGTCTGAGAGGTTTGTGTAGGTGCTCGTGTCACTGAGACGGTCTCGCATCGGTTCGGACATGCCGAGTCAGACTGTTCCACAGAGGGCGGTTATATCTAATAGGGAATTGTTTTGTTTTTGTTGTGGTCTGGTGCAGTCACGCCGCTGATACGGTTACCACTTTTTGTCTTGAGCAGAATCCAGAAGGTTTTCAAAGGACTGTAAAGAAGAAATCTTCTCAAGAAGCTGTTCTTGGGAGTGTATAGATTTATTGGATTTTTGAGCATCGCATTCCACATTTAGTCCCAATTTACTCTTCTAATTCCCTTTCACTCTTCTGGGAAGATGTTCCTCTAGATTTTGGAGCGTGCTTATGGATATTTGGGTTCATCAGCCACAAGTATGTTAGTAAAGGCAGGTACTGATGTAGGTGAGGAGACCTGGGGTTCAGTCAGCGTTCACATTCATCCCAAAGGTGTTCAGTAGGGATGAGATCAGAGCTCTATAGCAGCAAGATCTTCCTCTTCAAAGCATGCAAACCAGATCTTCAAGGAGCTCACTTTGTGCACAGGGGCATCGCCATGCTGGAACAGGTTTGGGTTTCCAAGTTCAAGTGAATGCAACATTTTATTATAGCGCCATCTAAAGACGACCTGTACAATTGTGTGCCTCCAGATTTGTGGTAAAAACCACATATAGCAGGAAAGGTCAGGTGTCCCAATACTTTTGGAAATATAGTGTATATTTAAAATACACACATTATATTGCCAAAAGTTTGCATTCACTTGATTTTGGAAACCCAAACCTGTTCCCGCATGGCGATGTGCACAAAGCCAGCTCCATGAAGATCTGCTTTACATGGTTTGGAGAGGAAGATCTGCTATAGAGCGCTGATCTCATCCCTACTGAACACCTTTAGGATGAATGTGAATGCTGACTGCACCCCAGGTCTCCTCACCTTCTTCTCTACTTGACTTTACTAACACACATGTGGCTGATGAACACAAATGGCTGGTTCTCTGACGATCATCATGCACGAGTTGCTGAATGGTTTCGACATTTTCGGGGGCTGAGCTCATTGAAGTTCTTACTCTCTCGTCATCTTCCAGTGATGTTCTTCCGCAGTCGAAGCGCGCTTGCCGCTCGAAACACCTCGAACGACTCGTCGCAGCGTCGCCGTATGTCACACGTATGTCATTCCAAAGTCTCTGTGGCAGATTTGTTCAGTTTCATGCAGAATTTCATGTTTGCTCTTTGTTTCAACCCGCAGTCCGTGATGAAATTGCAGACGTGGTAACGCACGTGGGTCAGAACCGCACCGGTTACACCTTTAGTCTCCAGACTTTTTGATACCACCTCATATAATAGTGACATTTATTTATGTGTTTGTTTGTATATTTATGTATTTATATGTTATTTTTACAGATCACTCTGGATGCTAAGAAGATCAGGCTCCTGCGTCTGCCCGAGGGAAAAGCGTCTCCCTCAGCCACCAGACAGACTGTGTTCGAGGTGTGCGTCTGTCCTAATGGGAAGCTCTTCATCTCAGAAGCAGGAACAGCGTCCACCTGCCAGATCAGCAACAACGTCTGCCTCTAGACACTCTTTTAAACACATACATACACAAATCTACACACACACACACACACACACACACACACACACACTTTGTTCGTTTTACTCCCCGGAACATCAACACCTGTTCCTCTGAACACCACAACGACGGCGATCAAGTTTCTACTCCGGTGGCGAAAAAAAAAAGTGGCAGGAAAATCGGATGTGACACGTGAACGCATTCGCTTCACACCAAGTACAGTATCGGCCACAACGTAACAACTGTGAAGTGGAAAAAAAGAAAAGAAAAACGTTTTGTGGTGTTGTTTTTAGCTACTTGTCTTTCCCCAACTGCAATACTGTCAAGTCGGCGAAAAAAAAAAAAAAAAAAAAACGTTTAGGAGATTTTGCAACCTGAAAAAAGGGACACCCTGGAAAGGAGGCGGCGGTCAATCCCTCAATCCCACGATCCCTCACTCCGAACAAAAAAAAGAAAACTGTGCTTGCACCAGGACTGACCTGATGCAGCTCTCTGTTCAAAGCGGAGAACAGAACAGTGCCTGTGCCTTAACTCAATGCACTCGTGGAAAGTAGAAGCACATCTCACTGACCTTTTGCCTACATTTCTTCCCCCCCCCCCCCCCCCCCCCAAAAAAAAAAAAAAAAACCTGGATTTTCACTTTTGGATTTAAATTTTTTTTATTCCCCTAAAAATATTTTTGTTGTATTTTTTTTCAAGTACAAAAAAGAACGCAAAGGATCCAAATGTCACTGAATCCAACCACTAATCATCAATTCTCCTGTACAGGATCAGAT
Organism: Silurus glanis; assembly: GCA_014706435.1. Classification (NCBI taxonomy): domain Eukaryota; kingdom Metazoa; phylum Chordata; class Actinopteri; order Siluriformes; family Siluridae; genus Silurus; species Silurus glanis. Next base: position 3,999,641 of record JAAIIK010000099.1, read on the forward strand.
TTCTCTTTTTAATGCCAATTTTTTTTTATTGATTTTTTTTATCTTTAATTTCCTGTTTTGTAAATTCTCCTAATTGGATTTTTTTTTATTAATTAGTTAATTAAAATGATTAGAATTACATAATTTGTTTAGAAATGTATTACATTTGGTCCTTAAATTCTTCCAATTGCAATTTTTATTAATTCACTCATTTGTTTAGCATGATTTTTTTAATAATGATTAATAATAATTAATAATTAATAATAATAATAATAATTGCTAATTTAAATATTTATAAATTAATTCGACAGAATTTGGCCTTTGCGTTCTTCATTAAGTGCGTGTGTGTGTGCGTGTGTGCGTGTGTGTGTGTGTGTGTGTGTGTGTGTATGTTGTAATTACAAAAAAAAAAAAGAAAGCAGTTTAACAACTAGGTTTTATGGATTTGATTTAATTCTTTTATGGCGAACTTATCGAAAAACAAACCAGGGAGGTGAACCAAAAACAAAACGAAAAAAAAAAAAAAAAGAACATTTACATAAATAAATAAGCAAATAAATTGATAAAGTAAACGACTTTTCGATCTCCTCCAGCTCCATCTCGTTGCCGGTTTGTCGAAGCTCTGACTGCGTACGATGTGCAGCTTTCCGTTCTGAGGATCCGCTAAAAATGTTCATGATCTTCGAAATGTTCATCTCGTGTGTCATGTGATCGTCAGGTGTCTGCTTCCTGTGTCCGGAATAATACACTACTGAACTCTGTCTTTCTTGAATTAAAAAAAAAGGCCCTGGTTAACTGGGATCAGAAATGATGAAGCTCATGCGGGTCTCCTGCAGATCGATGAATCGTATGCAAATTAGTGGGAGGGGCCTATATGCAAATATTACTACATTCAAACATCCCTTTTTAAACCTCAAAATTCCTGACCTTCAACTAGGATCATCTGGAGAAAGTTCTTCCTCAATGAGTCAGAAACTGTGGGTCTTGTCAGTCGTCAAGTGACCAAGATGTCTGCCCAAAACGTCTTCTTAACTTCTAATGAGTAACACGTCACAAACACGCATCAGACTTAGACCGGTCAAGTGACAACACAACAAAGATGGCTGCCCAAACATGCATCAGAGTTAGATTAGTCAAAGTCTCAATGGTCTCAATGGTCTCAATGGTCTCAATGGTTCAGCATTAACATATAGCTGACTAGCTTAATGCTAAAAATAATCACAGAGATGCAGCATGGGTGCACAGATTCTCCGCAAAAAAAGGAAAAAGGCTGGAATCTTATGTATACAGTGATGCTGAATATAAACAGCTTTCCAGACTTAATCATATACAATATCACTACAGAGACACATCACGGTACGGTACACGAATGAAAACCTTTTCCAAGGCGCTACTGAAAATAAATCAGTCATAAATCAGTGTCATGTTCCACTGCAGTCTGGGATTATATCCTGAAAAGAAATTCAGATTATTTTTTTAATTTACTACAGCCGTAATTCTTAATTGTTATAATTATACAAACATAAATATTGTGAATAGTTGTAATTCATTATAATTCTTCATAATATAAGAATTAATATAACCCAAAAAATAAACACTGTGATTCATGGTTTTTGAGAGACACATACACGTTCCTTTGGTTTCTGTGCAACAAACTTGGGATTGTAACGCTATGAAGTTTTCCTTCGACCGAACAAACGTAAAATGTGTTCAGATGTTACACTTTATTTTCAGTGAAAAAACCTCCCTCAGCATGAAGAACAGTTTTACACTCTCGCCATCTGGACCCTTCGTTTCTCCAAAATACTTTGCTTGTAAAACTCGCTGAAGATGTTCTTCACTAGATGGAGATTTCTTGTTTATCTCAGAGCAGTTCAGTAGGATTGAGGTGCGGTGACTGGGCAGGTGGTTCCATGAGAGATATCACTCCAGACGTCTGTCTGCTCTCTAAATAACACTTACAGAACTCAGACGTACGCTTCGGCTCGTCGTCTCGTTGTACGGTGAAGTCGGTTCCAATGAGCCGCGGTCCAGACGGAACTGCACGGTGATGAAGGATGGAATGGGAGCAACGTTGGTTCACTTTCACTTTCCGGAACCTTCTCTGCTCCAAAACAACCCCAAACCATTAAACTTCTACCTCCATGTGTGAGTGTGGGGGTGAGGGAGTCTGATCACATCTTCTCTCCTGTTCTCCGTCTCACACAAGTTCTTCTGGTAGAGACAAAAAAACATCCCATTTGGACTCCAAAGAACTTTTTTCCACTCATTCAGTGTCGAACTCTTGTGTTTTTTTTGCTTTTTAGTGAGTTTGTTGCATAGAAACAAAAGGAACGTCCATAAAAGATTTGGTGTTTCCACGCGTTTATATACAAGCTATTTAGCATTTTAATCGGAGATCACACACACACTTACACACACTCGCACACACACTCACACACTGACACACACACACACACACAGGTCAAAAACGTGTTCTTATAACTAGGAGACTACAGCGGAAGATCTCGAGCGATCGTCATGCAGGAGGCGGAGTTTACACACATCCAGGATTCTTTTGGGAGAAAACGTGTGCGAGAAGAGATTAAAAGCAATTGTTTTTTTTTTTTTTCTGGAGTAATTCATTATAAAATAATTATAAGTCACACTGTTGTGCAAGCGTGTGTATGTTTGTGTAAGTGTGCGGGTTGCATTGTTACTACTTAAGTAATTAAAAAAACCCATTGCATGAGATCAAATCCCGACTGGAAGCAGGCAGGTCCCATTTTTCATCACTCTTTTAATCCTGTGTGGACGATATCCTCTCTTTTATTTATTTTATTTCTTGCTAACGACAAGCCGTTTTTTTTTTATTTAAAACAGAGTAAGTGTTTGAGTAGAAAGATTTGGAGTGGTGTTGAACGCAAGCATGATTCAGTTCTTATCATTTATTCATAGTGAGGTTTTTTTCCTTCTCGTTTTGAAGTTTGCTGTTCTTTAAAAACAGCTTTTAGAAAGATTTCCACTCAAATATGATATTAAAATATATCAAAAACAGTTTATACACACCATTAAATCGCTTGTTATTTCATTGTAATAAGAATGTGGCATTTATTGTTTGATTGTCTTGATTTTTTTTTTCTTAATGCATTTAAATTGTTTTATTCTTTCAGATTTTTCATTGATGCCCCATTTGCAAAATAATAATAATAATAATAATAATAATAATAATTTATAAGAATAATAAACCTGGTTTGGCTGATTTCTGTGAGAAATCTCATCTCAAATTGTTTGAATTGATCGATTCATTTGATTTTTTTTGTTCCTACATGTTGGTTTGGTTTTTATTCTGGACGTTCATGTTAATCAGACAAAAAGGATCCTGGCACATTCTATGCAAAATGTAGAGAGCATTTATTATTAATTATTAATGGGAAAGAATTCTGTCCGCTATCTGTACAAAATTTATTATACTTTCCGTGTACAGTTTGTATTTATGAACTGAAACTGTATCAATAAAAACATGTTTGAAAAAAAAAAAAAAAAAGGAAAAGTGCCATTAAAAAAAGAGATGAAAAGGTGAATCAGGTCACATGATTACAATAAAAAGAAATGTATTTGTTTATTTATTTATTAAAATAAATAAAATATTTACAGTGTGGCAAAGTGGCAGCAAAAATAAAGTAAAATATTGTATATAAAATTTAGTTATATATACTGTAGTACACACACACACGCACACACACACACACACACACACACACACACACACACACACACACAGCCAACGATACGATACGTTAAAAGTTACATACGATTCACCCCTTTTACGATCTGATTTCGATTCGATTCAACAAAATGCGATTTAATGGAAAAATCTCATGCGCTGCAATTCCATGTTACAGATAGTTCACGTTTATTTCTTTGGTTCAGACCAGAGACCACATCAACAAATCATCTTCTGACTTCTAACGCACGAACCTTTGAAATTAAATAAACCCAGACGTTCTTTTCCTGTTGTGTCTGGAGGAAGTTACAGCTCTACCTCTGCCATGTTAATCTGTATTCTATGTGACTCTCAGGACACGCCTCGGCCTCCGTAGTGTTGTGACGCGTCATATTCACTTATTGGAGATCTTCATGAAACTCTGTGCACAGGATTGTCTATTGTCATGCTGGAACAAGTTTGGGTCTCCTCCTGTAGTTTAATAAAGGGAATCTTTCATGCTCCTGCATTCAAAGATGTCCGATACAACTTTGTGGGAGCATTTTGGGGGCAGAACCACATGCTGGAAAAATCAGGTGTCACAGAGAAAAAAATGACATAGGAGGAAATCGATGAGGAAAAAAATGTGTTTTGTGTAAATAACTAAAATTACGACAAGAAAAAAATCTGCATAATAAATGGTGAGTTAATTATCCCACACCATCAAAGGATTTCTTTCATATTTTAATCACATATAATATATTATTATTATATTAATGACAGTATTTACATTTATTACTCCAAACGTTTTCTAGATAATAATTAGACCTCGATACATTTCCAAGAAAACATCAAAAACGCCGCATTCATTTACGAACTGCTGGCATCACGTGAACTCGCCCTGCTTGTTATTCTTCACGCCATTATACTTCGGTCAACCGCACCACTGATGTTCACCTGATCAATTCGTTTCTCCTTTTCAACCTTCCTCCATTAACGTTCCCAATAACGACCAGGTTCCTTTGATAGAACGCCGTCCGGTCGTGAAGATGTTCGCGACCCCTTCGACCTGCCTGTTTGGCGTTCGTCAATACGATCATGAATTATGCAAAACACAAAACAGGTGTCTCTTTATTTTCCCATGCAAATAAAGTTCTCATTTATTTGAAAACGTAATTATTGCTCGTGACCTTGCGGCACACTGTTTTTTTCTGGCACACTGTTTTTTTTCACCAGTTACGTTTTTATCCTCGTAAATAAAAAGGAACGACCGATTTCACTAAATGTAGTCGAGTAAAAAGTCAAATAAAAGTCCCCCTAAATTTAAATACTGCAGTAAAGTACAGATACACGACAAAGCAACTACAGTAACATTACATTTACTTCATTACTGTCCAACACTGACCGTATGTATGTATTAAATTCAAATAATACATTTTTGCTGTATTTTATTTTATTAATATAATTTTATTATATTGTTTTAAATCCTAACATGCATCACAGGATAATAATTATTGATATCATAATAATTACTGTATAATATTTTTTTTTTATCTCATGATAATTAAATAAATAATACAAATTTACATTAATATCTATATTCATAATTTACATTTATATATAAATGAAAAAATAAAATACATTATATATAC
>JAAIIK010000099.1:4009956-4041102 GCA_014706435.1 Silurus glanis
AATAAAGGAACACCCATCCACCATCTCCACATCGGGGAATAAAGGAAAACTCATCCACCATCTATGAGAAAGCAGGAAAGCTAAACAAGAGCTAAAATAAGGTATCAGGTAGCGTCAGCAATCCGAACGGAATTTGGAAAAGGACGAGAAGAAGAAGGGAGCAGTGTGTTACTGCTGCGTTGCTGAGAAAAGAGAGAAAATTGGGATGACTCACAAATCCTGTTATTAAAACGGCAGACATACAGAATGTGTTTCAGGCTTCTATTCATCTGTTTTTTTTCTTCTTGTTGCTGGAAGCAAAATAACAATAATAATGTTTTGGTATCCAGAAAGAATATAAGCACTTCTGGGTCACGTTTGTGTCGGTTAAACGTTTAAAAATACAGAAATAAATGTACAAAAATAAATGCAGAAATAAATAAATTATTATTGAGTGAGTAAATATTTGTAGAAATATTGAGCCAAAAAGAAAGATAAATACATTTATTTATTTAAAAATCAAAGTTTTGTAAGTGAAAAAATAAATAAATAGAGAAATGAGTTTTAAAAATGCACAAATAAGTGAATGAGTAAACAAACAAACAAAAAAGGCAGAATTAAGTAAATACATGTAGATATATATATAGAAGAATACATACATTAATCAATAGATGTGTAAATAAACAAGTTTGTTAGTAAATAAAAGCATAATTGTATAATTGGAGGTGGGCAATAGTATGACGTGTATTTATTCTTGTATTTCCCCCTGTTTTTTTAGACGAGGAGGGGGAGGTGCCTCAGCAAATGTGCAGGTGCACCCGTTTGTCCCATGTCCTTTTTTCTTTATCCAAAATGTATTTATTCATTTATTCATTCATTCATGTACACATTTATTCATTTATAATTAGCGTCTCGTTCTCCATACCTGTCCACTCTGAAACCAACATAGAGCATGAAGACCAAATATCCTTGTAAATGTTTTAATGTAATTATTAGTGTTTTAAATCACGTAAATCATCAGAACACCAAACGGAACTTTTGCCATGTTTCCACACGGACGCTTTTAATTGCCGGATGTGTGCATCGTGGCGGATTTTGGTGCTGATTTGAGATTAAAAGGTATTTCTCGGTGGATTTTTTCTTTTTATATATATAGAACCACTTCACTGCTCCATTCTAACTAACAGCCAGGGGTTCGAAACGAGTTCGCTCTGGTTCCAAACTATTTCCTATGTTCCAGGGTCGCCAATTCCTAGTTCCAAAATTTCCACTTTCCCTGCGCCACCCGTGTATTAATATACTGTAAATATATGAAATATTGTCATCCTAGTGCACTGGAAGGCTTCAGACTGCAGCCAGTGGTTTTAAAATGTACACACTCCATACACAAGAGCTTCTGTGATCCCATAAGACATTATTAAGATGTGTAGATGGTTTCCAGCCCATAAATCAGCATAACAAGGTTATTGGTAGGGAGGGAGGTGGGAGCTCAGGGGTTAAAGGATTGGACTTTGGATCAGAAAGTCCTCGGTTCAAATCCGAGCACCACCAAGCTGCCACTGTGGGGCCCTTGAGCAAGGCCCTTAACCCTCCACTTCTCAGTTGTCGCTCTGGATAGGAGCGTCTGCCTTAAATGGACAAGTTATTATTTGTTTCTTTAGCACAAATGCAAAGCAGGATAATTATCTTCCTTGGATCATCGCAGGGGATCATGAACGAAGCCATTACTCGCTAAATGGCAGTTTTCCAATATCCTGGTGTGTCTTTTATTGCTTTATCAATGACGATAAAATGACATGTTTGTGTGGTTGTGCGTTTGTGTTTGCGCACACTGTGAGGAACAGTACAACCTGAACCCTTGTTATGAACATCTCACAACAACGACATTCAACCACCATGAATTTGAATCATTTGTAACGATTAAAGCTAAAGGATCGTTGCTTTGTTGTTGCTCTGGGCTTTTCATCAACCTGCACTTTATTGGTACACCTGACTTTTCTTGATGGAGTGGTGGAATGAACTTCCCCTAGATGTCCGAACAGCTGAATAAAAAAAAGTGGGCTGAAATTCCTCCGAACAGAATTTTGGCATCACTCTGGATGAGGGCGTCTGCTTACATAACCTAAATGTAAATGTACGTTTTTGGATGTGACATGAGCTAGGAGACCCAAACAAATCCACAAAGCCAGCTCAATGAACATCTGCTTTCCGTGGGTTGGAAGATGTGGAAGATCTTCTGCTCTTGAGCTTCAACCCTATTGAACACCTTTGGCATGAATATGAAAGCTGACTTCCCCCCCAGGGCTTCTCACCTTCTCACCTACATCAGTACCTGACATTACTAACACTTTTCTAGCTCAATAAATCCCAACAAATCTCCCAAATTCGAGTGCAACATCTTCTAAGAAGATTGGAGGTTGTAATAACAGGAAACGGGGACTAAATGTGGAATCCAAATTTATGATCACGTGTCTACACCTTTAATCAAACCAAAATTCTGGCAAGTGTTTGAAGTATATATTTCTATAAGGTGTTATTATCTGTTCATGCTTTTTACAAATCTTCGTCTTCTTCTTTTGGCTTCTCCCATTAGGGGGCGCCACAGCGGATCATCCGTCTCCATACCCCCCTGTCCTCTACATCTGCCTCTTTCACCCCAACTACCTGCATGTCTTCCCTCACCACATCCATAAACCTCCTCCTTGATCTTCCTCTTTTCCTCCTTCCTGGTGGCTCCATCCTCAGCATTCTTCTACTGATATACCCCATGTCCCTCCTCTGCACATGTCCAAACCATCTCAATCACACCTCCCTCACCTTGTCTCCAAAACGTCCTACATGCGCTGTCCCTCTAATAAACACAAATTTCTAATCCTGTCCATCGTCGTCACTCCCAACAAACATCTCAACATCTTGTTGGTGCTTTTTACAAATAATGCATCCATACTACTTTAGAAATAAATCGAAGCATACAATTTCTACCTAAAGTCCAAATATTCAGTGACACAAAGCGCCATAGGAATCTACATAGCGAGTTTTTCTTTGCAGAATAAAGGACACCTGCACTCTTAAGTACAGGTTTTCTTGTGTTGTTCACCGAGCTTGCTTTTCAAAAAAAAAAAGGAAGAAAAACGAACAGGATGTCTGAACGGTATCCGCGTTTTAATTAGCATGTGTGTTCCTAATGTGCACGGAGAACAGCCTCATGCTTACAATGAAACCCTTTTGTTCTAAAAGTCTTTTTAATTTGAGCTACAACTGTGCTGAACAGTAGGCAACGCTCAGGGGCAGGGGCAAGATTTAAAGCTACAACTGCGCATGAAATGAATTTGATATAAAGGTTTTTTTAATTATATAAATATTATTATTAGTTATAAATATAAATGCCGTTTTCACTTTTTGATCGTTTTTCGAGCACAAAACACCAAGCCGATGCATGCTAATCAGATTCTGTTCCGAAGAAACCATTCTGGTGTTAATTTAAGCAGAAAATCTCATTTCTGGAAGAACTTCAGCATTCCGATCAGACTTCGTTCACATCCAGCGCCTGCCTTTTCCGGGGTTGAGATTCAGATTCAATTAAACCTATTTGCAAGCCGTGCTGAATGGATGGATTTCAATATTCAAGCCAGTCTTCTGTTTGCAATACAGACAGGATAATTCCTATATAAATAAAGGAGTTTCAGTCCCTATTATCTCGTTATACTCAGGGATCTTGATTCTAAATGGAGCCACGGAGGGCCGTAAATGTCCTCGGGTAAAGCCTGTGTGTGCTGCTATGCCTCAGATCACAGTGGTGTCCTGCTGCTTAAATACAGCTTAGTTTCCAAAGATACCATCAACCTCTCCTTCTTCCTCGTTTGATAAAACAAGTAACCACTTCTATGCTCTAAATAATTCCCACCAAATAATCAGTCACCACTCAGGTGCAACTATTATTATTATAATAATTATAATATTATTATTTAGTTGAAATACTAACAACCTTTTCGGAGGTCGTTAATTAAAACGTTGTTATTTGGGAAATATAAGATGATTTGCTCTTTCCTTCTGAATCATATTTTGGTTTAGAGAGTTTTTGTTGTACTTAGTGGTCGGACATGGGAACTGCAACAAGTGAAAATATAGCTATCAGGGATGGTAAGATTGATGCATCGATTTAAGTTCGTATTGAATATTTTGTATGGTGATGCATCTTTTTTTTGACATATTTGCGTCTATTAAAAAAAAACTATTTATTAATATAGAATTATTAGTAGATGTGCTATACTTTTATACTTTTTTATTTAAAAAGTGTCCAATAATTTGTGACCAATATTTGATATGTAGATCGATTTCTCGTCGCTAAACTGTTTCTCGCTGCTGCTACGTGAATATGACACGTCGCAACACTACAAAGACCGAAGCGTGTCCTGAGAGTCACATAGAATACAGATTAACATGGCAGAGGTAGAGCTGCACCTTCCTAGAAACAAAACAGTAACAGGTTTTGCACCACTACCTCGTGCATTACGCACACCTAGGCATGAATTATCCCGTAGTTATTATTATTTCCTGTACTATTACATTTCTAACAAACTGAACCTTTGTTAATCTGTAATCACTTTATTGTACTATGTATTGGCCACATTGTCCAGCATTGTAGTGTAGTATGTCTGTGTACCTTGTGTGCAAGTATGTACCATAAGATCACTCTGAACCATACTGAAACCCTCAGTAGTCCTTGACTAAAACATTTCCCACTATTCACCGGTGCAAGGATGTGTTTCCGCTAGTTTCCAGTCTTTATTTTGAGTTTTTACTTTGAAAGCAAATTTTGCTGAAAACCTGCCAACCCTGGTTAATGTTCGAACAGCTGCTACTCCGTTCTCTCAGCATTTCCGTTGCCTTTTTTCTGTTACACCAAACATTAATTATAATTTAAAACATTATACAATGGCCGCCAAAGCGTGTTACAGTGTCACCTATACATCTGCCACATGAAACGGAAGCACAGATTTAGGCTGTTCCTTACTGCATGTACTTTTGTGAAGACACGAGCAAAAGGAACAAATTAGATGACGTGAAAGTCATCTAAATCTACATCACAGATGTGGGTTTATGAGGACAGGGTTTTAATAGCTGGTTCTCTGGATGAGTGTTGAATTCCTAAAGCTGATTGGTCAGAAATTGTTGATCATTTTTTTTTAGAACTGTCGGATTACTGCTTCTTTAGCAGCAGCTCATTTGCCAAAAAAAAATCAAAACAAACCCTCCGTTTTTTGTCTTATTAACTTTGTAAGATGCTAATGAGGGAACAACTGTTTATAGATACTCCAGGGTAAACAGTAACAGGACCTCGCATATCTCTGGAAAATTTTAGAGTATTAAATGTGACGATAAATTTCGATTTGCTTGCCTTGCCTAGATCAGAATTAGCTTAATAGAATCATTGTTGTAAATCTTCTTCTTCTTCTTCTTCTCCCTTCGGCTGCTCCCATTATGGGTCGCCACAGCGGATCATCCGTCTCCATACTACTCTGAGAATCTTTATTGTAAATAGAACCTGCAACAAACGATGATTAAATCGGGGCTTATTGGGGCAGGATTCATGCTGCCCTATGCGTACTTTATAAGCGTTCCAGAGCGAATTACATTTATCTCATTCATACAACTAAGCAGTTGGGGGTAAAGGGCCTTGATCAAGGGTCCAGCAGTGGCAGCTTCGCGGTGATGGGATTTAAACTCATGACCGTCTGAGCCCAACAACGTAGCCAGTGAGCTACCACCTCCTTGTAACAGGACACTCATCCATGTTTTATTCCTTATACAGTATAAAGCAGCAGAGATTTTCTGAAATTCAATGCCATAACTGGCGCATTACAATGTATGTATATCTTCAGGGATTTGTTTGTGTAATACCAACTTTAGAGCTCATAAGTGCATTCAGAACTCTTGGAGATAAAGCGATTACGGAAGCAAGGTGGGAAGCACATGATTTTAAATTAGATGTATTCTATTCAGTAAGTACTCGCTCCAGATTAGATTAAAGCAAAAAATAGGATTAACATTTTTACCTTTAGTGTATTGTTCCAGTTGCACTCAAAAACTCCTCTCAGCACTCCGCTTATAGCCGTATCTCGGAGCATTTTGTCAATATGGGAACAATCTGTGGCCTGTAGAGGGCGCCCTTGTTGTTAAGGAGAATGATCTGGCTGTGTTGGGGGCATTTTTTCAGACCGAGATCGGGGCGAAGTAAAGAAATGCGTCTATATAATGAGCGGCAAGAGGTCCATGTGAACGCAAAAACAAATAATTCAGACTATAAGGCAGTTTTCCAAACAATAAACTTGCATAGAGATTGTTGATTAAACTGGTATTGTTTCATGACTGCATCTTTAAATGGAAAAGAAATGGAAAAAACAGCCCAGAAAAATGTAAATGAAAACCTCATATAAAGTAACAAGCCAGATTCAAGTCGTGAATATTAAATTTTCTGTATTATCTTTTAAATGATACAACAATTGGCGACAGTCGGGTAGCACTTCAAAATTACAAACCGCCGCTTTAACGTGAACAGTGATAGAAAACATACATGCTTTTATTCGTCTTATCCACTAATTGCAATCAAATCATTTTCATATCCAACTATATCCACATGAGGCCATATGTGACTGATGCTTCAGCAAGTATCATAACTCCAAATTCCCAAGACTTCCCTGGATGGAAGTCTTGTTTGAATAGGGCTGAAAAATAATTCCAAAACCTGATGAAATCAGAATCCTTGCTGAGTCATAAAGCTATTAGAGGAATTTTGTATTAACTTACATCAAACCCCATCTGGCACGAGAAACATTACATAAGTTACATCCTTGCCTGGGAATTGCTGGCTAGCAATATCGCTCTACTCACTGCGGGTCTTAAATGCAGCGGATATTTCAGCGTAAAGCAACGCAAATGAAGATTAAAGATAAGTTCAAGTACCTTTTACTTCAAACTTCAATTCCATCTCAACTTATTTAAACCCGAATGAGATTTATTTGTATTTATAGACCTATCGGCTAGAATTTTATACATATATTTTATATATACTGTATCTTCAGCCAGCTTAAAGAAAGGCTGCTTTCAGGACCAGAAAGCAATTTTTTTTTATTGTATATGAAATGATATATATATATATATATAGGATTTTCGCAAAAATAAGAAGACGCATAGCACAAATAGCATAGCATAAGATATCCTTATCTACTGTTAGCTAACGATATTCAATTCGTATTTGCTAGTGCACGTCAGACGTTTTGTAGCTTGCCTGAAAATGAACAAATCTTGTTTGTATGACGTTTTTGTTCAAACGTATTCCTACTTATATACACACATTGAGTACACCATTAAACACGCAGATTTTTTTTTAAATAAATTTTGTATTCGTCCTACAACAATATTACTACCTCTACTAAAATCAAATGGACCAAAAATGGCAACTGTATTGTAAAAGATCTGCCCTTGTCTTCATTAATGTATCGTTCATGCTAAATCGCTAGCATTTCTCGCCGACAACTCGCGGTTTATTTCCATCATCATCTTGTACACTAAAAATATTCGATCCTTTCGTTGGTCATAAACACGCCCCCCCCCCCACCACCACCCCCAACTTTGTCAGGTTGCAATTAGCATGAGGTGTTTGACTAATAACCAGCTGTCAGCACAACGATAACACAGGAACGCTCAACATCTCCACCTGTGAAGGTGAAATATGTGTGCTTAGATCCTGCTATAATTGCCTGATTTACACTTCACCATGTAGTGACAAGTGGTAGTTACGTTAACCTTTCAGTGCGTGTCAGAGGCATTTATTTACAAACTGCCAGGCACCATGGAAATACGGAACATAATAAACCCTCTCGGGTTGGGTCTCCAGGGCCAAGCTCTTTCTACAACACTAATAGATTTATAGAATTTCTCAGTAGAAGAAGCTGAGGTACAAACTCAGAGTACGGGCGTACGGATGAAGACGTAAAGTGTATCTGTCTGGAAGTCTGTGTTTAGCTGGTCTCAGGCCAAGCCTGGGGCATTTCCCTGCGAATCCACTGAACCTCATTGTATTTTTCGAACGATTGCAGCATTGCACATTTAAAGCAGTTTCCCCAAGTATTCCTCATTAAAGCTGTGCTTAATAACCGTCTCGAGGGGTTTCGGCGCTTCGTTAATTAGCTTGTTTTTGTTTTTCGTGCAAGAGCAAACACTTGAGTAGTCCAACCATTTGCTTGTTCATGTCGCCATCTGCTGCAACGTCTTTCAAAAGGGATGCAGTTTTCATTTACAATATAGATATATTTATATACAGAGACACTATTATTACAGATTGGCTTCGGTGAAATATTCTAATATCAGGCGTACTTTTACATACGTAGCATTTAGCAGCTCCGTTTAGCCATCCTCATGGTAGTTTACTGGGTCAGGGACAAAGACTACCATCAGCCTAAGATAGATGTTGAAAATGAGGACAATCTGAAAGGAAAATACAAGGGTTTTGATTAACATAATTCTAAGTTTTCTTCTAAAGATGGCCAGACATCCATGCAAAGATCATTTCATTCCACCGTCTAGGCACCAGGACACACGCGTTTTGACGCAAGTCCTCCTTGTACCCTAATCAAGCTGTGGTAGATGTTTGGAGTGAGGCAGTAGCTTAGTGGTTAAGGCTTTTGGATCCATAAGGTGGTGAGTTTAAATCCCAGCCACACCAAGCTGCCATTCAATTCAATTCAATTCATTTTTATTTGTATTGCACTTTTAACAATGAACATTGTCTCAAAGCAGCTTTACACAGATAATGTGGTGATTAAAAATGAAGATGTTCTTTATAAGTAAGTTTGTCCCTGATGAACAAGCCGGTGGCGACTATGGCAAGGAAAAACTCCCCGAGATGGCATAAGGAAGAAACCTTGAGAGGAACCAGACTCAAGAGGGAACCCATCCTCATCTGGGTTCCACCGAATGTCCATTTGTAGCAGGTATACAATGTTGCGGGGTGCAGTGATGATGATCAGAAGCGAACTGTATTCCTGAGTCAGTGCCATTCCCAGGCCTAAGCAAGCAGCCCCATAACTGTTTTAGTTGTAGGAATAAGATTAACGTAATCAAGAACATTTGAACATGGCTCCCATAAATGTGTGTAGTGACAGATGGTGAGATCTGAGAGTTGTTCATGGAGCTCAGATCTTGACATGACGATGCATCTCCAAGGGGTTTACAGTAGTAGTCTTTGTCAGCTGCCATTCACAAAAAGATACCTGCCAGACATGCGGAGATCCACAGCGAAAAATGAGTGTCTGAGCAAAGAAGTGATGTGAAAACCAACATGATGACCTCACCAATAGAGCAAGTATTAACAGAGAACATACAAAAACCAAGCAAAGAGCCTACAAGGAGCAAATATGGATGCCTTCCATGTTCCCTGATCTCACCATCACTGCAGGTAAGAAGGTAGTGGCAGGCCATGCAATGGATTCCAAAACCCTACTGGGAAGGTGTTAGCTTAATAGTTTGGGCGTTGGACTTTGGATTCTAAAGTCATGAGTTAAAATCCCAGCCATACCAAGATGCCACTCCTGGGCATCCTTATGATTGGCATGATTGACTGTTTTGAGGGCTGCTGAGAAATTGCGGAGGAGGATGACGACTATACTGATGACACTTTAGCTAATCGATCTGCATGAATCTTCTCATTAATGGATTCAAGAGCAGTTCCACAAACAGGCTAAAAACAAAGAGAACTCTGTAATAAATGCCGGTTTGATAATAGTGGGTTGTGATTTCCACCAGTGAGGCAGAATTAAAACCCTACTCCTGGGGGTAATGTGTAAATCAAATCTCAACAAATAATATATTACCATCGCTAAGCTGCTCTAATTGCACGTCTGTAAACCATCAGTCACTAAAACACTGACTGATTTGATTTCACACTTAATGTCTTGTAATATCGCTGCTTATTTGGCAGGTTGGAATTAGCAGACGCAGGCACAAACCCAGAAGGTCATTCTGCCAACAACGTCCCAGCTGCAAACGCTGCTTATTATATTCATAGAGAAAGGCATGTAAATATGGTGGTATCTACTTTTCGAGCTCAGATACCTTCATGTCTGCATCATTAAAAAACGTGCATGGAAAGGTGATGTCTTTCAAAAAAGTCACTCCTTTTTTTTCTTCCTTCGAATCATGTCCTCTTTCATACTAAATGCCCTTGGGTACCTGATACATTACAGAGAAGTGCTATAGGCTCCAAGTTGTTTCTGAAATGGGAAATGTGGCCCAGGCATGTGATGTGAATGAGAACTTAACAGAGTTTTTGAAACATTTTTTTTTTTTTTTTTTTTTTTTTTTTTGGGGGGGGGGGGGTGTTTTTTTTTTGTTTTTTATAAATTTTTTTTTTTTTTTTTTTTTTTTTTTTGGGGGGGGGGGGGGGTTGCCTAATCTGGGATTTAAAGCGATGCATTTGTTTTACTGTTTACACACAATGATTTGGTCCTTTTTTAAGTTAGGATGCTTCATTTCTAATTTAAAGCATTACAGTTTTCTGTTCTTTCTGTTTTATTTTTGTTTGGATGTGGGATGAAGGAACAGGTTGTCTGACTTTACAACCAAAAAAAAGGATAAACATTTAGTGGCCGTCTCAAATTTGGGGCAGAATTGGCTTAAAATGAAGAAATGTGAACTGCCAGTTTCTAGTCCAGTTATTGGTTGTACAATGAAATAAAAATGATCACTTTTGAGCAGTGGTGGATGAAGTGCACAAACCATGTAGTTGACAAAGTAGATCCAGTAGGTAAAATGTGACTCCAGTAAAAGTAAAAGTGTCTCTTTAAACTTTCACTCGAGTAAAAGTACAAAGTTTTTGCCTACAATTGTACTTAAGTATCCAAAGTACTATGATTATTATAACTCAGTTCACCTCAGTTCATGTGTAAAGACTCGAATGTGACTCTCAGCACACTGATCTATTAATAGAATGATATTAAAGACTCAAACACTGATTGATTTCTATTATAATCATCATGAACCCAAAACCTTCTTTTCAACTACTTCAATAAATCGTGTAAACGAGGTCACGTGTGTTGTGGTGAGTTCGAGTCTGGAGTTTCTTCATCATTTATTCCTCTCTAAATGTTCTGCTTGATGTTGAACTGATGCTGAACTGTATGTTGGTGATCAGTAGATGCACCGAGCGCCGATCAGAACACGTGTAAAACAGAGCGTGCGCTCGATCCTGATTGGTGACTCGCTGCGTGTTTCACCAATTACGTTTTTATCCTCATTAATAAAAAGGAACGATTTCACTAAATGTAGTTGAGTAAAATGTAAAATATTTGAAATGTAGTTAAAGTAAAAGTATCACCAAATAGAAATTCCAGAGTAAGAACGGGAGCTTTGAGGATGGATTGGACTGTAGTTGATGTCAACAGTCTGCTACACTGACTCAGGACTACTTTTCGCTTCTGATCATCATCACTGTACCCCGCAACATCGTATATCTGCTACAAATGGACATTCGGTGCAACCCAGATGAGGATGGTTTCCCTCTTGAGTCTGGTTCCTCTCAAGGTTTCTTCCTTATGCCATCTCGGGGAGTTTTTCCTTCGCCACAGTCGCCACCGGCTCGTTCATCAGGGACAAACTTACTTATAAAGAACATCTTCACTTTGAATCACCACATTATCTGTGTAAAGCTGCTTTGAGACAATGTTCATTGTTAAAAGTGCAATACAAATAAAAATGATTTGAATTGAATTGAATTGAAGTGAATTGAATCAGTTCAGTAAAGTACAGATACTGGAAAAAGCTACTTAAGCACAGTAACAAATTATATTTACTTCCTCACTGTCTACCACTGATTTAGAGTAATGCCAGGTTCACACTGTGCGATTTTTAATAGTTCTTTGTGATTGTTGCTTGTCAGATGGTAGAAATATGATCCATGTCACACTGTAGGAACTCATTAGGTCGTACAGAAAAAGAAAAAGACTCGTCCTGAGTTTTACGTTTGAACGCAAACGTTAAACAAACACTTCTTTTCCCTCCATAACTCGATAAGTTCCTCTTCTTGCTCTAGTGTTCTACTCCATATTTACACTGAAGTGGTTTGACCCGGATCTGTGCTCCTATTGGTTCTCGGTTTGACGAGCGTCGTAGGAGAAATCACACTGCAAGAAAGAGTCTGAAATATTCTGCCAGAATTTTATCAGCGTAACGGCCATTAATCGTCTGTCAGCTTGTAAACAAACCAGCGATCAAAGACTACAGATTTTAGCCTCGGACTAAAGGATTCTTTTATTTTCTTTTTTTATTTGTCTCAGACGACCGAAAAGTACAGAGTGTGCATCCAGCTTTGGTGTGTCCAAGCATTGCCTGACTGATGCAAAGCAGACAGAGTGAAGCTTTCAGCAGATATGACAGTAAATGGTGCTAAATTGGATTAACATTGTGACTCACAAATTCCATGCTGATGACCAGTGTTGGAGATCATGAAGATCTATGATGTACAGAACCATTTCTTTTGTAAAATATATTGCAGCGATTGAAAAAGAGGAATTATCAAGATAAAAGTCTACATTACGTGGCAGAAATGCGTGCACACCACAGTTTCCAAGGCAAAGAGTAATAGAAGAAAAGTGTCTCTCTCTCTCTCTCTCTCTCTATCAGTGCCTTCATTTTTGTCTCAGGACTTTTATTCAGGTTTTTATTAAAACCTGGCAACCCTGGTTATTAGCTTTTTCAGGAAACATACCTGCTGTATAGAACAAAATTAAACAAATGTTTACATTTATGGCATTGATATGACATGATATATGGCATATGCCCTTATCCTGAGCAACTAATGGTTGGTTTGGTGTGTCTGAGATTTGAACTCACACCTTCAGAGACGAAGTCCAATTCCTTAACTACTGATTACCACCTCCCCAGGTCAAAACAAACTTCTAGACCTTACACTGGATGGCTTTAGATTTTTTTTTTTTTTTTTTCAAAATAATAATAATAATTATTCACTAGCTATAGTGAAGCCTGTAGCATAAGTCAATTGTGTAAGTCTTTCCACTTGCACCAGAGGCTCTGTTATTATTAATGTCGTACTGCACCACAAAAAAAAAAAAACACTGGTCACAGGACACGCTGCACAAGGATAATTGAGGATTATTACATCATCCTGAGACCAAAGCGAGTTTAGACCGTAATCTACAGAATATGAGATTTTGTCGCAGCACAAACCACATCATCGATGCCAGATCTCGAGCCTGGAGTGTAAACCAAGCCCCCGAAGGTGCAGCACGGAGTAACGTATGGGGTAGAGGTGTGAGCCGATGACCTACAGACCTTGCTGACAGTGCAGCCTCGCTCACTTCAAAAAGTTGCCGTGCAGTACACCTTTTGTGGCGCATGAAGACGGTTGAATTATTTAAAGACTGTTTGGCTCCTCCGTGCAGCTGGTGCTTTTTCATACGGAGTTCCATTGACCTTTATCAAACTACACGGATCGGCCACGGCAACTACAGTACATTTATTCCCCCGGTTCTGGCAGTTAATACAACAGCAGTCCATATCACAGAGCTTCACTGGGTCCGAATCATGATTACAGTCTCACATACTGTACGAGGCGGTAACAAAAAGCTTGGAGACTCGCTCTGTTTACAAGAAACTTTATTTAGCTACGTTTCTACACTGTCACCTTTAAAATAGTCCCCTTGCACAGCAATACAGCACCCTCAGAGTTCTTCTGGAACGTGTTTTGGAAGTATTCTTTTCAAAGCATGTCAACCACCTTCTACGGATCTCCACTACGGTGTCAAAGCGATGACCTTGAAGCTCCATTTTTAAAAAGAGGGTGAAGTCTGCAGGAGACAAATCTGGCGAGTAGGGTGGGTGCGGAAGTGAGATCATGTGGATTGTTCTCCGATGATCATCACGTGCAAGCTGCTGAACGGTTTAGACGTTTTCGGGGGGGTTGAACTCGTTCTCTCGTCTCTCGTCGTCTTCCAGTGATGTTCTTCCGCTCTTGAAGCACGCGTGGCACTCAAAACACCTCAAACAATTGTCAGCGTCGCCATATGTCAGACGTGTGTCACGTTAAACGCCTCTGTGGAAGATTTGCCTAGATTCGCAAATAATTTCACGTTTGTACTTCGTTCTCACTCGCTGTCCGTGATGAAAATCGCAGACGTGGTAATGCATGTGGTCAGAACAGCACCAGTTACTCCATTAGTCTTGAAACTTTTTGATACCACCTCATGTGACAAATATGTGCTCTGTTTATTCCGTGAGTAAGAACTGCAGTTCAGAGAACGATTGTCCGCACGTCATATGATGCTGATGATGTTTCCTGCAAAGGGTTGTAGCGCAGACGAAATGTAATACAATGACTCAACATAGATTGTTGGTTTAGACTAGCGGCGTTCAGGTATTCAAATGGATGAAGTTTACACCATCAGGGTGCTCTAAGTGCGTCCAAACTAAATTGTGTGGGATGGTGTTGTTTTTTTAAAGTGCAATTAATGGCAACCGGCAGAGGCAAACAGCCATCAGGAGAAATGCGTATCCCAGCATGAGCTTGTGATCAGAGCAGTTCGCGAGAGCGCTTTCCGTGCATGGACGTCAGTGAGGTGAAATGAAGGGGAGGAGGGAGGAAGATGCAAAGCAGAAGATCTGGGCTTTCAAAAAGTGACACATGGCAGATGCCAGGAACTTGCTGGAACTGGAACTGGCACAGAGTCACCACTTATGGAAAAATGGATCCGAAAGGAATTTGTGGTGCTCCTAGTGGTTGTCCAGTGCCAATACGACAAACAGCTAAGCCTTTTTGCTGATGTTGAAGCTTTATGGAATTGATGGAACGGTTTATCAGAGCAATAACATGGTGAAGGTTTTTGCATTCCTGATCAGTACAGATCGAGCTAGCATGAATCAAATCTAACAGCTACTGTCAAAACTAGCTACATATCAAAACAGCTGCTAATATAATGTTTTTATTTTTTACTGACATGTTCCTAGTGATGGATGATTCATAAAAAGTATTCCAAAAGCAGATGTCAAGGTTTGGTAGATAATTATTTAACAAGAGCTCTGAAAAATAAAAAGCTCGTCTTGTACAGAACAAGCTGGATCCTGGAGCAAGTACAGAACCGCAAACAAGATTGTCAAGAAATAAACAACTGGATTGTTGATCTCTCTCTCCATCTATCTCTCTTACTCTATTGTGGGAAGCAATGAAGAGGAGTGCTGATGGTAAGAATTTCTGCTTTGTAGCCCTTTTTTTCCTTTTCTATTTGATTTGGAAAATATACTGTATATAATATCATTCCCAGGGGCATAAAATATATTTGATGTCAACTTAAAACCTGTTAAAAAAAAAAAAAACAACAACATCGGCATATAACAACATCAAATAAAACCAATTTCTGAGCAAACGTGTCCTGCCTCGAATATAATGTCTCGCATTAACACAGCTACAGTGTAAATATATAAAAATACAGTGGAACCTCGATACTCGCGACCTCGATAGTTCGTGACTTTTCGTTTGGAAGTGGACTAAGAGTAACCCCCGCGAGTATCGAGGTTACACTGTGTATATATTATTAAAAATTTTCCCTTGTACCTCTGATCACATGCGCATTATCAACTTGTGCTGTTAACATAATGAACAGCAGCTACGCTAATTCCTCTCCACTGCTTCTCTTTCTCTCCCCATCCCGAGCCATCCTGAGGTTGCTCCAGCTCCAGTCACGTCCCACCTCATGAAGATTGTGGACCTTGAAAGAAGTAGATGCCTCCAAACATCCCAAACCATCTAGAGACGTACCAGCGCCATTTGGATCCCACTTCATGTGAAGTTTGGACACTGGAGTGTTTAAAGGCTCTGGCATGGAGAAGCAGGTGTTGGATCTATAATGATTGTAAATATTGAGTTATTTTATGAGTTGCTCAGTAGCTCCTGGTTCCATAATCTCAAATGTTTTTTTTAACTGTTAAATTCTGTAAAGCTGCTTTGTCTGTTGTGAAAAGCGCAATAGAAATAAACTTGACTTGACTAAAAGATATCTTGCTGGTCAACAAGCTTTCCTGAGTGTGGTCTTCTGGGCATGATGAATAATTAACTCTGTACATGTAATTTCTCAAACAATCCCATTAAACAAAGTAGTCATGCACCAGGGGATTGCATAAGTGAGTCTGATCAAACACGCTCCCACACGGCTGCCAGAACTGTGAAATAAAACATCGCTTGCAAAACAAGTTTTTATGATTTAACTCACAATGTGACTTGGTGAGGTTTTTTTTTAGGACCGAACGGATTCAATGTTTTATTCGCACTGGATTGGACATGATGATAAACACGGAATAACCAACATTGTGGTAAAAGTCTAAGATTAACCTTAAAACGACGCAGGCTGGGCAGCAAATGAACAAAGAGGTGAAGAATGTAAACTCGAGGCAAGATCACAAAACAGGAATGCAAACACAAACAATGAGGCATGGTATGGACAGAACAGAAGCAATGCATCTCCATAACTGGGGCCGATGGGATTCTCATCTCGATGCACGGTCAACAATACGATAAATTAAAGATACCTATGAAGCAGCTACCGATACAATGCGATACGATTCCAATTTGATTCAACACAGTACGATTTAATGAAAAAAAAATATGATGCTCCGCAATTCAGCATGGTGCAGAAAGTTCACTTTTATTTCTTTGGTTCAGACAAATGGCAAATCATCAATTTACTTAAGAGCCTTCTGACTTCTAACCCATGGCTCCTTCACAGACATGCCTTTGTTGTGCCAAAAAATTACAGATGAATTAAAACCAGAAGTTTTTCTC
Organism: Silurus glanis; assembly: GCA_014706435.1. Classification (NCBI taxonomy): domain Eukaryota; kingdom Metazoa; phylum Chordata; class Actinopteri; order Siluriformes; family Siluridae; genus Silurus; species Silurus glanis. Next base: position 4,026,782 of record JAAIIK010000099.1, read on the forward strand.
CTGTTGTGTTAGGAGGAAGTTACAGCTCTACCTCTGCCATGTTAATCTGTATTCCATGTGACTCAGGACACGTCTCGGTCTCCGTAGTGTTGCGGCGCGTCATATTCACGTAGCAGCCGCGGCGCCGAGAGAACGCGCTCGAGAAACAGTTTAGCGAGGAGAAATCGATCTACAGATCAAATATCGGTCACAGATTATTGGGTACATTTTAAATAATAAAAGTAAAGCGCATCTACTGAAAATAAATCGCTTTTTTTACCGACACAAATGTGAAAAAACGATGCATCATGATACAAGTGCCAACTTGTAGTAAATGCACACTTTTTTAAAATCATTAACTTTTATGCCGATGCACCGATGCTAATCTTACTGTCCCTTATATATACACAACTCACCAGTGGCATAAGTCAAGAAGGTATGTGTGAAAGAAAGGTGCTTTATACATGCAAAGAAATGATTTATTCACATATCCCAGTGATGAAAAAGCACAGAGTCAGCCATGATACAGCAACCTTGGAGGAGAGAGGGTTAAGGGTCTTGCTCAAGGGTCCCAAGAGAGGCAGCTTGGCGATACCAGGGCTTGAACCCCAAACCTTCAATCAGCAACCCAGAGCTTTAACCACTGAGCTACAACTTCCCCAAAACAGGTGTACATTATAATGACATATGAGAAAAACAACCAATACAAAATGGGAAGAGAGACAGGAAATGAATGAATCAAATATGGTCACAAAACATCAAAGAAATTTAGAATAAACATATGCAGCACACACAGTGTGAGAGTTTCTATCCTGAAACAAATTAGTCTAATAAAAAGGTTTTTGTGCAACCACTAAGAAAGTATTAAAAGCAACAAATGGAAAAGTTGTGAAATGCAAAAGAGTCTCAGGTTCCAAGTGGCTCAGGAAATACAACTTCCACCGATCACTTGAACAATCTGCATGAAATGGAGCGTTTTCATTTTATTTCAATCAATGCCTAATATGGAGATGAAAAAAAAGAAAATTGCAAACCATTAGCATTGATGAGATTGGTGAATAAATCAAAGCAGGACCAACTTTATTCGTTTATTCTTGAATACCGCTGTGTAAAATACCGCCGAAATGAAACTCATACTGATGACTACAAAAAAAAAGAAAGAAATCACACCCGGTGGCTCTGGGAGGAGTTCAAATTTTCCAATCAAGGCGATAAGTGCAGAATAAGTGCTGGTTATTTTGGTCTAGACAGCTCAAGATGGCAAGCATAGGTAGCAGAGAGACTGATTTATACTTGCAATTTTTATTACGAATTGTTTTTTTTGTTTTTTTTGTCTGAACGCTGAAGATCCAAGATGTGCATGAGATTCTTTGCAAAACTGCTGCTTCAAGAAAGGTCTTTTCACGGGAAAGTTGGTTGTGGAGGCGAGGGATTTTAATCGGACATGCATTCGACAAGACTATCGCCTACCCTCAGGAGAAATGCTGAAGTCTATAACGATATCTACGTATAGTGACATGACTATCGATTTTTTCTTTGTTTGCTGGAGGGAAGCTTTGCCCATAGTAACAGCGAACACCTGGGTCCTACTTCATCGCTAATGATGTACACAGGCAAAACAGAAGCAGAGGTCAAGCCACAGCAATGTTAACTTCGGTTTATTTTATAACAATTTCCATGTTAATTCTAGTTTTTTTAGGAAGATCTGCTCTTGATGGTGGGAAATTGGTTAAAACCCAAAAAACTCAGCAGTACATAGTTTTAAAGCAGAACACTAAATAATCAGAGTGATGTAAGAAGCTCCGCAGAGTTCATGAGAAGACAAACGATACTACCTGAGGGGAAAAAACTACTACCAGAAGACTGGAGATGTTAAGGTTTGATTTGTGTGTTAGAAAGGGCATTTTAAAAACTCCTAGATGTCAGAGAACAAGACATTACATCACATTGCATCGACTGTCTTAAAAATAAAAAACTTATCCAGCAGAACACAGTGACGAGGCAACAAAGGACCATCTTCTATAAGTTCTGCCACATCTATCAAATGAAGATAGGACTGGAGAACTTTCTGTACTTTAATGAACTCCCTGCCTCGGCTCAAGAATCGCCAGGCCTTGATGGAGTGACCGGACTAAAAGTTTCTTTTTTTCTTCGAAGTCTTGGGCCTGTCAAAATAACTGCAGGAAAGTATCAGTGATCCTAAATAGAGATCTGGGACATTTGTAAAGCAAGTGCCTGTGGCTTCATCAGGGATCCCCAAACTACAGACCACACCCCCACATTCGGAACGGCCCTGTGAATAATGCCAGAAACGTGAAATATGTTTTACTCATTTCATAACTCTTTCATAATAAAATGTTGGCTTTCAAACTAAAATGTCCCTTAGTTATTTTTGGAGGTCGAGGCACATGTAGTTGATCGCTGGAAGTATCGGCTATCTGCAAAAATCTATACCGATAGTTTTTCCGGCTTCCGGTCAGCTCTCATTACAAGAGCGGCCTCTAGAGGCACACTGACCGCATGTGCTGTTTGTTTTTACATGTGAGACAGCGCACTGCACGGAGAGCGCTATTTTACATTTATGATTTATTTATTATATCATTATATTTATTAATGAATATATTCATATTTATTTCCTTTAGCACATTTCCATGATTCAGTATTCAGGATTATAAAATCCCCTTCAAGCCCTAACTGCTTGAAAATGTTGTGTTCACAAGTTCTCCGTGCAGAGAAGTCCACCTGGAATGCACCTTTCATGAATTTGTTTTAAAATCTTACTGTAGTATTGAATTTGTTTCTCTGCATTACAGTTTATCTCAGTTGCTTTGGAGCGTTTCTCAGATCAGAAATGAAATTCTCAAAACTGTTGTTCAACCTCGACGTCATGTCGTCACTAGTGCACACCCTAAAAACGATTCTTATTGCTTTGATCAAATTGCGAATGCTTTTGTCACGCACGGATCAAGAGTCGGAAACCGGAATAAAGTCAATTAAGCTTTATTTGCCTTAGTACACGAAGCAGGAGCTTCCAGAGAAGCAAACAGACAGAATTACAATTTCTAAAATAGATGAACAACCAAGAAACGAACGAACACTAATACAGTACAGTAAAAGTGTGAATCCTGTTTAGTCTTTTGCAATCAATATAAATCAAATATGCAACAAATAAATGCATTTGTGCTCCTGCAATCCATAGACGCCAAACAGAAGAAATTCAGCCTCGTGCATTTTCCGTCACTGTGATGCAGACTGTAGTTTATATCAGGAAACACTGAAACTGTGCAGCGTCATACTGACAACGCGACTAAACATTTTGACGATCGTGTTTGTAAACAATAACAAAAGGACGTGTCATTCTGATGGCAACGAGGTGTACTTACTTTTAAGAGATGAACTAACGATTTTGAGAAAAGTACAGGCTTTTGCAAGAAATCCATTGTATTGTGCTGTTCGTACAAATTGTTTTAATATGATTTTACTGGTTTGCAAATATTAAGGATTATTCGTGAAAAAAACTGTAAGAAAAACCAAATCAACAGGATTAAGTCTTGTTAAGACCCGCCAATAGCTTTTGGCTACAGCCCAGAATTTGTCACATGCATACGGGAACTGTTTAACCATGATGTTTACAGACTGCCAAAGCCTCCTCAGACCTTTTCCAGTCAGTAAAGAAATACAGGACTGCGAAAGCCAAAACAGCTGATGGCCCCCAAGAAGAGAGTTCTACAGTATACTGTAGCATTTAACTTACTTGCCCAGGAAAGAGGTGGTGATGAAATAAACAGCCCATGCTGATGATATCACTGTAATCATTGAATAAAATGCAGACATGGGACACATTAATAAATATCCATGCTAAAGAGCCTCATGATCTTGCATCAACTGGAACAAAAGTGATTCCTTCACTAATTTAAAATTGGCTCAAGAAAGAAACCCCCAACTCTCCTGCAGCGCTCTTTGGAAACAGCACATTTTGTTTTTTGTTTTGGAGCGTTTCTCAGATCAGAAACGAAATTCTCAAAACTACTTGTTCAAAGTGGCATTTAGCCACTTGTGCTCATCATAAGAACATTTCTTGGAAGTTTTTCCTTCACCACAGTCGCCAGGGCTCATGAATCTATATTGCTCAGAGGCCCACATCCATTTAAAAATCAATCCTTAAAGAACAATAATACAAGAAACGGCTTCTATTATTTATTTCACAGCAAAAATTATTTTAATTTTGAACAAAAAAAAAAGTGTTTTATGTTGTTTCATGATCATCGAGTCAAAAAAAAAAAAAGACATTAAGAGTGTTTATTAAACACAAGTTTAGATTGGAAAAAAAACTATTACAGTATATATCATCTATAAAAAGGATCAGACATGATCAAATTAATTTTACATTATATAGGACAAAACAAAATGGCTGTAATCTCCCAGTTAAAAAAATTTCAAAATGGCCGACATATCACAATTAATAAAAATTCAAATGGAAAATTGATTGAATTTAAAATGGCCACCATCTCCTAATTAATAAAACCTAAAATCGCCGACTTCATCTGATTTGCAAAACTCAAAATAGCCAACATCCTGTTTTACAAATCACCAGTTTTTATGTAGTAAAACTTAAACTCGTCCCTTAAGGGCTTCTTCATTGTGAATTATTTACACACATTTTTGCATTGCTAAACCGCTCGCTGGTTGTTGTTAGCATTACACCTGACGACTATTTCCTTTATTGAGAAATTGCAGACAGAAAATATTGCACACACTGTGCACACAATGACAGAAAATATCAGCACACACACACACACACACACACACACACACACACACACACACACTTACACTGGTTGCTGTGGTATAGCAGGACCAATAGGGTTGTGGTGTACAGGGACACACCTTTTCACTACAGTGATGAAAAACTATCAAACACACAAACACACACACACACCACACACACACTTTGCAATCTGGCCCATTTGTTACACTTTTTGACCGTGGCCTTTTGCACACAAGGACAAAATTCTTTCGTACCACAACTTGATATTCGCATCGCATTAACCTTTACACAATCTGACACTAAACAAGGTTTTAGTTTTTTGGGGGTTTTTTAATACAAGGTCACGGTCAGCGTCTTCACTATAGCCGACCTACAGCACATTAATCATCATTTTATATTCCATATCAGACTTATGATGTACAAACTCTATATTTAATTCCACTGTAGCAGCAAATTCAAACCCCTTTTTAATAACATCACGTAGAGAATCGCCGGTTTAAAAGAGAAGCGAGAGTAAAAGGGTTTTTACTGTATTAACAATGAACTTTTATTCAAATGAATCTGGATTCTTGTTGGATTTATTTTTCTTTGCACTAAGTTAAAGCGTCAGAGTGAAAAACTAAAACCACTTTTCAACCTGCACTAATTTGGAAATTTTCACCAGAGATCCAGGACATCGAGTAACAAGAAAAACATGCGGTGGAACGATGGGAAATTGACTAACATTATTGGAAATTGGCTCGGAGCGTGAAAATCGCCGGCACAACGAGCTCCGTGTTTGTGTCTTCAACGTTATCTAATGCGGAACGTTCGGAGCTTTGTGTGAGGCAAGTTCACGATGGCAGGAGGGATGCGGGGCTGCAACCCGAGGTTTGGAATGAACAGATAATTTATTCCAAAAAAATACAGAAGAATTCTGAGAACTACATATATATATATATATATATATGAATTATATACAGGGTTCGGCTAAAAGTATTGGGACATCGGACCTTTCCAGACATACATTGCCAAAAGTTTGCGGACACCTGGCCATAAGATCGGTATGTACTTTTTGGCGCATTCCATTCCACATTTAGTCCCAATTCACTGTTACAACAACGTCCAATCTTCTGGGAAGATGGTTCACTAGATTTTGTGGAGATTCATTCAGCTACATGTGTGTTAGTAAAATCAGGTAGTGATGTAGGTGAGAAGGTGAGGAGGCCTGGGGTGCAGTCAGCAATCACAATCATCTCGAAGGTGTTTAACAGGGTTGGAGCTCTATAGCTGAAGATCTTCCACACACTTCCAACCCATGGAAAGCAGATCTTTATAGAGTTTGCTACGTGAACAAGGGCATGTTCATGCTGGAACAGTTTTGGGTCACCTAGTTTAAGTGAAAAGAAAATTTCATGCAAAAAAAGTATTGGGACGCCTGACTTTCCCAGCCATGTGGCTCTTTCCCAAACTTTTATCGCAAAGCTGAGGGCACACGATTGTATACGACTGTTTTTATGCAGTAGCATGAAATTTTAAGGAAATTTTAGGAAACCCAAACCTGCTCCAGCATGACAATATTCCTGTGCACAAAGCCAGCGACCATGAAGATCTGCTTTTTACATGGTTTGGATTTGGTGGAAGATCTCCTGCTATAGATCTTTGATCTCATTCCTGTTGAACACACCATCAGTACCTGACTTTATTAACAGCCTTATGACCACAAATCTCCACAAGATCCAGTGGAACATCTTCTCAGAAGAGTGGAGCTTTATTATAAGAGGAAATGGAGACTAAATGTGGAATGAGATGTTTTTCAACCAGTTCCCCAAAATCACTGTTTCAACCTTAATGTTTGTCTGAGTGTTCTGCAGACAGACAAGGGTGTGTGCGTGTGTGCGTGTGTGTGTGTGTGTGTGTGTGTGTGTGTGTGTGTGCGCGTGTGTTTTAATTACGCCTGTACAGATGGAGAAGTGTCTCGCTCTGAAGCTTTACTGCTCGACCCGCATTTCCTTTTCAGGCGACTTTGACCTCTGGTTTGTTTGAGTGTGGAGGGAAAATTTCTTTTCTCTTTTTTTTCTTTCTTTCCCTCCCTCCCTCCTTCCATCTCACACACTCTCTCACACACTCTCCCAACGCTTGGACGAGAGCGTGCACTAAATTACATGCAGACTTTTTGCATCAACTTGGAAGCGGACAAACTTTTCCTCCTCTCACTTTGTTCAGACCAAACTCGCTCCCGTCTCAGGGCAGATGGAGTGAGGAACCTGAGGAGCATCGAGCATCGTCCACAGGACGGCACACGGATATGGCTCACATGGTGAAAACTCCACTGCGGAGGTCCTTCAGCGAGCATGTCAAGGACTCCACCAATAAGGCTTGGGATATATTCTGGAGGAGCGCACGTGAAAAACGTCTATCAGGTACAGTTTCGTGAACGCTGGTGTGGATGTACGATTTGATGAGATGCTTGAAGTGGAGGTTAAAGTGACTGCATAGTTTGTGCTTGTTGCGTAATCACTTAATCGTCCTAATTACCCCGGATGCCAGGTTTCTGATTTCTTGGGACCTGATAGATCAGCAGGATCAGTAGAAAAAACCTCATTACTGCATCAGGTTATAGCAGACGACACTGTAGAATAGATTAATCGACATCTGCAAGCTTTCGCACTATAACCCACACACACACACACACACACACACACACACACACACACACACACACAGAAACCAGACAAGGCTAATTACTAGATATTATTCGCAACCTCAAATCATTGCCTTGTGAGATTCTCAGGCATTCTCAGGAAGTGGCCTTCAGGTTAACAGGTTCTTCCCAGAGAACATGTGAGAGAACCTCTGTTCTCCTCACGTGTGACGCTACGAGCGTGCGTTCATGGTTACGCAAGGGAGAGAACCGGGATGTCGTCACTAAAACCCTGGGTCACATGTGTGCCCAAGCTCGAGATGGTGAAGAAGATCTAGTGTGAAACTTTCAGGAAGTCTGATCTCGAGCTCTTCTCTCTGGAGAGCGATAACAGCGAGGAGAATCTGTAAAATCAGATGTATCCAACATAAATAGGGAATAGAAATGAAGTAAACGGAGTAAACATCTTGTTCTGGGAGAGAAAAAAAGGTGTGTGTGTGTGTGTGTGTGTGTGTGTGTGTGTGTGTGTGTGTGTTGCTTTATCTGCTTTTTGTCCATGACTATTTATATATATTTTGTAACTCTTTTGCAAGAAGGCCGATCAATTTGCGTTTCTCGCTCACATCATGTAAGCATTACCTCATTTCAAGAACCAGAGCAATGTGTGTGTGTGTGTGTGTGTGTGTGTGTGTAGTGTGTGTGTGTGTGTGTGTGTGTGTGTGTGTGTGTGTGTGTGTGTGTGTGTGTGTGTTTAAATGGTGGGCTTCGCCAGAGGAAAGAAAGGGGCCGAGCGCTATTATGATGCAGAGCAGGCCCCTGAGCTCGGAGAGATTACTGTGAGAAACCCTTCCCAGATGTTGCAATCTCGGGGAAAAAAAAAAAAAGAAACATACACAGCTGGAAAAGAGAGAGAGAGAGAGAGAGAGAGAGAGAGAGAGAGAGGAAGAGGAAATGGGGTGAGTTTTCACATTTTTTTTGGCTGCAACAATAAAAAAAATGTAATCTATGCTCTATTATAAATCATATGAATCTATTAAAGAAAAAAAAAATCATGAACCCCCTCCATCCCTCCATCTCTCTATCTGTCCATACCTTTCTCGCCCCTGGGCGGTTCAGAGTATCTGTTTCCAGAGTGTGTTTATTTATTTATTTTTTTTTATCATCATGGACAGTTTGAGGATTTCGATACATTACATCTGTGAAATTCATCACGTAGTCACGCTTTGGCGTCGCTATCAGAACCGGGACGCTATCGGTACGTTTAACAACGGAGCCCAGACTCATGGCTTCTGAAGATGTTTTCCACATAAAAATGAATTTTAAATAATAAAAAAAACTTCAGGTTTCCGAAGGATCGGAACAGAAATATGACGATTAGACAGAGACGTTTAGCGTGGATATCGAAGCCGTTTGGAAAACACAAGTGTCAACCTGAGATCAAGATTTCAAGATTTTGAGATCAGGTATAACATTAGAACATTCTGAGTGAAGAACACTGATGATCTCTTCATCGTGGCACCTGTTAGTAGGTGGATTTATTTATTAGGCAGCAGGTGAACATTTTGTCTCAAAGTTGACGTGTTAGAAGCAGGAAAAATGTGCGAGCGTAAGGATTTGACAAATTGTGACGACTGGGTCAGAGCGTCTCCAAAACTGCAGCTCTTGTGGGATGTTCCTGGTCTGCAGTGGTCAGAATCTATCAAAAGTGCTCCAAGGAGGGAACAGTGGTGAACCGGCGACAGCGTCGTGGGCGGACGAGGCTCAACAATTATACACAACTATAATGCTCTTTGCTTCAGCTCAGGTCGTTCTTCACCTCCACATTGTGCATGAACATCCTGTAACCCTCACACCTACACCTGGATTGAAACCTCTAGATTATTGCTCAAGTGATCAGGATTCTTCAACCCTGACACATCTATGAGGACGTTCTAACCAACACACTTTCAAGTCCAGTTAATACTTTATGCAGTAATTGTAGATGTCTGTGATTCCTGGTTCTTTTCTTTGAAATTGGAGAACTCTTTGGAGAAATTCTTTCTGGCTACTGAGCGATGGCCTCCTGCTGTGTTCCCAAACGCGACTCGTGCAAATCCCAGAGGCTACGAGCTCGTAAACAGACTGACCTCTAAAAGATGCAAGAAAAGTCCAACAAATTATATTCCTGTTTATGACTTCCCTTCCTTTATATACCTTCATTTCCTTCCTTTTAAATCATCTTCATCTCCGACAGCACTTCCTCCTCCTCTCGACTCGCTCCCCAATCTCACTCCGAGATGATTATCTCTCCAACATAATGGCCTTAGCCGAAGGTTTTTTTTCCCCCTTATTTTCTTCATTATGCATGGCTTGGTCGAGTCCTTCTACAGCAGCTGTCAATCCTGCCCTGCACATATTCAATCAATTTCTTAATCAGCACATTTTCAGGGACACTTCACTCCAGTGGTTTTGTCACCGCCGTGACTTAAAGATGTGCGATTGAAAGCTAAACTGGTTGAAACTGGTTTTATTTTTTCATTTCCTCATTGGCAGTTGAGTTTATAATCATTGAATGTTATGGATGTCAAATTAAAGTCGTTTATGTCCTGGTGTATCCCTATAGTGCTCCGAGTCTCTGGTCACGTTCGTAGACTTCCATTCATACGCATGCGGACGCTCGAGACCAGAAATGGGAGGGAGATTAATTTATTATCATTGCATGGTCATCAGCGGTGGACAGTGAGGAAGTAAATGTAATTCGTTACTGTAATTAAGTAGCTTTTTCCCGTATCTGTAATTTACTAAAGTATTTCCATTTGGGGAAACTACATTTCAAATATTCGAGTCACCAATCAGGATCGAGCGCACGCTCCGTTTTACACGTGTTCTGATCGGCGCTTGGTGCATCTACTGATCACCAACATACAGTTCAGCATCAGTTCAACATCAAGCAGAACATTTAGAGAGGAATAAATGATGAAGAAACTCCAGACTCGAACTCACCACAACACACGTGGACTTAATTACACCATTTAAAATAAAAAAAAAAGAAGGTTTTGGGTTCATGATGATTGTAATAGAAATCAGTGTTTGAGTCATTAATATCATTCTATTAATAGATCAGTGTGCTGAGAGTCACATTCGAGTCTTTACACATAAACTGAGGTCATTAAGTGAAGAGTCTTGTGATTAAAATGATAACAGGAACATTATAGTTATAATAAATCACTACTTTGGATACTTAAGTACATTTGGAGGTAAAAACTTTTACTTTAAGTGGAGTCACATTTTACTGAGTGAATCTTTACTTTAACTCAAATACAGGATGTGTACTTCATCCACCACTGCATATTACAGGAACACAGTAATGTACAAATAAGTATGTAAAGCCAATAAATAAACAGGCTATGAGCAGTGAAAATGTGCAGAAGCTGTTAAACAACTACTGTTTCTCCAAAACCCCTCCTTGAACTGCCACCTTAACGTGGTGGAGGGGTTTCAGTACCCGAATGACCCTAGGAGCTATGTTGTCCGGGGCTATATGCCCCTGGTAGGGTCTCCCAAGGCAAACAGGTCCTAGGCGACGGGTCAGACTAAGAGCGGTTCAAAAAACCCTTACGAGAAAAAAAAAAAAATCAAGGACCGTGACGTCGGAGCGACGTGGGGCCGCCTTCCCGTGGGCTCACCACCTGCAGGAGGGACCGTAAGGGACCGGTGCTGAGTGGATCGGGCAGCAGTCGAAGGCGGGGGTCTTGACAACCCGATCCCTGGACACGGAGAAGTGTCTAGGGAATCTGCTTAGACTGCTGCCCCCACGACCCGAATTACGGATAAGTGGGAGAAGATGAATGAATGTTTCTCCAAAACTGCAGCTCTTGTGGGGTGTTCAGTATCACATGTTCCTACAAATAGTTCTGTACATGGACCAGTCCACCTTTAGTTGGGACACAAACGATTAACATTGCACACACCGAGGTGTATTTGAGAACTTATGTCAGATTCACAGGTTTATACTTGCACTTGGAGATCAGCTGGCTCGAAACAAAGCTCGATGTTGTGTCCTGCGAGTGATCTAATTACTACCATGCGTGTGAAGTGAAGCCTACAGCTCGAGGAAAAGAAATAACGAGCCATAAAAGAAGCTCTTACTCAATTAACGTCGCACACGTGCCAAGCGAGCACTTTGAAAGGACTTTTAGGAGGTTCTCCTGGCAGGCTTCCACAGATACAGTGACGAGGAACTACAGAACATTACAGTAAAAAGAGAGAACTATCAGTCCATCTATTTGGTCCTTTTGCTAATGGAAACCATCGTTAATTGTTTACTAAATGCCACAACGTCACTCTTTCCATTACAGAAAGAGTTTCTTGCTTGGTAAATGGTGTCACTTGATCCACATCTCCAACCGGACGATCTCCCCCGAGTCTCATCGCGTCGCATGTCATTGACCCCCGGAGCGTTTCCCTGAGAGATGTCCGTCCTCTTCTGTGATCAACATAAACATGCTCGTTTTTATGTTCCTGCTCGCCAACCAAACGTTCGTGAGGCTGAGAAATCAGAAGATCCGTGAGCAACCAGTCAGGCCTGAGAGCCCGAGCTGAAACAAGAACCTCCTGAAATTAGGTCTGGAAAAAGCACACAAGTCGGATTTAACTTGGAATTAATGCTTTTGGATTACTGGGTGTAAAAGTAGTTTTGTTTTTGTTTGTTTGTTTTTAAGAAAATTTCTTTTTTAAACTCTTTACAATTTTTTTTTTTCGATAAATAGATAAATAAATATTATTGTTTATTATTAATACAATGACAATGAAATACATTGTTTTTATATTACAGATTGTAACATAAAAAATCTTTGGCTTAAATATATATATATATATATATATATATATATATATATATATATATATATATATATATATATATAATACGAATAAACACAGAACTAATGCTTTCAGCTCAGTGAATGTAAAGAGTTTTTTTTTTATTGTCTACAATACATTAAAGACATATCAATAAATGAACAATAAATACAATGGGAAAAAAATAGATTTTCATTAAAAATAGTTTATAAGTATATAATTAAAATGTGATCATAACTAAAATTATTTATTTATAATTATAATGAATATATAATAATTAAAAACCAAGTAAAACATTTAAAAAAATGTTATTTGATTATCGAATTTAATTATCAAATTAAAATGGAATATATTTTGCTATTTAAAAATCTCACAATAATAAAAAAATTTCTGTTTACTATTAATAAAATGAAAACATTATATAGATATAAATATGATACAAAAAAAAAAAAAAAAATGTAATCTTTTTTTATTATTTTTATTCTGTTTTAAAGGTCAAGTATAAACCTGTGAAATGATTTCAGCTTCTTCCAGTCTGTGTTCGTGAGCGTTATGATGGTATTGTAAGGTGTAGGGAAGGACAGCTCAGTGGTTGAGATGTAAAGAGGAACGAGATAATTGTAAGTTCCTCTGGTTGAGGGCATCTGCAAATGCCGTAAATATGAAAGTGTGAAAAGCTGAACTTGTTGATCGCGTTGCAGACGTGTGGGTTGTTTTCTTATAGCACGCCATTTAACGGATGTTCCTCTTTATAGTGGCTGGATGGAATGAAACTGTTGTACACTGAGAATCTGCTTGAGTTTTGTGTAGACTTATATGTTTATATGTCACTTCTTCTTCTTCTTTTTCTTTCGGCTGCTCCCATTAGGGGTCGCCACAGCGGATCATCCGTCTCCATACCACCCTGTCCTCTACATCTGCCTCTTTTACACCAACTACCTGCATGTCTTCCCTCACCACATCCATGAACCTCCTCCTTGGTCTTCCTCTTTTCCTCCTTCCTGGTGGCTCCATCCTCAGCATTCTCCTACCAATATAATTCATGTCCCTCCTCTGCACATGTCCAAACCATCTCAATCTCGCCTCCCTCACCTTGTCACCAAAACGTCCAACATGCGCTGTCCCTCTAATAAACTCATTCCTAATCTTGTCCATCCTCGTCACTCCCAACGAAAACCTTAACATCTTCAGCTCTGCTACCTCCAGCTCCGCCTCCTGCCTTTTAGTCAATGCCACTGTCTCTAATCCATACAACATCGCAGGTCTCACCACAGTCCTATAAACTTTTCCTTTCATTCTTGCAGATACTCTACTATCACAAATCACTCCTGTCACTCTTCTCCACCCACTCCACCCTGCCTGCACTCTTTTCTTCACTTCCCTAACACACTCTCCATTACTTTGCACTGTTGACCCCAGGTACCTGAACTCCTCCACCGTCTTCACCTCTTCTCCCTGTAACCGCACCACTCCACTGCCCTCCCTCTCATTTACGCACATGTACTCTGTCTTACTCCTACTGACTTTCATTCCCCTCCTCTCCAGCGCGTACCTCCACCTCTCCAGGCTCTTCTCAACCTGCTCACTACTCTCACCACAAATCACAATATCATCCGCAAACATCATAGTCCAGGGAGACTCCTGTCTGACCTCATCCGTCAACCTGTCCATCACCACTGCAAACAGGAAAGGGCTCAGGGCCGATCCTTGATGCAGTCCAACCTTCACCTTGAACCAGTCTGTCGTTCCTACTGCACACTTCACTGCTGTCACACTGTCCTCATACATGTCCTGCACCACCCTCACATACTTCTCTGACACACCTGACTTCCTCATACAATACCACAACTCCTCTCTTGGCACTCTGTCGTACGCTTTCTCTAAATCCACAAATACACAATGCAGCGCCTTCTGTCCTTCTCTATACTTCTCCATCAACATTCTCAAAGCAAATAAGGCGTCTGTGGTGCTCTTCCTCGGCATGAAACCATACTGTTGCTCACAGATGGTCACCTCTTCTCTCAGCCTGGCTTCCACTACTCTTTCCCATAACTTCATGGTGTGGCTGATCAACTTAATTCCCCTGTAGTTACTGCAGGTCTGCACATCTCC
>JAAIIK010000099.1:4043608-4064355 GCA_014706435.1 Silurus glanis
GTGTGTGTGTGTGTGTGTGTGTGTGTGTGTGTGTGTGTGTGTGTGTGCGTGCGTGTGCGGTCACGTACGTGCATGTGTGTTCGCACACGTTCTAACAAGTTCTGTTCTTAGATAATGTGTTAAAATTAATTAAAAATGGAAGTACCGAGCCAGAAAATTTACTCTGGGGATAAAAAGTAAAAAGTAGTAAAACAACATAAAAAAAAAAAAAAAAAGCTGATAAATGTATTAATTATTAAAGCAAAACAACACCATTACTTTACTCTCTGCGAGTTTATTTTCAGTGCTATGTATATATTATATATAATATGGAAATAATCACAATGCATGATGCTGTAAATAAATAATACTTAGCATTAGCAAGGAAATCTAGCTGCTGAAATCAAAGCTAGTCTATTATTAGCAAAAACAAAGAGAGACAACAGTAGTTTAATATACACTAAAGTGGTAGTTTGCTAATAAATGAAATAAAAAAAGAAAAATGTCTGGTAAATAACCTGAACTTAGCATAGCATGAATGTTCGCTGCTGAATCAGTGCTAGTCCATCCGACTTAGCATTAGCTAAATGAAAACACCTAAATTAGCTCAAAATGAAGCAGATTATGACAGAAAATGTATTAAATCTTACTGCACTTTCACCTGTCTTTGGTTTCGGTTAGCTAACAGACATGCACTATACAGACAAAAGTATTAGCACACCTGAATTTTCCAGCCCCCAAACGTTTGAGGCACGACATCTTTGGATGCAGTAGCATGGAATTTTGCCTTCACATGAACTAGGAGAACCAAAACTTTTCCTGCCAGCTCCATAAAGATCTGCTTTACATAAGTAGGAAGAGATGGAAGATCTCCTGCTATAGAGCTCCAACTCATTTGAAAACTTTTGGGATGAATGTGAACGCTGACTGCACCCCCAGACCTCCTCACCTTCTCACTTACATCACTACCTGACTTTACTTACACCCACCTTTGTAGCTAAATGAGCACAAATCTCCATGAAATCTAGTGGAACATCTTCCCAGAAGAGAAGAGCTCATTATAACAGTAAATTGAGACTAAATGTGGAATAGGATATTCAAAAAGAAGTACACACCAAACTTCTGGTCAAGTGTCCACAAACATTATGTCTATATGGTGTATCTATAGTGCTGATAACATCAGCTGGATGAGAGGTGAAGGTGTTCAGCTTCAGTAATACCTGAAACTCTAAATTTACGGATAAAGGGTTCCCTCCTGGTTCCAAGAACGGAGAACATCGGTTCTCCCAGCACACAAAGAATTTTGTGCATATAAATGTGTTTAATTAGCATTGCACACTTTGCGTTTCCATACGCTCAACCTTAAACTCTGGCACAATCTTAACCCTCATTTAAAAAAAAAAAAAAAAAAAAACCTGCCTCTTTCGTTCACTGCGCACTCAGTTTTCTTGACGTTTCTGCATTTGCGCGCTCGCTCGCCGTGCAACTCCCTTCGCTCGGCCCGATTTATTACCTCCATCTCTCTTCTCCGCTGCCTTATCTGCACCATCATACCTCCCTCTATCTCTGTCTCTCCTCCCTCGCCCTATCGCTCTCTCGCTTATTGCATCCCTCCCTCTTTCTCCGTCGCTTCGCCGCTTCTCCATCTCCCTATAGTCTTGCTCTTTCTCATCTTTCTCAATCTCTTTTTTATAGAATGCATGTATCTCTCAGATAATAATAATAAATAAAATGAAAACATTTAGGCCCAAGGCCTGGTATAGAGTTGGGATATGGACGGCTACTGGTTCAGGGTCACCCGAGGGCCCGGGAGTGCTGGGTATGCAGGTCATGGAGAGGTGGTGGGAAAATAAAACAGCTGACTGGAATGTAATATGGTGGAGAAAAACCTGAAAGGAGGTTGTAAATCTGAGAGAGAGAGAGAGAGAGAGAGAGAGAGAGAGAGAGAGAGAGAGAGGAGGTGGTGGATAAACAGGTCGGAAATGGTCACCGTACATATCTGATCCGGTTTGTAGTTTGGGCAGGATGAATGGAGCTCCTGTGTAAACGTGAAGTCGGCTCGGTGGAAAGATGCGAGGTAGCTGATGATATCGTCCTCAGATGGATGTGTCTGTATTAAGACACTAAAAACAACAAAAGTTTTTTTTTTGGGTTCACAATATTTTTGTCTTTCCTCCACCTTCAGTGGTTTCCTTCCTACATCAATCCACCTCTTAATCCCAACATCATGATGCCACATCTATAGAAACATCAGTATTATAGAGAAGTGCAGTAGATCAGAGCGCTGCATCACACACAGGAATCTCATACAGTGAGAACGTCTTCACTAAAGCAATTAACCCAATTCAACACGTTACTTTCACTGGAGCCACAACTGCACCTCCACATACATCATCTCCAGCAGAAGCATCGATATTCACCTCATCACATCACCCCAGGGTTTTCCTGCATTTATTTCATGAATTGTAGTTTTCCTGGGCATTCCTGGGAATGGCAAAAGGCAAATTGTGTGTTTTTGTGCAAATTCTACAGGAAAGATCACACAAAAGTGTAAATGGTTCATGAAAAAAGCTTAAAAACTTTTTGGAATTGTTTTGTTTGACTTTTCCTCACGATGTCCATCTTCTCTTTTAAAACTCCATCTTGTAAATATATCTGCGATGAAATCGGTTTCTTCTCCTCTGTCAGTCATTGCAGTTTGCGAGCTCTGACTAGTGCGCACTCCGACCGTCCAATCAAAACACGTTAATCAATTAAACAACCAGTAGATTTCAAAATGGATACTGGATAAATACTGAACATATAAAATAAATATAAATATTATTAATAAATGAATATAATTATACAATTAATAAACTACAAATATAATATAGCACTCCCCGTGCAGCGCGCAGTCTCTCGTGGAAAAACAAACAGCACGTGGTGTCAGTGATTTGCCTCTAGAGGCCGCTCTCGTAATGACAGGGGACCGGAAGACAAAAACTATTGGTATGGATTTTTGGCAGTAGCCGATAGTTCCAGAAATCAGCTATCGGTGTCAATAAATTGATCAAGCTCTAGCTAAAACTCTGACCAACAACTAAGAAACATGTTCGAACATAGTAGTTTATAAACTAATAAATTTTTTATTCACCAAAAATCAGCAGCGGGTTCCAGTGTTAGTCAAGTCAAGTCAAGTCAAGTTTATTTCTATAGCGCTTTTCACAACAGACATTGTCTCAAAGCAGCTTTACAGAAATCAACAATCAAGGTGGATGGTGTGCATTTGTCCCTGATGAGCAAGCCGTGGCGACAGTGGCAAGGAAAAACTCCCTTAGATGTTATGAGGAAGAAACCTTGAGAGGAACCAGACTCAAAAGGGGAACCCATCCTCATTTGGGTGACATCAAGAGTTTGATCATAAATCTTTCAACAATACAGAACACTGGAGAGTGAGAACTAACATGAGTACTGGAGTATAAGATTATAAGTAAATGTTCTTTCTACAGTTTTTGGTATAAAAGTAGGAGCTACTGAGCTCAACATTTGTGATTATCACAGATCCAGCAACAGCATCTCCATGCCAGAGCCTTTAAACACTCCAGGAGGTCCAATGCCACACATGTAGTGGGATCCAATTGGCACTCGTACATCTGTAGATGGTTCGGGATGTTTGCAAGTTCGGCATCTACTTCTCCATGATCACCCATAGGTCCATAATCTTCACGAGGTGGGACGTGACTGGAGCTGGCCAAACCTCAGAAAGCCTCGGGATGGGGAGAGAAAGAGAAGCAGTGGAGAGGAATAAGCGTAGCTGCTGTTCATGATATTAACAGCACAAGTTGATAATGTGCATGTGATCAGATGTTCTGGAGCACAAGGTTATGATGTGATGTGTGTTATGTGTAGGCTTTGCTAAAAAGATATGTTTTTAATCTGCACTTAAACTGGGTGAGTGTGTCTGAGCCCCGAACACTGTCAGGAAGACTATTCCAGAGTTTAGGAGCTAAATGTGAGAATGATCTACCGCCTTTTGTGGACTTTGCTATTCTAGGAACTACTAGAAGCCCAGAGTTTTGAGATCTCAGGGAGCGTGACGGATTGTAGCGTGTTAAAAGACTGGAGAGATACATGGGAGCCAAACCATTTAGTGCTTTATAAGTAAGAAGTAGTAGTTTGTAGTCTATTCGAAACTTAACAGGAAGCCAGTGTAGGGACGATAAGATTGGGGTTATATGATCATATTTTCTTGACCTAGTAAGAACTCTTGCTGCTGCATTCTGAACTAACTGAAGCTTGTTTATTAATGATGCAGGACATCCACCTAGTAATGCATTACAGTAGTCTATTCTGGAGGTCATGAACGCATGGACGAGCTTCTCTGCATCGGATACAGATAACATGTTTCTTAACTTAGAAATATTTCTAAGGTGAAAGAAGGCTGTTTTTGTAACTTGATTGATGTGATTTTTAAAAGATAAGTTGCTGTCTAAAATAACTCCCAGGTCTTTTACCGTTGAGCTAGTAGTTACAGAACATCCGTCTAACTGCAGGCTGAGATGCTGGAGCTTCTGTGTACTAGTTTTTGGGCCGATGAGCAAAATCTCTGTTTTATCAGAATTTAATAGCAGAAAGTTATGGGTCATCCAATCTCTTATTTCTTTAACACACTCAGTTATGCGAGCTAATTGAGCTGTATCGCCTGGTTTAGATGAGATATATAGCTGAGTATCATCAGCATAACAATGGAAGCTAATTCCATGCCTTCTAATAATATTTCCTAACGGAAGCATGTATATTGTGAAAAGCAGGGGTCCTAGAACTGACCCTTGTGGCACGCCATAATTTACTAGCATTAGCCTGGATAGCTCTCCATTTAAATCTACGAAATGGTAACGATCGGACAGGTAGGATTTAAACCAGCTTAATGCCTGTCCCTGAATGCCGATGTAATTCTGTAAGCGATCGAGGAGAAGATCATGGTCTATAGTGTCGAACGCAGCACTAAGATCTAGTAAAACTAATAGAGAGATGTAGCCTTGGTCTGAAGCTAAAAACAGGTCATTAGTGATTTTAACTAGGGCAGTTTCTGTGCTATGATGGGGCCTAAAACCTGACTGAAACTCTTCAAAGATATTGTTCTCTTGCAAGTGGTTACATAACTGGGCAGCGACAATCTTTTCTAAAATCTTAGACATAAATGGGAGATTTGAAATGGGTCTGTAATTCGATAGCGTGTTTGGATCCAGATTAGGTTTTTTAATGAGGGGCTTAATAACTGCTAGCTTGAGGGATTTAGGGACATGACCTAACGATAGTGAGGAGTTAATAATATTCAGAAGAGGCTCACCAGCTGTATGGAACACTTCCTTTAGTAGTTTAGTGGGAATTGGATCTAACTGACATGTTGTTGATTTAGCTTTGATAATAGCATCATACAGCTCTTCCTGTCCTATACATGTAAAACAGTGTTAGTAAAATTTTCACACCAAATACGCATCCAGTTTCCTACAGAGGGCAGAGGAGCTTTTTGTAATTAACCTGATTCTCCAGATCTCTCTCTTTCTCTTGCTCTCGCTCTTTCTTTCTCTCACAAAAGGTCTGTTTCAGTCCTGCAATGAAATCCAACAGCCAGCTGATTTTTGGCCTCTCAGTAGCAACCGAACGCATCCTGGCCAGCCATAATTAAGTACATTAACCTTAAGGTCATGGAAACGCTAGTAGCTTGCCTCCTCTGTGGTCAGCACAGCTGGAACATCCCGTGTTTACAAACAGGAGTGACCTAGCTGAAGGCTTCAGCCGTCGTCTCGGGGCTCGGATGGAAGCCGTGCTTCTTCAGACTGCTAATGGAGTTTCTCTGCATGAAACCTGATGAAGTGTGGACTGGAGATAGGCGACGAGAGAAACACGGAAAGAAGAGTCATTTGCATAAACGAATTTCATATAAAGTACACAAAGCGAGAAATAGTTTGAGAAATACGAGCTGAAAAGAACTGGGACGGATCTGGAACAGAACAAATGGAACCAAACAAGTCAGATATGAATGAAGAAGCACTGAGGAGGGAATTCTAGTAAATCATAGGAAACACACGGCGATTTATCGGATGTTATCCCGTGCCGTGGAAAAGAGCACGTCTTCCCGCATAGGGCCCTTGTTCCGCATCACGATGACGGATGAGGCTTCCACGCTGCTGTGTTAGCTTTAATGGAAACCGCGATCGCGGCAGAGTTAGCCCCGATTCCATCCTCCAGTTCATAAAAAGCCTCCTCACCTTGAAACTCGAGTCGGCTCTGTTTAGTCCTCGAATCTATCATGCAGCGGTGGCAGCGCTCTCTCCTGCCAAACCATGACTGCAGGCCTGAATAAGAGATGAGAGGCCCAATAATGTTTAATAACTGATTCGCCCATTCAAGACATTTTTCCCCCTTATTGGTCTCAGGCCGATTCTGTAATCCTTTTTCTCTTTCTCTCATCTTGGCAAGGCAGAGCGAAAGGAACAAATTGATTCCCTGTTTTTTATTTTTTTGTTTTTTTTTTCTTTTTGCACGGGGCATAAAAAATGATCGTAGCTGCACTCGGAATAGAAATGATCCAGAGTCTTATTGTCTTCCTCTCCATGAACGTCCTCCTTGAACGCAAATACAAATCTAAAATCCAAAATTTTTCATACATTTATACATACATATATATGGTGGATGGACTGTTTTACTCGGAAAATGTTTCTCTTTGGCACAAGAGAGCAAAACAAAGTAATTAAAAAAAGAAGAAGAAAGAAATCAAAGGAGCTGGTATTAATCAAGTTAAAGGACTATGCCTTGTAATGCTTCCAAAGTTCTGTCTGGCATCGGCTTTTCCTGACACACTTGACCTGCCTATTGACTCTCTTTACAAAGTTTAAGAAGGGAGGGTAATGTTTCAACTTCTACATGCTCTTCTGATGTCCGAAAACAACCTGACCGGCCTATCAATTACGCCGCTGAAACAGGACATCGAGGCAAGCGTTTAATCAGGAAACGAAGCAACCATGAGGGTTTACTGTGCTATTTCGTTTACTCACTCTCTCTCTCTCTCTCTCTCTCTCTCTCTCTCTCTCTCTCTCTCTCTTTCTGAATGTACTTGATTTCGTCTTTTAAAGGATATCCTTTCTGTGTAAGTTATAGAGCGTAAACCAGGCAGATTCTCATTAGCTTTTAGTTGAAGGTCCCTGGAACATCAGGGGGTACCATGATTTTTAAAATAAACAAAAAAAATTGAATATCAATAATTGAAAAATTTGATTTTAATATAATTAATTGGAAGAATTATGTGCATCAGGCACATATACGGATCAGGCAGCCACAGAGCGCCACCATGTGGTGGATTGACAGATATTGCAATATTTATGTAGCTAAGTTAGGTAACGAACGTCAGAATTTTTCATCAAAGAAGAAAATCGTTCGTATCAACCATTGAAAAAAACACAAAGAAAACGCGAGTAAAAACAGAATGCGAGTGAGTTGGATTTGTCTAACAATGTCGCACTTCTGCTTGTCAACGCATCAAAAATTGAAAAATCTAAATTAAAAACTGAGTGATTAATGAGCTAGCTAGTATCTAGAGTAAGACGTTTACAGGTTCATCTAATATTTAGTTCAATTTTTTTTCTGTAAATTATTTATAATTAAATATATTTTTTGTTGGGGGAGTGGTGGCTCCAGCGGTTAAGGCGCTGGGTTGCCGATCGGAAGGTCGGGGGTTCAAGCCCCGGTATCGCCAAGCTGCCACTCTTGGGCCCTTGAGCAAGGCCCTTAACCCTCTATGCTCCGGGGGTCCCTTACGAGGGAAATATCAAGGTCCGTGACGTCGGAGTGACGTGGGGCCGCCTTCCCGTGGGCTCACCACCTGCAGGAGGGACCGTAAGGGACGGTGCTGTGAGGATTGGGCAGCAGTCGAAGGCGGGGGCCTGCTTAGACTGCTGCCCCCGCGACCCGAATTACGGATAAGCGGGAGAAAATGAATGAATGAATGAATAAATATATTTTATAATTAATTATATTTATGTTTCAGCTGCTATTGATATTTTTCTCCTTCAAATCAACTCCATCATTGTGAAATATAATACTTTATATTTATAACTTTATCCTAGCAAGTTTATTGATATATTAACAGTTCTACATCCAAAACTTGGTTCAAATGTTACATTAAAATCTGCTACGTTTTCTAGTTGTGAGTGTATTTATTTTTATTTATTTATTTTGTCGTTTATTAAAGTGTTTTTTCCTTCATTCAAAATGCAGAAATAATTATTCTGCTTCTTTTCCAATATAAAAAAGGCATCAAATATTCCGAAACCTCTCTGCGTCTGATTCAGATCTATTTCTGAAAAACACAATAAAAAAAAGTCATTTCTGCAATTTTTTGCAATCATTTTATCAGGATTTATTGTTAATGGAGTGGTGCAGCTGCAGAAGATTGTTATGAAGACTGCAGAAGAAGATTGTTAATGGAGTGTGAATAGGTGCTGGATGCACTGGAGATGTTCTGACAATCAAGCTGATTTTTTTACTTTCCATGGATCTGCTTGGGTTATTCTGCTGCTTCGGTTTCACACGTCACCAGCTTTTCAAGGAGTCACTTTCAGAAACATTCATTTTACTGACTCGGATCTTTGAGTCTCGTTCTAAGTAAAATGGACAAATCTTTACCTGAATTGCGTCTTTCATTTAAACAGAATTCATGTCATCAATTCAAGTTTATTTGTACTGCGCTATATCTAACATCTAAAATATTTAAAACGCACAATTGTGACAAAAGTCCCTTGCATTTCTTATCTCCAAAATCCAAACCAATTATCCAAAGAAAAAAAGCTGTATTTGTGAATTTTACGTTCTTCACACAAAAAAAAAGGTCTCCACCAAACCAAGCAATGAAATAAAGCAACAAAACTCACCGGTCTTTAAAATCTGAAGTTCACTCGAATCCTAAATCTTCTTCTCGATCATCTCTCCTGTTCAGTCTCCATGAAAGAAACCTTTTTTTTTTTTAGCACTTATAATTTATAACAAAATACTCCTTCATAGACCTTCATAGTTTTCTATTGTTGGTTTTCCCTCCAAAAATAGACTCCTCCCACTTTTCTCACATGTTGCCAGGGCCACACCCTAAAACAGTTCAGCCAATGGAAAAAAGGACAAGGTACAAAGAAACGTGTTAATAAACTCCAAGTTTTTATGTAAAGGTATTAAAAGGTCCATCATGAAGTTTAGAGTTTGTTCATGTTGCTGGAGATTTTAATAACGACACACTTTTAAACAGCAAAATGTTCAAAGGTGAAAAATACATTTTGCACTGGTTTTGTACAATACCTGTTTCCATGTGTGTTTTTCTCATCTCCATAAACCAGGTTTGCCAGATCTAAAATATGTTCAGGAAATGATCTCAAAAACCATGCAGAATACCGGAGACCTGTTCAGAAACCGGCAGAGTTTGCGAAAAACAAACATAATCTTTTCTTTTTTCTCAGCCTCTGTTCGGGGAAGCAAGGCCACTGTAGTGCGTACGCATTTCTAATATATGGATTAATATTCTAGACTCCAGAATTTTTAAATCTTAACAGTATATCTTGGAATAGAAACGACTCTTTCCATCATATTGTTCACTTTGTAGAAAGGCACTAGGGGCAACATGACTCGTGCCCCAATGGGCCTTGATTTATTACTATTTTTTTAATTTATTATTATTATTATTTTTATTAGCATTTGTTAAGTTTGCATGTTCATTGTGCAATAATAAGTCTAGGGAGCTGAAATGAGCGGTATGATAAGTATTTCTTTCAAAAGGCGATTTTCTGTTTTCGTTTTTCATTCCAAAAAGATCGCTAATGAGGATTTTATGAAAATAAATATTGGTTGGATGTTTGAAATCATGTATATCGTTTTTTTATATTATGTGTTTTGGCTAATGTGTGTACTTCGTATAATGGTGTCATAGCACAAATGACTGCATATACATCAATAGGTGCTAAATGTTTTAGCACCATTTTTAGGCTAACACACACACACACACACACACACACACACACACACACACACACACACACTGTTTAGCACTATGCAATTAAATCCATTTGGTAAGGGTTCAGAAATATACACTATATAGACAAAAGTATTGGGACACCTGTCTTTTCCAGCCATGTGTGGTTCTTTACCAAATTGTTCCAACAAATTTAAAAGCACACAATTATATAGAACATCTTTGAATGTGGTTGTATATATTTTAGGAGACCCAAACCTTTTTCAGCATGACAATGCCCCTGTGCACAAAGCCAGCTCCATGACGATTTTGCTTTACATGGGCTGGAGTGGAAGATCTCCTGTTCTAGAGCACTAAACCGTATTAAACCCCTTTGGAATGAATGTGAACCCTGATTGGACCCCAGGAACCTCCTCACCTGAACTACATCAGTACCTGACTTTATTAACACCCTTGTGGCTGAATGAATCTCCACAAAATCTAGTAGAACATCTTCCCAGATGACGAGTGGAGCTCATTATAACAGTATAATGGAGACTTAATGTGGAATGGGATGTTCTAATGGTCAGGTGTCCTCAAACTTTTTGTCCATATAATGTGTATTACATCTCTGTCAGGTGTTTGTAAATAGAAAAATTAAAGCTGTTAACAACCACCAGTCTTCACGTGAGTCTGATCCTCTCATGATAAGAACGTAGCATTATTACAGAACCATGAGGAATCACAGTCTGGACAACTTGTCTGGCTCTTCAGACGATGACTAAGCCTCTCGTCTGAATCTGACATTTTTTGAAAGTCGCATCAGAACGTTTCGGTCAATGCGTCACATTTTTGCTTACCTGCCAGCTGTTTACACACGCGGCGATCTCTTTAATGCCGTGATCTTTAACAGATAGCGATATTCGATAAGAACGAATAGCTTGACATTTTCATCAAAGCCAAACTGCATCGAATGCTCTGGCATGAGGGTTTTTTTTATATCGTTCCGTCTCCTCAATCATGACAAACTCGAGCTTTAGCGAAAAATAAATGGCATCCACTGGCTAATGCTAATGCTTCTGTTATCAGCCATAATCTCAGTGTCTCGCTAGTTAATGAACTGTGGTGTCTGGCGTTAATGTTTTCTGGCCAATCAGGTGATGGTAGTTAATGAAAAGGTTTAGAGTGTACAGTTAAGTAGTTAAAAAATAAAACAATTGACTTTTCCAGTCATTTTTCATTCACCGAAAAGCTCAACTTTATTCGAATCCTGAACCTGTACAGTTTCTCCTTCTCTTTCAGTCATTGTGGAATAGAAACTATTAAATCCACATGAATATATTTGAGAGGGTTGTGAGCTCTGACTAGTGGTGCTCTCTGACCGTGCAATCGAAGGACATGAAAATGCTGAGGTTATTGGACGCCTGCTAGAGGGCTCCGGTGTCACTAACTCTAAATCTGATTGGTTCAAGCAACAGCTTCGAGCAGCATGTACTTTATTTGATCAGGTGCCAAATACTGATTTCTGAAGCCCTCATAGAAGATTCCTTTGGCCCCGGCAACACGATGTGACGGCAGAAATCTGATTGGACAGAAACTCCAACCTAATAAACATAAACTCCTTGCAGCAGCGCACTCAAAAGAAATGCTATGAAATAAAGAGAAGACTATTGGAGATAATAATTTAGTTTAGTTTAGAGCAGAGAAGGTCACGCTGGTCCTGATGGATCACCATTGGAAAATACACAATAAATGTACAAGTTTGTATTATACCAAATACAGTCCTTTTGGAGATAAAGGACATGTTCAATACAACGCATAAAATTTACTCTATAAATAAAATCCTCTGACTTTTCCATCAGAAATATGGTAGAAATCAGGTTTTCTTTTGGAGCTCAGTAAAGCAGCTCGAGCAAACCAAAGCCAGTGATAAAGATAATGATGTAATTCCTCCGATCTAAAGCTTTCACTCTATTAAAGCTCATTGTGTCTGATAGATTCATTTCCGAGGATCGTATTTCATGCTGTGTTTTTCAGATTGTCAGCTCAGAAGTCCGTCTTTCACATCAATTACTTCACCTTTATTCCCAAAGCTCAGATCACATTTTCGAACCCAGCGGTGAGCGAACAACAAAACCAGATGTAATAATGATGATGATGTGTGTTGAAAAGCTTTCAGCTGTCATTACGAAGACACGCGACCCGTCGAATACGTCCGACACCGGTAATGACGTGCCTAAATGACAGCAGACGTTATTGTTGCAGTTCCGTCGTAGCGAAAGCGTGCGTTACGACTACGGCAAAGAAAAGGCAAATAAAATCGAATTCTGGTGATGGGAAACATTAGAAGTGCTGTTCGATCTGCTGCAGCGTTTATTGTGACGAATAATAACGCACACAAGACCAACAATTGTGCGGCCGATCCTGTTGCAAAATGATTTCCATACTCCTGTTTTTCATGTGTGATATTGGATTCTTTTTCTGCTTAATGCTCGAGGAAGTAGCTCACAATTCATGCACATATTATACACCTTAAGGCTCGGTACATTAATCGGTTCATTAGTAAGCCTCATATTGACAGACCTTACTACAGCTGTGGTCTGATGGATCAGCAAAAAGCAGTGCCAGAACTGTGGTCTAACAGAAGTGTTAGATTCTCCATGAGGAAAGATCTTGATCAGCAGTTTCCAACCTTTGCAAACAAAAGAGCCATTTTAAACCCCAAACCCCAAACACCAAATAAAATTTACCCGCAGCCGCAAAACATAATTGTCCTTTAAATGAATATAACACAATTTGTTGTTTTATGCAAATGTAAGGTAGTTGCACCACTAGGTGGCACTATTGCAATTTCGATTGTATTTTTAAACGTTACCAATTTATACCTTTTTGTCCCAAGCAAGTCGTGGGAGTGTTGCCTGGCAATAGATAATTCACAGGATGGATGCTCTGATATTTTACTGAACGATTTCTTCACATATCCTCCGTCTGTGAACGTCTTTCCGCGCTTTATTATCTCCCGAGTTGCCGCAAAACTAGCGGCTGTTTTTCGAGACTTTATCCACTGTATGATGTTAAATTTGCTCTGCTCAGCTATATGAAATGCTTCTTTAATCTGGGAACTTCTCACCAAATGCTGTGGGCTTCGGTTGTAAAAGTCGTTCAACGAATGACACAAAGTTAAAACTTTATTTTCAGTGTCACATCTGTTACCTCGAACAGCAAGATACGGGTTGTTCCCTTTGAAACACTGTCCATTGTGTAACACAAAATAAAATTGATTATGTGTATCAAATCTTTTGGAGATGGCAGAGGAATAGCCATGATGTCAATTAGATGTAAGCACATTTTGTGTGTTATTGTAACTTTTGAGTAGTTTGTATTGGTGAGAAATTTGTCGCATAGCATCAGGTCACAGAAAATGCAGACCAAGTTTTGAGTCAGTAATCCAAGTCTTCGCTGTCATATTTCCTCACTACCTGTTTGATGACTTCACTGTTGGCTCATTGTGGGCAAACCATTTGGAGTATTTCAAATCTTTTGATAAGATTAACAATGCTTTTCTGAATCAAAATCAGAATCAGAAAGATCTTTAATGTTTACATTTACAAGGAATTAGTTTTGGTAACAGAAGCTTCCAGTCGCACATTTTATAAAAGAAAAAATGAACCAAAAAGAACTTAAATATAAATGAAATTAAGAAATATGAAAAAAAAAGTGGTATTTTATAAGAAAATAAAAAAATAAGTATTATTGCACAGAAATAAAAAAACAAAACTAATACTGTATATGAAGATGATGAAGGTAATGTATCCCAAAATTGTTAATGATTGAACAAAATGTGTAAGACAAACAATCAAAGATGTCCGAAAAATCCAATTCGATGGAAATTGATCCTATGGGATATGGTACACTCGTCAATTCTTTAGTACACAAGGCTTCCAAATTTGACCCAATGGTGGCGCTAGACTGTTGAGAGCGCTTGACTCAAATTTGGTCAGAATGTTCCTTAAACCCTTCCCAATCAGTGCACCAAAATGTATGCCACATAAACCCTATTCAGAAGAAGAGGAAGAAGAATTAAATATCTCCCATGTGCCTCACGTTCAAAATTTGGCAACGTTGCCTAGTGTTGAAACTGGTGGTGATCTTTGAATGTTTATTGTACACGTTTTTATCAATATCAATAAATTCAGACCAAATTCATCGTCTCAAATGTACAGATTTCACTTTAGTAAAAGTACAAAAGTATTTGCCTTTAATGTACTTAAGTATTAAAAGTACTATGATTTATTATGGCTATAATGTTTATATCATATGCTTATATCATAAATAAATCTGTCACAAGACTCTTTACTTAATCACCTCAGTTTATGTGAAAAGACTCGAATGTGACTCTCAGCACACTGATCTATTAATAGAATGATATTAATGACTCAAACACTGATTGATTTCTATTACAATTATCATTTGTAATGTCCTCCACATCTGCCTCTTTCACACCAACTACCTGCATGTCTTCCCTCACCACATCCATAAACCTCCTCCTTGATCTTCCTCTTTTCCTCCTTCCTGGTGGCTCCATCCTCAGCATTCTCCTACTGATATACCCCATGTCCCTCCTCTGCACATGTCCAAACCATCTCAATCTCGCCTCTCTCACCTTGTCTCCAAAACGTCCTACATGCGCTGTCCCTCTAATAAACTCATTTCTAATCCTGTCCATCGTCGTCACTCCCAACGAACATCTCAACATCTTCATCTCTGCTACCTCCAGCTCCACCTCCTGTCTTTTACTCAATGCCACTGTCTCTAAACCATACAACATCTCAGGTCTCACCACAGTCCTATAAACGTTCCCTTTCACTCTCACAGATTCTATCACAAATCACTCCTGCTATCACTCTTCTCCACCCACTCCACCCTGCCTGCACTCTTTTCTTCACTTCTCTAACACACTCTCCATTACTTTGCACTGTTGACCCCAGGTAACTAAACTCCTCCACCTTCTCCACCTCTTCTCCCTGCAACCACACCACTCCACTGCCCTCCCTCTCATTCACACACATGTACTCTGTCTTACTCCTACTGACTTTCATTCCCCTTCTCTCCAGCGCGTACCTCCACCTCTCCAGGATCTTCTCCATCTGCTCCCTACTCTCACCACAAATCACAATATCATCCGCAAACATCATAGTCCACGGAGACTCCTGTCTGACCTTCAAACTGTCCATCACCACTGCAAACAGGAAAGGGCTCAGAGCCAATCCTTGATGCAGTCCCAAAATAAAAAGGAACGACTGATTTAACAAAAATGTATTTGAGTATAAATATTATATATAGTGATATATTTGACTTTAAAATGTAATGAAGCAAAAGTCAAGTTCTCCCCAAATAGAAATACTTCAGTAAAGTACATATACGTGAAAAAGCCACTTAAGAACAATAATGAATTACATTTACTGTTCATCACTGGACAAGAAATTAAATTTAAAGAGATTAAAAAGAAAGAAGGCCTGATTTCTCTTCAGTCTTTTGGGTTTTGGAAATACTATGACCTTTAACCTTGTTGTGTTCAGTCACAGAGGCACAATATTCGGAAAAAAAAACACGAGAAATAAGAAATGCATCATCTTTTGAAGGATCCAGGGGTATACACAGTCGTCTATACAGTAATATAAATATCATGTTCATAGAATCTGAGGCGAATATTCCGAACCGAATAATTTCCTTATTCATCTTTATTCTCCTTCTTTTCTCATCCAAATGTTTATATTGTTTCAAGAGATCACCGAAGAACATTCACAACGTTAAATGTCACGACTTGTCATCTGAAGGAACTTAAAATGCACTGTGGCTTTCCATTGCTTAAAGAACAAGCAAAGCATTACAGCGGGACAAAGTAAAGGTTATGAAAGCATGCGGCTGCGTATCTAAGATAATAAACTGTTCCAGAGAATGTAAAGAGAACATCTAAGCTTACGATGCCACCATGTCTGACAGACCAGGGGTCTCAGAGATTACTGCAGTGACTCGATAAAGGTTCTAATCTGGTTCCAGACAAATCATGCTTTAAATTGATACCATTTTGTGGAAGTCTCTTGTTTTGTACACCCACCAGGGGGCGAAATAGAGTAATACACTCAACACCACCACCTCAAGAAAGAAGCTTTATACTTAGCACATGTACATTTTATAGCACATGGAATTGCAGATTGTTTTTGCATGTCCTTGTGATGTCAGAGCACAGAGTCAGACTTGATAAACACCCCTGGAGCACTGAGAGTTAAGGGCCTTTCTCAGGGGCCCCAACAGTGGCTTTGCCATATTGTGCAAAATAACTGTGCAAAAAGCCAGCTCCATGAAGACACATGGGTTGGAGTGGAAGATCTCCTGCTATAAAGCTATAAACCCTATTGAACACAAAACACATGCATGTTTCTCAGGTGGCCTCAAACTTACAGAGGGCACTTCTAGCCATGAGACAACAAGGTAAAACCAAGGTAGAAATTGATTTTAGGAAATCCATAAATATTGTTTGATGAACACCTTCAGAAGGGGTTTTAATTATTTTATTGTTTGCAACCAAAAATGCAGTAAAAACTATGCAGATAAACCAACGCAACAGAGATACCAGAAGGCTCAGGATCAAACCTAACCATGACCACGGATTTATCTTCACATTTGCAATCACAAAGGTTGCTCTTCTGATCCGTAAATAGCGAGAGCCAGTGGGAGATGCTCTAATCCTGTTTCTCCAACTCTTAAAGATGTGTTAAATCACACGAAGGAACCTGAAACGCATTTCCTCGTCTGCTGCAAGGAAGCAAAGCTCTTTCTTTGGACGTTCGCCAGGTACAATCAGGAAAAGAAGGAGGTAAAGTGAGGTGCCAAGAATTAATGTATCTGGAAGAAGTGTATATTAAAACATTGGCAGCTTCAATATGGTTTTCCATTAACATTTCAAAACAGGATTATGGATCACCAACAATAAACGCGCAGGAGTAACCTGGAATTTTGGCTTAAGTGCTTATAGAGCTATGGAGAGAGGTGCTATGTCTTGCTCCGGCTACATGTAGGACGTTTCTGCAACATTCAGGAAGGAGAATGATTTAAAGGTGTGAAGGATCCCAGTGTTGTGAAGATCAGACGCAAGGACACAAAGCAGCATGTCGAGAAGAATCCAAACATAACTCTTAGCATGTCCTCATGCCCTTCTCAGTGTATATTGACTCGATTCTTTGACCTCTATCTTTATATATTCCATCTGTTTCTCATCAGTGTCCAGCTTTCTCCTTGGGACCGAACCGGAACGTGCTAACTTAAGGGCCTCGGGCAGGACTTAGTTAATTAGGCGAGGATTTCCTCTGCAGGCGAGCAGCTATAAAAGGTCATATCACTGCACAAGATCACAGAGTTCGAGCGCCACTTCCTGCATTTTCTTCCTGCCGACATTCCCTTGCAAATCATCATCTGACCATTAAGCCCTACCCATTATAGCAAAGACGCGAGGCGGCCTCAGAGCTCCTGATACGACACACGCTGATGCATGACCCGAAGATGTCGTGTGTTTATGGAAATAGAGATTTTCAGCAGCGATGCGGCCTCTGATGAGTGTCATGGCTATAAACATTCCCATAGCGTGAATCACTGTAAAGTTTGTCTTTCTCCAAATAAATGTCCTTGTGTACAAACATCAAAGGCTCACCATACCAGACCCTTGACTCATATAACAGATTCGAGTAAAGCTAGCGGGCGCGCCAATACTTACACTCGGGATGGATGCACTAATCAGATATAAAGCCAGATGTGTGTTCGTGAACCAGACTCAGAAGGGAACCTCATCCTCATTTGGGTGACATCAATAGTGTGATTATAGTCTTTAAACACTACAGAACACTGGAGAGTGAGAACTAACATGAGCACTGGAGTGTGTGATTATGAGTAATGTTCTTCTACAGTCAGTTGAAATTATGGAACCAGGAGCTACTGAGCAGCTCATAAAATAACTCAACATTTGCGATCATCACAGATCCAACACCAGCTTCTCCATCCCAGAGCCTTTAAACACTCAAAGAGTTCCAATGTCCAAACTCCACATGAAGTGGGATCCAATTGGCAATGGTACGTCTCTAGATGGTTCGTGATGTTTGTGGGCATCTACTTCTTTAAAGGTCCACAATCTCCATGAGGTGGGACGTGACTGGGGCTGGAGCAACCTCAGGATGCCTCGGGATGGGGAGAGAAAGAGAAGCAGTGGAGAGAAATTAGCGTAGCTGCTGTTCATGATATTAACAGCACAAGTTGATAATGTGCATGTGATCAGATGTTCTGGAGCACAAGGTTATGATGTGAGACGTGTTATGTGTAGAACTCGCTTAAAAGATACGTTTTTAATCTGCACTTAAACTGGGAGAGTGTGTCTGAGCCCGGAACACTGTCAGGAAGACTGTTCCAGAGTTTAGGAGCTAAATGTGAGAATGCTCTACCACCTTTAGTGGACTTTGCTATTCTAGGAACTACTAGAAGTCCGGAGTTTTGAGATCTCAGGGAGCGTGACGGATTGTACCGTGTAAGAAACTGGAGAGATACATGGAGATAAACCATTTAGTGTTTTGTAAGTGAGAAGCAGTAGTTTGTAGTCGATTCGAAACTTAATATCGCATAGCAAAGTATGTGTGTCATTCTTTCATCTTTCAACCTGATCCTTTCAACTATTAACTCTATAAAGCAATGTTACACATATTTGTTATGTTTTTTCTAAAGTTTGTTTAACCAATAAGACGAGATTTTTTTTATT
The DNA here is from genome assembly GCA_014706435.1 of Silurus glanis. Classification (NCBI taxonomy): domain Eukaryota; kingdom Metazoa; phylum Chordata; class Actinopteri; order Siluriformes; family Siluridae; genus Silurus; species Silurus glanis. The sequence goes on from JAAIIK010000099.1 coordinate 4,062,358, forward strand.
GATTCAAACAGTTTTATTTGTAACAAATAAATGAACAAATAAACTCTTTATATTAACCATATAAAACTAGTCTTCATGATATTATCTATGTAACTGTGATCACCTGTACTATAGCATATCTTTTCTGCCCCCTGGTGGGCTCATGGTAGATTCCTTTGGCCCCGACATCACATGATACGACAGCCGACATCTGATTGGATAGAAATTCAAACTTAAACTTACACTACAGGAAGCAGCAAAAGAGAGAAACATGAAATGAAGAGAATAGACTATTGGGAATAATATAATAAATATTCATTAGAATAAAATATATATTAAAACGATAGTGATTGATTCTTGTAGTGCAATTCGTGTGTAGTGTATTGTCTCAGGTTGTATTATAATGTTTTTATGTGTATTTAACAATGCTGAGTTGCTTTTTATACTTTTTATTAGAACCATCATCATTTATTAGTTTGCCACGATGCACACATTCACACATCATTTCATTTCCGAGCTTTTCTTATACTGTATATGTTTATTGTGTACTGTTGGGAATACGAGCAAATCCGCTTAAACGCATCACTTGGAACTCTGAGCTGAACACGGGGAGAAAACCATTTCTGTCTGGCTGTATTTAATGCAGTGGTAAGCGATTACGATGCAGTGATATGTACATTTTCATTGCAGAGGTTAATGGACCGTTCGGTGTAATTATTACAGATGCCACATTATATAATTCTGAATAGTTCTGGGAAGTGATGGAGCAAAAGTGCAACTAATAATCACGTAATATAAATCAATTATAAAAAATATTTAAATAAAGATATTAAATTAAACTGCACACTGAGAAATAAACTCCTACACGCCTACTGGTAATGTACATGTACAATAACATTATAGTTTATATAAAACAATACATATAATAATAATAATAATAATAATAATAATAATAATAATAATAATAATAATAATAATAAAAAGTGTGTGGTTTGTCTCAGGTTGTTGGGTATTTTATGTGCAATATATTGTCATTGATTGTAGTGTTTATTGGTGTAGGGTATATTCAGGCTGTAGAGTTTAGGTGTATTATATTGTACTGTATCTGGCTGTAGTGTGTATTGTATCAGGTTGAGGTGTATTTTGGTGTAGTGTATTGTATCACATTGTAGTGTATTTTGGTGTAGTGCATTATTTCAGGTTGTAGTGTATTTTAGTGCAGTGTATCATTTCATGCTGTAGTGTATTTTGGTGTAGTGTATTGTATCACGTTGTAGTGTATTTTGGTGTAGTTTATTATTTTAGGTTGTGATATATTTTGGGTAATTAATTATATCACATTGTAGTGTATGGTGTGTAGTGTATTATTTTAGGGTGTAGTGTATGTTGGTGTAGTGTATAATATCACATTGTAGTGTATTTTGGTGTTGTGTATTTGATCAGGTTGTAGTGTATTTTGGTGTAGTGTATTATTTTAGGCTGTAGTTTTTTTGTGTAATTAATTGTATCACATTGTAGTGTATTATTTTAGGTTGCAGTGTATGTTGGTATTGTGTATTGTATCAGGTTGTAGTGTATGTTGGTGTTGTGTATTGTATCTCTCTCTCTCTCTCTCTCTCTCTCTCTCTCTCTCTCTCTCTCTCTCTCTCTCTCTCTATATATATATATATATATATATATATATATATATATATATATATATATATATATATATATATATATAGTGTTGTGCTAGTTACTAAAAAATAGTAACTAGTTACAGTTACTAGTTATTTCGTTCAAAAAGTAACTGAAAAGTAACTGGATTTCTGAACTAAATAACAAAACAAGCTGAATAATATATTAAGAATCAAAAACTAAAGTGGCTTCTGCATCATAAAAGCTGTTGTGTTGAGCTCATAAAAATGTTCCTTTCACAGCTTAAGTATGAAAACTATTAACAATGTACAACATTACTGCCGCACAGACCTGAATAAACGGAGACACGCCCACAGTGCGTCTTCTTTGTGTTTACAGTGG
>JAAIIK010000099.1:4083319-4095583 GCA_014706435.1 Silurus glanis
ATATATATATATATATCATTATATGAGGAGCACATGAGACTTTCAGAGGCAGCACAGAACAATTACAAAGCCTTTAAAATGCAGAGACAAGCAAGAAGTAGAAGTAGAAGAAGAAGAAGAAGAAGTAGAAGTAGAAGCATGTAGAAGAAGCGATGAGAAGTTCCAGGACAGTCGGTCTGCTTGGCTTATCAAGACTGACAAGGAAGAGTTTCAGAGTAATGAAATGTCTTATTTCATTTGAAGGGCCCTTTCACGGGCTAACAGACTGCGAAGGTTGTCTCAGACACACAGTTTTTTTAAAGCGTTAAAAAGACGACTGGGTGACGAGGTGAAAATCTACTTCAATAAGGACTCTTGGGGTGTCATTCCATGTGGAGCCCACATGCTGCGTCACTACGGGCAGCGGCTCATAAGCATTGATTTTGGTAAGACAGGATGACATTAATAATGAACAAAGCAAAAAATGGAGTGAATTTTCGGAGAAAGTTGAGCACCTGGTCATTCAGTGTATACAATCGAGCAGCTCGTGTTTTTTTTTTTCTGTAACAAAGAGCTAATATCATTAACCAGGGTTGCCAGGTTACAACCTTTTTGTATGTAAAAACAATCCCGCCGTGGTGTGCACGCATCAATATTATCGATTCCATGGGTCCTCCTTTCCCTCTCACATCATTACGACAGAAATGGTTCTATAACCATTACCATACACTCCCATTACCTTTTAAAGGCTATAAGATTTCATTCTGATCATTTGCCTTTAAAACAGGTTTTTGTAGCTAACAAAAATGCAGACCTGGCAACCTCGATGTTTATTATTAATTGTCCTATCCGCTGCTCTTCCTCTAATAAAAATCTTCAGTATGGGGCAGCGTGATTTTTGCCCTAATGGACCTCTATTTATTATTAAATGTGCTTGTTTGTGCAGTTCTCATGTATGACCACTAGGTGCAATAATTACTCTATGGAGACAAATTGAGCTTGTAGAAAAGCGAGAGAATCAACGGGATGCCGGCTTTCAATGCTATCTTTCAAATAGCAATCGTCAATCGCTCCGAAGAGGTAGTATTTCTGCAAATATTTACCAGATAGAGTGTACAAACACATTTCTGACCACGCCCCCAGCTCCACACCAGGAGACGACGTGACCCGATCTGTCGCAGTAAAACGTCAAGCTGCAAATAACGCTGCGATATGAATATGTATTGGTACACATTTAAAGCAGTGATTTATTTGAATGAATTTATAAATCTTTCTATAATGAATTAATATAAATTTGTTAACATATGAAATGTTACAGGAGAGTTTATTTAAACATATAGCATATATAATATATATATATATATATATATATATATATACACAGCCTGGCAAGAGTGTGGGGAAAACAAAGCATTTTATAGAGACACATGCAGGATCCTTTAGTTTCTATGCAAAAAACTAAATGTCCAGATGTTCCACTTTATTCCCATTAAAAAAATCCTCCCTTAGCATAAAGAACAGCTGTACACACTCTCAGCATCCGGAAACTTCCGCTCAAACACTTTGCTGTGCCTCTTGTAAAACTCGCCAAAGATGTTCTTCACTAGCTGGAGGTTTCTTTCTTGTGATGCAGTTCATCTCAGAGCAGTTCAGTAGGATTTAGGTGCGGTGACTGGGCAGGTCGTTCCATGATAGATATCACTCCAGACGTCTGTCTGCTCTCTAAACAACACTTACAGAACTCAGACGTGCGCTTTGGATCATCTTCTTCAAGTCGGTTCCAATGAGCCGCGGTCCAGACGGAACTGCATGGTGTTGAAGGATGGAATGGGAGCCGTGTTGGTTCATGTTCACTTTTCGGAACCTTTTACTGCTCCAAAACAACCCCAAACTATTAATCATACACGTGTGAGTGTGGGGTTGAGGGAGTCTGATCACATCTTCTCTCCTGTTCTTCTGTTCGAGACAGAAACGTCACATTTGGACTCCACCAAACGTTCTTCCCGTCATTCAGTGTCCAATTCTTGTTTTGCTTTTTACTAAGTTTGTTTCATAGAAACAAAAGGAACATGCATGTGTCTCTCAAAAACCATAAAAAAACTCCACACTTTTCACAGGAACTGTATCTAACCATTAAAGACGGCTTGGACTGGCTGAGCTGCTTTCTTCATTTCATGCTGCCTGTTAAGCTAATCATCAGCGCTACTGAAGTGCATTCGTTGTTAAAAAATGTTGATATATTTCCTCATTGTCATGGATTTGAATAATTTGTGAAATGGTTTATATGCATGTATTAAACAGTTGCATAAAGGTCATATTTTCATACAGACAATGTGGTACTTATTGTCAAAATGCACACACACACACACACACACACACACACACACACACACACAAATCAAATCTGATCAAACATGGAGAATAATGTGACGTGTGAATGATTTTATCTGTCAATATTTCTCTAAATAATGAAGCACATGCAAATACAAGCCAAAAAATTATCGCTTTCTAATTAGCATTTAAATGATTGTTCAATTAGACAATTAGTTGTGTATAAGTATTTAATTATATCCCCATAACCAACAATAAAAAGCCATTTTTGATCATACAATGAAAATTTTGTTGAAAACATTTTCATCAGCGTCCCTGATTAATGTAATTAACTGATATTAACGAACACTGTGAGGTGAGGAGATGCGGTGCAGGTGTTCAATACAGTTGGAGCTCTATAGTAGGAGATCTTTCATGTCAACCCATGGAAAGCAGATCTTCATGGAGCTGGCTTTGTGTACAGGATTATCGTCATGCAGGAACAGGTTTGGGTCTCCAAGTTCAAAGGAAAAATTTCATACTACTGCATAAAAAGACGTCATATACAATTGTGTACCTTCAACTTTGTAGGAACAGTTTGGGGAAGAACCACATATGGCTGGAAAAGTCAGATGTTTCTGTACTTTTGGCCATACAGCACAGCTAACGTGATTATAAACGCTCATTCCAGTTGCATATACTATACGGATAAAGGTATTTGGACACCAGACATTTCCTGCCATATTTGGTTCTTCTCCAACTGTTACCACAAAGTTGGAGGCATATAAATGTACAGGTGAAAAAAAATTTAATAATGTAAACCCAAAACTGTTCCAGCATGGCAATGCCCCTGTGCACAAAGCCAGATCCATGAAGATCTGCTTTACCTGGTTTGGAGAGGAAGATCTTGAGTGGCCTGCGATGGAGATCTCATCCCTACTGAACACCTTTGGGATGAATGTGAATGCTGACTGCACCCCAGGTCTCCTCACCTACATCAGTACCTGCCTTTACTAATACTATTGTGGTTGATGAACACAAATATCCACATGCACACTATGAAATCTAGTGGAACATCTTCCCAGAAGAGTGGAGAGAATTCTAAGAGCAAATGTGGAATGTGATGTTCAAAATTCCCAAACTAATGACCGAACTATTGGCAATATAATGTGTAAATATAAATATATTGGCTCATGTGTTGCTTTTATTGAAGGAATAAATGGTGCCTTATGTGTGTTAAAATGCAAAGTAAAAATAGATTATTTCATTATAAACACTTTATATATACACACACACACACACACACACACACACACACACACACACATGAGCAACTCAAGACATGTAACTTTAGCTCCACTAAAAGTAATTAGACCTATTTTTTCAAATCTATAATTCCGATCGTACGCTTATCAGGAAACGTGCTGTTCGTGTCAGAAAGAGGCCTGGAAGTAAATGAAATCGGAGCAATTAATCTCCAGGCTGATTATGAGGACAAGGCGTGGCATTAATTATCCACAAATCACTCCAGCCTGAAGAAAGCGTTGTGCTTAACTGGAGTCTTCTTCTTCTTCTTCTTCTTCTTTCGGCTGCTCCCATTAGGGGTCGCCACAGCGGATCATCCGTCTCCATACCACCCTGTCCTCTACATCTGCCTCTTTCACACCAACTACCTGCATGTCTTCCCTCACCACATCCATGAACCTCCTCCTTGGTCTTCCTCTTTTCCTCCTACCTGGTGGCTCCATCCTCAGCATTCTTCTACCAATATAATTCATGTCCCTCCTCTGCACATGTCCAAACCATCTCAATCTCGCCTCCCTCACCTTGTCAGCAAAACATCCTACATGTGCTGTCCCTCTAATAAACTCATTTCTAATCCTGTCCATCCTCGTCACTCCCAACGAAAACCTTAACATCTTCAGCTCTGCTACCTCCAGCTCCACCTCCTGTCTTCTACTCAATGCCACGGTCTCTAATCCATACAACATCGCAGGTCTCACCACAGTCCTATAAACTTTCCCTTTCATTCTTGCAGATACCCTACTATCACAAATCACTCCTGTCACTCTTCTCCACCCACTCCACCCTGCCTGCACTCTTTTCTTTACTTCCCTAACACACTCTCCATTACTTTGCACTGTTGACCCCAGGTACCTGAACTCCTCCACCTTCTCCAACTCTTCTCCCTGCAACCGCACCACTCCACTGCCCTCCCTCTCATTCACACACATGTACTCTGTCTTACTCCTACTGACTTTCATTCCCCTTCTCTCCAGCGCATATCTCCACCTCTCCAGGCTCTTCTCAACCTGCCCACTACTCTCACCACAAATCACAATATCATCCGCAAACATCATAGTCCATGGAGACTCCTGTCTGACCTCGTCCGTCAACCTGTCCATCACCACTGCAAACAGGAAAGGGCTCAGGGCCGATCCTTGATGTAGTCCAACCCTCACCCTGAACCACTCTGTCGTTCCTACTGCACACTTCACTGCTGTCACACTGTCCTCATACATGTCCTGCACCACCCTCACATACTTCTCTGACACACCTGACTTCCTCATACAGTACCACAACTCCTCTCTCGGCACTCTGTCGTACGCTTTCTCTAAATCCACAAATACACAATGCAATTCCTTCTGTCCTTCTCTATATTTCTCCATCAACATCCTCAAAGCAAATAAGGCATCTGTGGTGCTCTTCCTCGGCATGAAACCATACTGTTGCTCACAGATGGTCACCTCTTCTCTCAGCCTGGCTTCCACTACTCTTTCCCATAACTTCATGGTGTGACTGATCAACTTAATTCCCCTGTAGTTACTGCAGGTCTGCACATCTCCCTTATGCTTAAAGATCGGTACCAGCACACTCCTTCTCCATTCCTCAGGCATCCTCCCACCTTCCAGAATCTTGTTAAACAATCTGGTTAAAAACTCCACTGCCAACTCTCCCAAACATCTCCATGCTTCTACAGGTATGTCATCTGGTCCAACCGACTTTCCACTCTTCATCCTCTTAATCGCTGCTCTCACTTCCTCCTTACTAATCCTATCTACATCCTGCTTTACCAACTCCACATCATCCAACCTTCTCTCTCTCTGATTTTCCTCATTCATCAGCTGCTCAAAATATTCCCTCCACCTTCTCAACACACTCTCCTCACTAGTCAACACATTTCCCTCTCCATCCTTTATTGCTCTAACTTGCAACACATCCTTCCCAGCTCGGTCCCTCTGCCTGGCCAATCGGTATAAATCCTTTTCTCCTTCCTTAGTGTCCAACCTCTCATACAGCTCCTCATATGCCTTCTCCTTGGCTTTCGCCACATCCCTCTTTACCTGCTGCCGCATCTCCTTGTACTCCTGCCTACTTTTCTCATCACTCTGTCTATCCCACTTCTGTTTTGCCAACCTCTTTCTCCTTATGCTCTCCTGCACTTCCTCATTCCACCACCACGTCTCCTTGTCTTCCTTTCTATTTCCAGATGTCACACCAAGTACTTTTCTAGCTGCCTCCCTCATCACTCCTGCAGTAGTTTCCCAATCACCCAACACCTCTTCACCACCACCGAGCCCCTGTCTGACCTCTTCCCTGAACCTCACACTACAGTCTTCCTCCTTCAGTTTCCACCATCTTATTCTTCTTTCAGTCCTCACTCTCCTTCTCTTCTTCTTCGCCTCCAAAACCATCCTACAGACCACCATCCGATGCTGTCTAGCTACACTGTCCCCTGCCAACACCTTACAGTCTCCAATCTCCTTCAGGTTGCATCTCCTACATAGAACATAGTCCACCTGTGTGCACCTTCCTCCACTCTTATACGTCACCCTATGATCCCCCTTCTTCTTAAAATAAGTGTTCACCACTGCCATTTCCATCCTTTTAGCAAAATCTACCACAATCTGCCCTTCCACATTCCTCTCCTTAAGGCCATACCTACCCATAACCTCCTCATCACCTCTGTTCCCTTCACCAACATGCCCATTAAAGTCTGCCCCAATCACCAATCGTTCTTTCCTAGGTACACCATCTACCACTTCATCTAATTCACTCCAGAATCTTTCCTTCTCCTCCATCTCACAGCCAACTTGTGGAGCATAGGCACTGATGACATTTATCATCATCCCTTCAACTTCCAGCTTCACGTACATCACCCTATCAGAAACTCTCTTCACCTCCACTACACTCTTACTGTACTCTTCCTTCAGAATCACCCCTACACCATTTCTCTTTCCATCCACACCATGATAGAACAGTTTGAACCCACCTCCAATGCTCCTGGCCTTACTCCCTTTCCACTTGGACTCCTGAACACACAACATATCTACCTTTCTCCTCTCCATCATATCAGCTATCTCTCTCCCTTTACCCGTCATAGTACCAACATTTAAAGTACCAACCCGAACCTCCACTCTCCTACACTGCTCCTTTCCCTGCCGTCTCCGTAGACGTCTTCCTCCTCTCCTTCTCCTCCTTCGGCCAACAGTAGCCCAATTTCCACCGGTACCCTGTCGGCTAACGATACCTGTGGCGGTCGTTGTTAACCCGGGCCTCGACCGATCCGGTATGAAATTCTCATTTGTGATCCGCATATTTGATTTGGCACGTTTTACGCTAGATGCCCTTCCTAACGCAACCCTCCCCATTTACCCGGGCTTGGGACCGGCACTAAGAGTGCACTGGCTTGTGCCTCCCTAATGGCTGGGTTCATGCTTAACTGGAGTAGACGGTATAAAAGAAATGTACCTGATTAGGGAGCATACGATGCTGCGATCCTGGTTTTTTTACTTTACAGGTTTGTTTCCTGTTACAGCTGGTGTAAAACTAAAAAAGCATTTCATAATAAGAACATCATACCAACCATTAAACTTGGTGGGGGTGGTGTGATGGTCTGGGGCTGCTTTGCAGCTTCAGGACCTGGATGGCATGTTATCCTATAATCCTGAAGGAAAATGTCCAGCCATCATTGTGCTCAAGCATACGAGTTGTGCAGAAGGACGATGATCTAAAACACGCCAGCAAGTCCGTCTCTCTGAATAGCTCAAATAAAAAAAATATCTAAATGAAGGTTTTGGAGTGGCCTGCAATTCTGCTAATTCCTCCACAAATATGTGATATGTATCTTAAACACTTGTTTGGAGTTGTTGCCTTCAAGGGTGCCACAACCAGTTATTAGGTTTAGGGGCAATTACTTTTTCACATAGGGCCAGGCAGGTTTGGACAACTTTATTCCCTTAATATATAAAATTATCATTTAAAAACTGCATTTTGTATTGACTCAAGTTATCTGTAATATTAATATTGACTTGATTATCCGAATCATTGAAGTGTGAAAAATATGCAAAAAAAAAAAAAAAAAAAAAAAAAAAAAAAAAAAAAAAAAAAAAAAATCAAAAAGGCAAATACTTTTTCACAGCCTTGTAGAAGAAAAAACAGGATTTTTATTCACATTAAACCATAAAAAAAGTTAAAAATATGAAGTAATAAAGAGTTTTTGTGAAGTAACAGTAAGCTCAGACTTTACATTACCACAAAGTTGTGTTGCCAAATCTGGGTTTTTCCCTCATTAAAATTAACATGACAGCGGTCAATCATGTGACCATGATTATACGATATTAAAAGTTTAAATTTATTTTTATATAGATATCGATTTTTCCCTGAGCAGAATTTAACCATTAAAAAAAAATCTTAATTTTTCTCCAAATGCTGGAGAAAATAAAATGACAGTATTACCAGCTATGGTCAGGAACTGCTTACTGGCAGAGACAATCTTTTTAAATATTCTATATATTTATTATACATCTAACATACCTGATTATATTCTAGATTTTATATTTACTAGACAATGTGATTTCACCTTAAAAAACCTTAAAACAGTCTCACTTCTTAAAAGTGTGTGAAATAGACAGAAGGGGGCGGGGCTTCCATTAAAAAGGTCAGGTGTCCCAATACTTTTTGCGGTACAGTGCGTGTGGATTGGGTCGTCGTTTGTTTTGTTTTGGAGAAAGATTCTGCTCATTTGGAGTGAAAAGCTCGATGCAAAACGGGTTAAAAAGTTGGACAGGTGAATGATATAACCGTGTGCTGCCTGACAAGGACGACCGCTGCGAGATTTATCACCTGACGACGGTCAACATCGTAACGTCTCCAGGTTCTCAGGAGACTCCCGGAGTTATAGCGGAGCCGTACGCCGATCCGAACGACGGCTCGGACACGTCCATCGCTCAATCTCGCGACATCCGTCCTGTCATCGCTGTGAAAAGAAGAAAAAAAAACGAGCCGTGCCACCGATACGCCACGTTATAGCCGTTTGGCTTTTATTTGGTTTACAGTACAAATAACAGGACGCTTGTCCTCGTCGGATCGAAATGTCGTGTCTTCGCGTGTTGGGTCACATCCTCTGGACTGGCGTGAGGCCCAATATGTCGAAGCTTTTGGCCATGACGGCGGCTGTGGCCTCGCACAGGAGCATCCTCCACATGTTCACCTTCACCACCTCTCCTGGGGATGCAGAAGAACAGGAAACATGGTGAGAACAACACAAGAAGAAATTCGATACGTACTGAAAAAATGTGCAGCGACATTCTTTCCAGCAGCTGATACCATTCAAAGTAATTAGTCCAATCTCCTGAATGAATTAAGCAACAAATATATGAAACGGAATGATCTTCAGAGCAACCAGGAGGCACCGCGGCTCTCAAGTGCCATCTACTGAACATCTCCACTACACCACGCTGAACTCCTCTCTCTACCTGTGCTACATTCCCCATACAGAGACATGAATGAACCTTCATTAACATCTTCACGGAGAAGTTCACCCAGAAGATCGAATCACCATTCTTTCTCTTTTACTTCACTACTTAATTATTTTTTTTTTTGCTCCCCCAAATCATTAGAAAGTCACAGTTCAGCTGAGCTTCTAATCTCGTTTCTTTTGGCGAAACTCCGCTTTCATTCGTCTCGATTAAAAGAGCTATCTCGGAGAAGCGAGTTTCATCAATGTCTCTTAATGAGATGATCTAATTAGAGGAGTTGAGGAACTAAAGTCCAGGTTGAAACGGGACACGTGCCGTCATTCGGTGTGACTCTTGTCCATGCTACGCATCCACACGTCGGTGGTCAGGGAGGGTTCTATTGGGGGTTCTGGGGTATGAGGTGGGAGGACGGGTCGAGTCGAGCACCAGAATTAGGGCCTGGATGAACATTTTATGGCACGGTTTTTAAGTCACGGTTCGGTTCAATTTTGGTACAATGAAAATATTAACACGGTTTATTATTATTATTATTATTAATATTTACATCAGCAGTTTTTTTTTTTTAACAATTTAAAATAAAATAAATATAAAATATTATTTTATCATATTTTATAAAAAAGAAAATATATAAAAATTATCTAGAAAAAAATCTAATTAATATAATACTTTTTTATTATATTGATTAAATTAAATAATTGATTAAATTGGCTCAAATTAAAATGATAAAATAAAAAATAAAAAATTATAAAAAATAAATGGAAAATTATCAAATAGTTTACATTTGTTAGACCTAATTTGGATAATACAGAAATTTTTTTATATATATATAAAAATACAGTATTATCCAAGTATTGTGTGTTTTCTATTTAATATTGTATTTAAATATTATATATTTAATACTGTTTTTAGCGTCCTTCATGCATTCACTCGTTCGATATGCAGAATTGTCAGGATTTTCTCATTTTATGAGAAATTCTTGAATCTGGACATAAAACGCACGTGTGAAAATGCACTACAAACCGTATTTCTGGTACGAACTGAGTAGCCACAGTGACACTCAATAAACAAACTAACGGTCAGTCAATTAAAACGTTCGTGAGGAAACTCGGATTGTAATTACGTTCCGCACGTGTGCACCGAACCAAAAGCCCGGTACAGACACGTCTAAGAGACAGCGTTTAGGATACACAAACACCTAATCAGGACGATAAAATCCATTACACGTGCACAAGAAAAACGTCTCGGCACAGCACCAACAAACAAAACACTACTATAATATTACGTCCAGCTGGTTGGTATTTAGCGCCTCCTCCTGGCCTCCCGGCGTATTTTTTCACGCCCGTGCTGCGAGCCTCACCTGTCTGTCGATCCTTCTCCACACAGTAGCAGCTGTCGTAGTACTCGGTGAAGGTTGTGGCCAGTTCGTACAGGTAGTCGCACAGCGTGTGCAGCAGCAAGTCGTCCAGGATCTTCTGCAGGATCTCGGGAAATCTCAGGATGCACTTGCCGAGCTTCCATTCCTTCTCGTGCTCCAGGACGATTTCGCACGTCTCGGCCGCTTTGCGCAGAGCCGCTTCTCCGATGTTGGCCAGCCGCGCGATTGACCTGCCGTTCACAACAGAAAGCTTTACTTTTAGGAGAATGTTCTCAGTCATACGAGACTTTCAGGAACCCCGTAATCATCTCGCTCATGAAGATGTTTTATCCAAATCTGATTTTCCACGCTTAAGGCTCCTGTCTAAAAATCATACCTACAGGAAGTGCGGTGTTCTAAACAGGAAATTGGGGCCGTTGCTAAATCATTTACAATGGAACGGAGAAACAGTTCCTATTCATTATGAAACGTTCACCATGGGACACGAGACTTTTTCCGTTTGCGTTTTTCTGATTACGTTGTGAATAAAGGACAGAGATTGGTCAAAATGTTCAAAAAGCCAATGAGACGTCCATACAGGAGTCAATAGATCTCAAATTCAGAAGGTGAGAAGAGCTGAGAAGTGCGTGAAGCCAACTTCCTCTCGGAAACTCACATTATCCATATGAGAACTTTCGTTTGGATTAGGAATGAATTATTATTAGCAATTTGTTGGGTTTTTTTCTGACCGATGAAAATGTGCAAAAATGCACAAAAAAAAAATTATAAAACGTCTTAAAACACAATCATCTGGTCCTCATACAGAATCTGGAAGGTTCACACACACACACACACACACACACACACACACACACACACACACACACACACACACACACACTGAGAGGTATTGATCTGTACAGGGTCCATGCAGCAGAAGAACGTAGCCTCCACGTCTCGCTGAAGGCTCTCGATCACGGACAGGAGAACACGCAGAACTCACCTGATGCGTGTGAAGGCGTAGAGAAGGTAAGCGGCGGTGTTGCCCCTGTCGTCCAGCATCTTGTCGAAGGAGAAGATATAGTCGTTGATGCGGTTGTGGGACAAGTCGGCGTATTTGATGCAGCCGAAGGCGACGGAACGCTGGGCTTGGATCAGTTCCTCCGCTGTCAGAACCTGCAGCGCGCACAAAACAACAACGTTAAAAACTAACACACACCTACGGGTCAGGAGACACTGGACCAGGAAATCACACACGTTTGGGGTTTTCAACGTTCATAAGAGTAAACTGCATCCATCCATCCATCCAATCAATCCATCCATGTGTCCATCAATAATCCACCATTAATTTCACCAACCAGCCAATTAAAGCATTCATCCATCCATCAACTATCCAACCATCAACCAAATTATCCATCCATCCATCAGTGAAACCATTCATTAGTCCATCGACCAAATTATCCATTCATCCACCCATCCATTATCAAACCCTCCTTCTTTTAATCTATCCATTAATCAATAAATCCAGCAATCCATCCATAAATCTATAACAGGATGAGGATTCGCTTCCGTATTCACACTCGCACTACACAGTTTTCTCTGCAGAAGTCTGATTATGGGATGTCTCTGCAGAGCTTCGTGAGTCTGTTTGCTCTACAGTAAGTCTACATTTCGCCATTCTCAGAGTTTTGATATTGTTTGGACCAAAGCGATTGAAAAGCCGAGAAAAGGTTAAGTGGCGCGGTAAGTGGCTTCTCGGAGAGGAATTTAGTGTGGATAGGAAGGAGCAGGAAAGAGGATGAACCAATAAGCCTGTGTGTGTGTGTGTGTGTGTGTGTGTGTGTGTGTGTGTGTGTGTGT
>JAAIIK010000099.1:4095593-4110675 GCA_014706435.1 Silurus glanis
TGTGTGTGTGTGTGTGTGTGTGTGTGTGTGTGTGTGTGTGTGTGTGTTTTTCCCCCTCCCTCGTTTGGGGCCTGAAGCACTCACCTTATCTCTCTCTTTCTCTTTAAGCTTGTCCATGGATCTCTTCAAACCTTCGTCCAACAAGTCCATTAGCCGGACCGTGTCCCCCGAGCGAGTTTTAAACTTCTTCCTGTGGCACAAAAAGAGAGAAATATGAACACCATCAGCTAGAAAACGCCTCCGTAAGGAAAAAAAAAAAAATTTAAATCTGAAAGCGTTTGTACTTGTCTTCTCCCAGCACCACTCCGAAACCGGCATGTTCCACACGCGTGACCTCGGGGTCGTACCAGCCGATGAGTCTCGCTGCAGCGAACACCACTTGGAAGTGCGTGGCCTATCGGAGAAAAAACATGAACACCACATGTTGGTGAGAGGGCGGAGCTTTAGAAGCTCGTTACAGGCGTCAGGAAGGCAGAAGTGACGCACCTGTCCGCTGTCTGTGACGTAAATGATGATGTCGGCTTTCTCGTCGAAGAGGCGCTGGCGCAGGGCGGCGAGGTCCGACGTGTCGTACGTATAGCCGCCGTCTGACTTCACCACCGTCAAAGGGATCGACTGACCAGGGGCGAATACGATCTTTCTGCCCTCGTCCATCTCCACCAGGCCTGAGAATGCGAAACAAAAAGAGAAAGAGAAGGATAAAGAAGTAATAAATAAGATTAGAGAACAATGACAATGCTGCCCCCTACAGGATAGATGCTGAATCCTATGTTTTTTGGGGCTCTGGGAGAAATTAAGAAGTGTTCTTTACTGCATGCATGCATTTACTGTAAATGCGATCCAAAAGACATGAGCTGTAGCACTAATGTAGGGGAATGAAATTCTGGATCATGGAACTGAAAAATAACTAAATAAATAAACACAATGCCGGATTTGGAAAAGTTCAATCCAGTAAATGAAGGTGTTTCCTGCGTGTAAAAAGCGCCCTCTGGTGGCCACTGCTAATATCACGCTTTTTATTAGCCTTCCTAGACGTCTCTTTGCTCCGGGTTTCTTCTCATCATCATTCTGAGCCATGTCTAGTTTGTATACTATATGGCCAAAAAGACAATGTCTCTGTTTCTGAAGATCTGCTTTACATGGGTTGGAGTGGAAGATCTCCTGCTGTAGAGCACCAACATGAATGGATGTGAATGCTGACTGAACCCCAGGCCTCCTCACCTCAGTTAGATCAGTGCCTGACTTTACTAACACCTTTGTAGCTGAATGAATCTCCACTAAATCTCCACAAAATCTAGTGGAACATCTTCTCAGAGGTGAGGGGATGAGGAACGGGTTCTTACAGCTACAGGTGTGGAGCGCGGACTTACCTTTATCCTCAAACTCCTTCACCACCGCGGTCATCATATCCTGGTAGTACGACTCTCCTCTCTCAATAATACGGATGCCCAGGCAGTCATAGACCCTCTGGAACTCTAAGGCGTACACAAGAAAACAAAGAGATGACATTAAATAAACATTAAATAAAAAGGCACCAGGTGGGGGAAAAAAAAAAATCAGACACGAGTGTGAACAGCGATCAGGACCGGCTGACCTTCACAGGGGCAAGTGTGTATACATCCAGAAAATCTTTAATCCTAATGATGGAACCATAATAAATGGAATAGTTATAATAAGATTCACATAGAATACAGATTAACATGGCAGAGGTAGAGCTGCAACTTCCTGCAGACACAACAGGAGAACGTCTGGCTTCATTTCGTCTTTTTTTTTTTTTAAGCGCTTTTAAAAACGTTGTATCGTGATGTGACTCTCCTTCATTCTAAACGGGTACTAAATACGACCTCAACTGATTAAAAAAAAAAAAAAAAAAAATATGTTTGTCTATCACCTGTAAAAGTTTATGTATCATGCTGCAAATCCCCATAAAGCTGAAGTATCTCTGAGAACACGTTCCACACGCCTGAGACACGTGAGCGTGCGGACACGTCCTGAATAAAACAGAGCAGCCGGGGCAGCCAGCTGGGCGAATAAGCTTTTAGTAGGACCCAGAGTCAAATAAAAGAGAGCTACAAGTGCCGAGTTCATTGCGGCTCCGAGTAGCGATTTTTCATCCCTCCATGTAATTAGTTTCAACCCTGATGCCCTGAAGAGCTTTGTGTGAAATGGACTAAAGCCGGCTTTAAAAAAAAAAAAAAAAAAAAAAGAGGGAAAAAAAAAACCCTAGTATTTGATTTCTGGGAGCGGCTAACGACGGAGCGAAATGATTCGCGGTTTGCTGTTCCCCCGCTACAGATGAATAAATGCAACATCTTTCAATACGCTCGCGGTCTGCGGCGTAATCAATCACGGCGGACGCAGCAGATAATAAATCTCTTAAGTGTCTCATAGTATTAGATCAACCATCCGTCTAGATAAACACTGCCCAGACGTCTGATCAAAGAAAAAAAAAATTAACGATCACTCCCAAATCAAGCGTTCTCGGCTCTGATACAACACTGCCCCCTGCTGGTCATGTTGCAGAACGCACCTTTTCGAGAAACATCGCAGATCAGATTCCAGGCCTTGATGAATTCCGGCTCTTTGCTCTGCAGCCTGACGACACACCGGTAAGCCTTCTTCTTGAACTCCTCGTCTTCATCAAAACGCTTTTTAGACTCCTAAGGGCGAAAAGGTGAGAGAGTTTCAATGTGATCTGCTAAAACCCTATAGCTTCCATCAGAAGTCACATGATCAGTTCATTAGAGTCAACCTCTGTGAGATCCTGTTCCAGGAAGCCTCTGGAGAGAATATCCAGACAAACAGGGCCAAGTGGAGTAACAATCAAAATATACTGCACCGACAAAAGTTTGCGGACAGCTGACCATAAGATTGCTATGTGCTTTATTTTTGAACATCTAATTTCACGTTTAGTCTCCATTCCCTGTTAAAGTAACCTCCAATCTTCCAAGGGTGCTCCAAAGTCAGAAACTGATGTAGATGGAGGTGAGGAGGTCTATAAGGTGTTTAATAGGTTTGGAGACCTATAGCAGGAGATCTTCCACTCTAACCTTCATGCAGCTTGTTTTGTGCACCTGCTGGAGCAGGTTTGGGTCTCCTAGTTCAAATGAAGGGAAAGTTTTATTTTCCAGCATACAAAGACGTCCGATAAAATTGTGTGCCTCCAAGTTTGTGGGAAAAGTTTGGAAAAGAACCAAATATGGGTGGAAAAGGTCAGGTGTCCCAATACTTTTGGCAATATATTATAACTTATGTAAGATGGGGGGAAAAGGGGGCGGGGTTTACCCCCAGTCATTCCAGTAGCAATGTAGGTTTTAATACTGAAATGTGTTTGGGAGGAAAACATCTAAATATCCTGACGACTCCAATCGAGCTCCTCTGAAGGAAAGGATTAATAGCGATAGCTGAGACGACCACAGAAAACTTTACACAAGCTTGTACAAATATCGAATGTCAAATCTAATTGACCCGTCTGATTCAACTCGGACCTGAACCTGAGGAAGGTCTTACTTTGTAAAAAGCCTGGAGGTCTCCGATTGGTGGAGAAACGCTGAGATAATTTGGGAACTTGTCCTGCAAGTGAGCGATGAGCATTCCGAACTGCGTTCCCCAATCGCCAACATGGTTCAACCTGGAATACAAAACATATACAGTGTAGATCAGGAACTCACAACGTCAGGAATGTGGGGTGTGTGTGTGTGTGTGTGTGTGTGTGTGTGTGTGTTTTCAAATATGATGCTATAACAAATTTTATGAATATAAATTTAAAATACAATAAAAACTATTTTTTTAAAGAAATATATAAATGTATATAAAGAGGTGTAACGTTACACAAAATTCACGGTTCGGGGCGTACCTCGGTTTTTAAAGTCACAAATGCAAATTAATTCATGTAATGAAATTTTATTATAATAATTAAATTGGATAATTAATTTGGTACAAAAATTTATAAATTAAATAAAAATAAATAATAACTAAATTATGAACTGGACGCCCGAGAGCGAAAGATTTCAGTACGAACGTGTACAGTTACACCCTTAATACATATACAAACATATATATATCGTATGGCCAAAAGTATTGGGACGCCTGACTTTTCCACTCATATGTGGTTCTTCCCCAAACTGCTCCCACAATCTTGAAGGCACACAATTACATCAAACGTCTTTGGATGCAGGAGCATAACATTTTCCATTCACTTAAACTTAATGACCCAAAAACCTGCTCCAGGACGATGCCCCTTTGCACAAATCCAGCTCCGTGAGGATCTGCTTCCATGGGTTGGAGTGGAAGATCTCCTGCTATAGAGCTCTAAACCCTATTGAACACCTTTAGGGAATAAATGTGAACACTGACTGCACCTCAGACCTCCTCACCTTCTCATCTACATCACTACCTGACTTTACTAAACACACATGTAGCTGAATGAATCTCCACAAAATCTGGTGGAACATCTTCCCAGAAGAGTGGAACTCATTATAACAGCAAATGGGGACTAAATGTGGAACGGGACGCTCAAAAAGAAGCACATAGAGATGTTATGGTCAGGTGTCCACAAACGTTTGGCCATAAAGTTCAGATAAATTTGTCAGTTTTTTTTCCCTCAAGCTTCATGCTCCAAGACGTGTTTATGTTCATGTTCAAGTTGTGACGAATAAGAGACAGGTTTTGGACAGACCTCAGGACGTCATGGCCGAGATACTCAAAGAGACGACACATACTGTCCCCTATGATGGTGGAGCGCAGGTGACCGACGTGCATCTCCTTCGCGATGTTTGGAGAGGAGAAGTCGATGACGACCTTGAAAAAGAAATGGTTCATAGAGCATTGCAGAAGTATTCGCCTTTCAACAATCATTTACTTAATGCATTGTTACACAAACGCTGCTGAATCTAAAAATTCTGGATTCTGATATATCTCTCTTTATCCTGGCAAAAACGCTCAAACCCTGTTAGATCAGATAGGAACAGTTGAGCTGGCCAGAGATCAAGATCTGACTTTTACTGACTTTGACTGTTATCATGAGACAAACAGGTTCTTGGTTCTCCATGGTGGCATCATGGTTCTTTTGTAAACATAACCTCAACAATAAACATGGTCTCTGATTTCTTGCAGATTGGAATAGGTATTTTTTCTAGGCTCGCCATGCATGTGTCTCCAGTTTCTCCGTCTCATTCCCACAACATGATGCTTCCACCACCGTGCTTCACAATGGAAATATATTCAAGATGATACACATGATGCATCTGATCAAAAAAAAAAAAAAAAACAATTCCATGCTCGATGCTCTTATAAAAACCTTGCCCCAGATCTTCATGCTGCTGGTGATCTTGGGGCTTTCCAGCTGCACTGCAGGAGCATATTTCTCCTGAGATCACATGATATTTAAATCGCAAACTGATCATGTGACTGCAATCAGTAGCACCAGAAAGGTGAATACTTCTACAATGTACTGACTCATATTTCCTGCTCACATGAAGACCGTGTTGCTCCAAAACCAAAACTTATGTAAGTTATAAATCATCTTCCCACCGAAGCTCTTCAGAGCTGCTGTTAAGAATGAAAGTTTTCTCCTACCTTCTTTTTCTTGTCCAAAGCCGGAGGCTGGACGCCGTTGATTAGCAGGTTGGTGAGAAGCTTCGACACGAACGATTTCTTTAGATGAATGTTAATAAAACCTGCAACCACAAAACAATCACGATCGCTAAAGTTTCTTCAGATCTTAGAAGTCACAAGTCCACATCTCGTCGTCTAACTCTAACTCTACCTGGTCCAGCGATTTCCGTTCTCTCGATCAGTTGGTTGTCAGGAATGTTCTGGGAAATCTTCTCAGCGATCTCCCTGGGGTTCACCTTCAGACCTTTTGCCTTCATCATCTGAGAAACGAAGGAGAAACATTTCATCGAACATTCTTGGTAACCATGGTGCAGTTTGATGGTGGATTTGTATTAATTAGACCCTGGTCAGTACTGGATTGTGATTGGCTGGAAGTTTAATACCTTCTGCTCATGGGTTGTTCAGAGAGACTGACCTGAGACATCGCCATGGCGCTGTTGCACTGATAATCTCCGAATTTAGACTGATGGTTGGGTGTGACAGTGAGAGGTGGGTTCTCCAGGTCGGGGTAAGCCACGCTGATGGCCTGCCCAAAGATCTCCTGAAGCGTCTGGTTGATGTTGGTCATGCTCTTGCTGCTGGAGCTGTTCTCCTCTTGAATACACTAAAAAGAAGCAAAGAACAACGTCTAGATTTAGCAGCGTTTTCTCATGAATGGGGAACGGAAAGTTACAAACCTCCAGAGTTTGTTCAAGTCACATCATTTATTACTGTATTTAAAAACCACATGAATCTACATCTCCTCTTAATATCATCATAATGATGCATCAGTATTATAGAGAAGTGCAGTAGATCAGAGCGCTGCATCACACACAGGATCTCATACAGTCAGAATGAACGTCATCACTAAAGCAAGAAACCCAATGAACACGATTCAACACGTCTCCTTTCACTGGAGCCGCAACCGCACCTCCACATACATCATCTCCAGCAGAAACATCGATATTCACCTCATTACATCACCCCGGGGTTTTCCTGTGTTCTTGATATGCATTACAGTTTTACTGAGGATTTGAAATGAAGGAAAATTGTGTGTTTTTGTGCAAATAAAAACGGTTCATTAAAAAGTGTAACAACTGCTTTGGTGATTTTTCCTCATGACGTCCAGCTTTTCTTGAAAAGTCCGTCTTGTAAAACGAGTGGTTACATTAGAGCGACCGATCCTGTCTTCATATAAAAAGTGAAAGCATCTGAGAGCTAAAGAACTCTCTCTTTTCTCTCTTATATTTGACAGCCAAACAAGGAAGTGTGGTCTGATACAACCTTGAGAAATACTCGATACATGAACGTAGAGCTCTTACCTTTTTGAGGATGTTCAGGCGATATTTCAGCTTGGTGTTCTCGTCCCTGAGCTCTTCCAGGGCCGGTGACGAGGAATCCGCCTCCTTCTTCAGGTTCTTCACCACAGCCCAGAGAGCCTGGATCTCCTTTTCCTGTCAGAAAAAGCACCAGAAACGTTTTACCTTTATAAGTGTCAACTCGGCGCGAGTACAGACACTACTGCGTCTTTGTGTTCACTGAGACGTGGCTGTGCGGTAAGACTCGCGGCGGCGGTCTGTGTGTTTACATCAACACAGAACTCTGTCCTCGTTTCCACCTACTGCTCATCGCTGTTGGAGTTTATGGTTGTGAGATGTAGACCTTTTTATTTACCCCGGGAATTCCCCACACACCCCTACACACACACACACACACACACACACACACACACACACACACACACACACACACACACACACACACACACACACACACACACACCTGTGTGACTGATCTGCACAACCTGGACTCAACACACACTCGTACTCACTTCACACATCCATGTCTTCAGCACCACTCACATTATATCACTTCATTACCACAAACTCCAAAAACCTTTTCTGGATTGCTGCTGTTGCTCTTTTGCACAACATTTTGTTTACGTTTTTGTTACTTAAAATGTTCACGTTACTCTTTTACACACCGCAGTGTGCAAAATACAACAGGTTTACTGGTGGCACTATTTTGCGTTTTGTGTATTTGTCTGTCTCGTGCTGTCTCTGCACCAGGTTGCACATGATGCACTTTATGCGTTGAGGACACTCGCTAGTCCTCGGCCCTGTGTTTTCTGTGAGTGTTGTTGTGTGTAGCAACAGGGTTCAGGAGGAACGTTGTTTCATGTCACTGTGTTCTGCGTCAGATATATATGGTTGAAATGACAATAAAAGCCTCTTGACTTGAGTCTTTTCATACACGGTGAAGAGGTGGAAAGAGAAATAACATTCTACTTTAGTAAAATTACTGTTACCTCAATGATTTTTTTACTCAAGTACAAGCAAAGTTATTGGTCTAAAAATCTAAAAATGTCACTCATTTATAAATTAACAAGTTTAATCATTTAGGTTTTTTTTTTTTTTACTACGATCCAGGACTTGAGTTATGTGAGCTGTGAATATTCAGGATTCAGGCACGCACTAAACAACTTTCGATTTGACGCCGTTTCGCTTTCAGCTGGGTCTGAAATCACTGACGTCTGATGTCTGTCTGATCAATCAATCAATCAATTTGCATTTCTTCCTCTCCCCTTCCGCCCCCCCCATCCCTCTTAATTCTTTTTACTCAGTAACAGATATGATTTAAAATGTAGTGAAGTACAATACATCAAACAAAACATACGTATAAATAAGATTTCCACTTCTGATCATTGAATTCTGATCATGAACATCCGTAGTTTAATAAAAATCTATTATTTTTAGATCTTCTATCTGAAAAATCATCATTATTAATACTATTATTAAAATCTCTAAACATTCAGGCTTCTATAGAAGAAATCCCATTCTGAAAAAATAGACATAAATAAATATATATTCACACCATTTAAAAAAATAAAAAAATACTCAAAAAAAAAAAGTCTAAGTTTCACTAAATTTCATATTTATTCCCAATCAGTGGATTTTGTTTTCCTTTTAGAGCTTGTAAAAAGGCCTGTGCAAAAATCTAACCCTTAATACTAGCGCACTAAATAGTACGCGCTCATCATAATCCTCTATTTACATGCGTACTACTCTTACACACTACCGAGTACGGAACACTAAAACCGGCTTCTAAAGCGAAGAAAAAAGGTCAGCTATTTGTGTTTGCTATTTAATTTGTTACGAAACAACATTCTGTAGCGTCAGATAAAGAAATATATTGGGTTTCTTTGTATTTTTTAATAAATGTCTTGCCTTTTATACTCCAAAGCTACAAGTCTTTCGCTAGATTGCAAGCGTTGTGCGGCGCAATCCCAAATTAGCGCCTAGTACACTAGGTAGGCTGCACCACAACGCGTTCTTTATGTCCTCCGTAGTGCACTAGTATAGTAAGGAGGAAGTGATTTGGGATTGAACCCGGGTTACATCAGTTCCTATTATACACGCTGGAGCACATGCAGAAGCGTCTACGGCGTCTTTATTTATGAAAATTATATCGATTGAAATGAAAAAAAAACTAACCTGGTTCTGAAGCCGGTCTGTGTACACTTCCACAGGGTCACCCATATTCAGGACAAACAAAGAACTAATGAAATAAAAACGCTCCAACTGTAAGAAAGGATTCCTATTCAGTTGTTTTCCACGCTTCACCACTAGAGGCAGACACTTATCCGGTTCGAAGGACCAAATGATAGGAAGTTTTCCTCTCTATCTCGAAAGACCATATAAGGATTTCCACTGTCTGGTGTGCGCTGATCTGATTGTACTCGTCAGATTGTTCTGGCCTTTTATACTCTTGATGGAGGACAGTGCACTGTGATGTCATAGGTAGCTTGTCATTGCTTGGTAAACTGTATGCCTGCCTCTAGTGGTGAAGCGTGGAAATACAACTGAATAGGAATGTGTGTAAAAGTTGCACTTCCTCGATGGGTAGCTCCAGCAGAGGAAAACTGTGAATCTCCCTCTAGTGGTGAAGCGTGGAAATACAACTGAAGGGGAAACTACAGTGTTTTTTGTTTGTTTATTTTTTTTACATACGGTCCATGGAGAAGATGTGATCTTTATTACTCGACTTCATTATATTATTAAAACTACAACCACATCATGTAATTGGGTAAAATATCCTTGAGTACATTTTGTACAGATTTTCTATAATTCCTCCAATTATTTTAAATCCTCGTCCCCCAAAATATATCATTAATATAGATAAACTAGGACATGACATCTGAACAGCAAACTGAACTGGACTGATAAAACAGATGCAATTTATAAGAAAGGACAGAGCAGACTCTTTCTGCTGAAGAGAGCAGGAAATGCTACTGAAGACCTTTTTTGACTCTGTGGTGGCCTCGGCCGTCTTCTATGGAGGCGTCTGTTGTGTGCAGCAGCATCTCTACTGCAGAAAGGAAGAGTTTGGAAAAATTGATCAGGAAGTTCAGCTTAGTTCTGTGGATTTCCCTGAACACTGTAAAGGAAAATGGTAGCTAAACTGTCATCATTGATGGAGAACGACTCTCACCTACTGTATGAAACAGTTTCATCTCTGAGCATTTTTTTTATTGACTGTTACACCTCAAGTGTCTGAAGGAAATGATACCGAAGGTCTTTTCTTCCTGCTGCTTTTAGACTTTACAATCAGAGCTGCTTCCAGTGAACCAGTCACCATCATTCACACTCCATCCTCAGCATTCTCCTACTGATATACCCCATGTCCCTCCTCTGCACATGTCCAAACCATCTCAATCTCACCTCCCTCACCTTGTCTCCAAAACGTCCTACATGCGCTGTCCCTCTAATAAACTCATTTCTGATCCTGTCCATCGTCGTCACTCCCAACGAACATCTCAACATCTTCATCTCTGCTACCTCCAGCTCCACCTCCTGTCTTTTACTCAATGCCACTGTCTCTAATCCATACAACATCTCAGGTCTCACCACAGTCCTATAAACTTTCCCTTTCACTCTCACAGATACTCTTCTATCACAAATCACTCCTGCTATCACTCTTCTCCACCCACTCCACCCTGCCTGCACTCTTTTCTTCACTTCTCTAACACACTCTCCATTACTTTGCACTGTTGACCCCCAGGTACCTGAACTCCTCCACCTTCTCCACCTCTTCTCCCTGTAACCACACCCCTCCACTGCCCTCCCTCTCATTCACACATATGTCTTACTCCTACTGACTTTCATTCCCCTTCTCTCCAGCGTGTACCTCCACCTCTCCAGGCTCTTCTCCACCTGCTCACTACTCTCACCACAAATCACAATATCATCCGCAAACATCATAGTCCATGGAGACTCCTGTCTGACCTCGTCCTTTAACCTGTCCATCACCACTGCAAACAGGAAAGGGCTCAGGGCCGATCCTTTGATGCAGTCCAACCTCCACCTTGAACCAGTCTGTCGTTCCTACTGCACACTTCACTGCTGTCACACTGTCCTCATACATGTCCTGCACCACCCTCACATACTTCTCTGACACATTTAAACTGTGCAATATTACCTAGTGCAATTTATTTGTTTGATATTATATATATGTGATATGATTTTGGACTCGTGTGTTTTGTATGTTTTATTATTAATGTGTTTACTGAGTTAGGTCTCTAAAAAAAATGTCTTATCGCATTTAATCACGTTAAGTTTATTTTTTTAAATGTCCTGAAACTGCTCTATATTTAATTCTTATCCAGGCCGAAGGTGGCGCTGTGGAGTTCAGGTAGCAATGCATAAATGCGGACTGAAGCAGGTCGAAGAAGAAGGTGATCAATGAAAGGCTAGAGAATGAACACTGTTTGATGTAAGTAATACAACAACTGCAAAAAAAAAAAAAAAACATCAACCGCAATAATAACAACAACAATCATATTATTGTTAATTTTAATAACAATAGAAATTGTAGTCGCTCAAGTCTTCGGCACGTTCCCGCTTTAACGGTGAGCATGAACAGCGGCCGTGTCCCGAATCACATCCTGTGTCGCTCCTTGTGTGCGCTTTGTATACGGAAGTAAACGTGTCTTCTGTACCCTATGTAGTGCACTTGATATGCTAAACGGTGCTGTTTGGGATTGAGCCGGTCGCTAGCTATGCACTAATGTCCCTACAATGAGCTCAGGTTTCTTTGTCACTTTGGAGGCATTATAGTGATTTTTACACTAAAATCCTCTGTTTCTGTGGAAAAGTGGACACGTTTTTATAAAGTAAAGCCCAGTATGTAAAAAAATAACTCCGGAATAGGAGTGTCTCGGTGTTTTTCCCAGGGATTTGTTCAGGTTTTATGGTATTATATTGAATATAATTTGTATATTTCAGATTTTGAGAGTGTGCTGGTGTGCTCAGGTGGAAACCTGCCTCTAAACCCTGATCCAGCATCCTGCAAAACGGTATTATTTTCTAACAGGAAAACATCTACATGTGCATCTCATTATAATGTGTAGTAATAATGTAGATTTACAGTGCAGTTCTTTTCCTCCTGCAGATTTTCCCATCATGTCTCTACCTGTGATAATAAAGTGGGGAGGACAGGAGTACTCCATCAGCGCTTTGTCTGAAGACGACACCGTCCTGGACCTGAAACAGTCCATTAAATCTCTCACGGGAGTCCTGCCCGAACGCCAGAAACTGCTGGGCTTGAAGATCAGAGGTACCTACAGAGGTTCTTACAGCGTTGCCTATGATTAGTGTTTACTCATTTCTATAAAGGTCTGAATTGTACACAGGATATCATTTGCGTTGCTACCAGCTCGTATCCTCCTTCCTCCAGCGACTTGATTTTAACCAATTATAAGAAATGATTTCATCTCCCAGAACCTGAAGCGGTCTGAGGGGTCAGGAGCTGCTTACTAGGCGGAGACAAGCACGAAAACAATACGTTTTCAGTCGAATCCTTTTCAATGAATTGTGCAGAAAAGCAGATTATAAACGATCGAGATTATATAAAGATCAGGAAAAGTTGTATTTTTTTTTTTTTTTTGCAGGTAAACCAGCTGATGATGGCATAAAGCTCGGAGTCCTGAAGCTCAAACCCAACACTAAGATTATGATGATGGGCAGCAGAGAGGAAAGTCTGGTATGATTTCTCACACTCTGTATAATCTCAAGAATTCACCGATTTGTTGCTGTAATAATTTTTATTGCCATGGCGATTATCTAAAAATGTCGTATAGCTTTTTTGTGTGTAGTTTTGTAATTTGTTAGATTTTTGCCACCCCATTACACCTCCTCCCCTCCCCACCCTGCTTCACCCCCACCGCACTCCTCCCTGCTACACCCCCACCACACCCCCACCCCCCCCCCCCCCTTGCTACACCCCCACCGCGCCCCTCTGTGCTACCCCCCCACCGCGCCCCTCCCTGCTACAACCCGCCCCTTCTTGCTCCACCCCCCACCCCATTCCCGACACCCCTGAAGGAAGACGTCTTGGCTCCTCCTCCCGAAAGCGACGACGTCATCAATGACTTTGATATTGAAGAGGAAGTGATCGAGGTGGAGAACAGGTGCGTCGAATAAAACCGTTGTCGGTTTGCATACATTTATCAGCAGAGACGTCACATTTTTACACTTTTCCTCCTGTTCATACCTGAACGTTACGTTTGTATGCAGAGAGGAGAATCTGGCGAAGATCACCCGCCGCATCAAAGACTACAGAGTGGAGGAGATGAACCCACCTCGGGAGGGGAAGAGGTTACTCGTCTTAGACGTCGATTACACGCTGTTTGGTGAGACGGAATGAAATGTCTGTCTGTCTGTCTATCTATCTATCTATCTATCTATCTATCTATCTATCTATCTATCTATCTTATCTTCTTGTATACATCTGTACACACATACATACGTATTTCTGCAGTTGCTTAACAAATGTATTAAAATCACAGTTTACAGAAATCATTTTGAAGACATTATTTTGTTTCTTGCCTCTAGTTTGGTTTCAGGCCGTGATCTCCGTAAACATCCCGATCTCCTGATACTTTTACAATATACAGTATTTTTTCTGTATTCACTTCTCAATGTAAATAAATTTGACTCTCCTCAGATCACAAGTCGTGTGCTGAGACGGGGCAGGAGCTCATGAGGCCGTTCCTCCATGAGTTCCTCACGTCTGCGTACGAAGACTACGACATCGTCATCTGGTGTGAGTGTGCAAGATCTCTCGAGCTTTTCACATCACCATGAGGATCCTTTCCACGTTTTTAGACTTGAGGAACACGTGAACCCGTTATTAAGAAAATAAATATACTAATTTTATATATATATATATATATATATATATATATATAACACTATACGGCCAAAAGTATTGGGACACCTGGCTTCCCACAAAACTGGAGGCACACAGTTGTAAAAGACATCTTTGGATGTTCCTGTGCATAAAGCCAGCTCTATGTAGAGCTTCTTTCCATAAGTTGGAGTGGAAGATCTCCTGCTATAGAGCTCCAACCCTATTAAACACCTTTAGAGTTTGAATGTGAACACTGACTGAACCCTGGACCTCCTCACCTTCTCACCTACATCACTACCTGTCTTTACTAACACACTTGTAGTTAAAAGAATCTCCACGAAATCAAGTGGAACATCTTCCCAAAAGAGTGGAGCTCATTATAACAGCACATGGGGACTAAATGTGGGAAGAAATGTCAAAAAAGATGCTGGAACAGGTTAGGGTCTCCTAGTTCCTCTTTGTGGTTTGGGGTAGAACCACATATGTGTGGAAAAGGCAGGTGTACCAATAGTTTTGGCCATACGGGTCACTTAACGTTGATTTTTTCCTTTAAACAAACTTTAAAATAAATATTTTTCTCCGCATGCAGCTGCAACAAGCATGAAGTGGATCGAGGCCAAAATGAAAGTATGTAAATCTTTTACATCATTAAAGGTTTTCAAAAAAATAACAGAATGAGAAAGAGAGAGAGAGTGTGTGTGTGTGTGTGTGTGTGTGTGTGTGTGTGTGTGTGTGTGTGTTTGTGTGTTATTCCAGGAGCTGGGTGTGTCGGATAACCCTAACTACAAGATCACCTTCATGCTGGATAGTGGGGCCATGATCACAGTTCACACTCCTAAGAGAGGCGTCGTGGAGGTGAAGTAAAGTTTTAATTTCTACACTGAATGTTTTTAGTTTTTCGCACCATTCTGCTGAAATCATATAGTATCAGATCAGACCGTATCTCAGACTGTATAGTATCATATGATACGGTCTGATCTGATACTATATGATCTGATACTACATGATACAATATCATATCAGACCGTATCATATCATATAGTATCAGATAAGACCGTATAGTATCAAATAGTATCAGATCAAAGAGTAACAGATCAGACCATATCTCAGACCGTATAGTATGATACTATACGGTCTTATTTGATACTACATGATATACGGTCTGATCTGATACTATACGGTCTGATCTGATACTCTATAAAACTATACGGTCTGATCTGATACTACATGATATGATACGGTCTGATATAATATTATATCATGTAGTATCAGATCAAATAGTATCAAATCAGACCGT
>JAAIIK010000099.1:4111775-4129084 GCA_014706435.1 Silurus glanis
TGTGTGTGTGTGTGTGTGTGTGTGTGTGTGTGTGTGTGTGTGTGTGTAGATCAGACCGTTCATGAAGGCGCACTTAAACCGAGAGAAAGACAAGGAGCTTCTGAAACTGTCTCACTACCTGAAGGAGATCGCCAAGCTGGACGACTTCTCAGCTCTCAACCACAAGCACTGGGAAAGGTGACGTGCGCACATCACGTGAAGCGAAAAACAATATCACGAGAAAACGCCACAGAAATGTTTTCCTCAAAATAAACAGCGTGAACATGAAACCAAAAACAAAAAGAAGGAAAAATAAACGAGAAAACGAAAGAAATGTTTGGTTTTAAAAATGACCAATAAAATCATTAGTTCCTGTTTTTTTTTTTTTTTGTTTTTTTAATGCAGCAACAAATTCATTCCTCAGAAACCGCAAAAACAGAAACAAAAACAGATAAATAAAAACAGGAAGTGATGCGGCGAAGCTGTGAATAATAACAAACTGGTACAAAGAAAAATCTCTTGTTCTGAACTAAAACTGATGATGATGATGATGATGATGATAATAGTGATGAAGATGAGGATGATGATGGTGGTGATGTTCACCTCTGCCCCCTGCAGGTTTCTCTCAAAGAAGCAGAACCAATGAAGCAGCTGGAGCGTTCATCCTCAAGAACAAGTGATGCTGGATTCTACAAACCCTCACCAACACATTTTCGTCCTCTCTCCATCTCCCTCTCTTTCTCTCCCTCTCTCCCTCTTTCTCTCTCTTTTACTCCCACCGTTCTGGAAAGGTATTAAAGTTACACACGTGTCCTGAATAAACAAGCAGCAACTGTAGCATGAGCCGACCAGTCTTCCATTCTTCATCCTCCTCTTCCCATTCTCCCTTTATCTTCCTCCTTTCTGCATCCTTCTCCATTTCTTTTTTTTTTTTTTTCATCTTTCTCCTCTTTCTTCATCCTTATTTTCTCTCCCAATCCTCATCCTCTATCCTCATCCTCATCCTCTGTTTCTCTTTTCATCTTCATCCTCCTCTCCTTATCATCTTTCTTCCATTTTCATTCTCTCAAACACAATAACAAGCCAAAAAATATAACGAGTGAAACAGACAACAAAGAGGAAAAACTAAAACTAAACAATATAATCATAAACAATAAAACACCTGCAATAATCTCTCTCTCTCTCTCTCTCCTAGCCATCATCTCTCTCTCTCTCTCTCTCTCTCTCTCTCTCTCTCTCTCTCTCTCTCCCAGCCATCATCTCTCTCTCTCTCTCTCTCTCTCTCTCTCTCTCTCTGATTTTGATGTTTGGAGCTGCAGAAGTATCTACAGGTTTATTAAAACTCTGTTCCTGGTATTTATTATAGAATTTTGTCATCTTTGTGTGATCATTCGTTCATTTTCTTCACCTCTGTTCGGTGTTGTTTATGTCCATTTGTGTTTTGTTGAGTTTTTTTTTTGTTGGTTTGTGTTTTTTTTTTTTTTTGGCAGCAAATAATTACTGTACAAAGAATTTGCTTTTGTTTTCGAGGACTGACTTTTTTTTAGTACATTGTTTTTGCGTATGTAACAAAGCGTGTGACTTCACCTCGTGACGTGAGCGTGGAGCGTGAGGATGCGAGTGGAGATGAAATAACAATAAAAAAACAACGATTTTGTAAAGAGGTTTGAATGGGAGTGTTTTTTTGTTTAATAATGCAGAGCTGTTGCTTTTTATATATATTTATATATTTATATAAATTAGAGGAGGTCAAAACATGTTTCAGCATGATGATGCCCCTGTGCACAAAACCAGCTCCATGAAGATCTGCTTTCCATTGGTTAGAGTGGAAGATCTCCTGCTGTAGAGCTCCAAGCTCTATTATATGATAATATACGGTCTGATCTGATGCTACATGATATGATACGGTCTGATATAATATTATAGCATGTAGTATCAGATCAGACCGTATAGTATCATATAGTATCAGCTCCATGAAGATATGCTTTCCATTGGTTAGAGTGGAAGATCTCCTGCTTTAGAGCTCCAAGCCTACTGAACACATTTGGGATGAATGTGAACGCTGACTGAACTCCAGACCTCCTCACCTTCATCACTACCTGACTTTACTAACACACATCCTTGTAGCTGAATAAATCTCCACAAAATCTAGTGGAACATCTTCCCAGAAGAGTGGAGGTCATTATAACAGCAAATGTAGAGCCTCATATGTAACAATCTTTATCTCAATCAAAGAAAAAAAAAACAGGAGGTTGATTAATTTCCTATAAGCGCACAGCGTGTAAATAGTGCCGGCTGATATACGGTTTAATTAGTCTGTTTCTATAGTAACAACTCAATCACAATGACTGGATCCGTGTGAAATATTCGCGAGCTCATGAACGTGTTCACTAACGTTAGCAGGCTAGACGTGTTTCTTTCCCAGCGTGAGTTTGTACGGAAACTTTCAGGACATTGAACATTCAGGAGCCTCGGCTCGTGTGATTTAATCATGTGTCAAGGAAGACGAGAAGAATGGTTGCTGATGTGTCGTTCTTTAATAAATAATAAATATCAAATCGTCACGGTATAAAAGTAATAAAACAATATCAGATTTCTCATTTCATTTGCTGATGTCATGATGGAAATATTCTGTAAAAAAAAAAAAAAGTTGGAAGGTTACTTCTTGCTCTGTTTGAAATATATTAATATATACGAAATAAACAAAAACAAATGTATATACACACTGTAATATAATACTGTAAAGAAATCCATGGCTTTTACTTGGGGTTTGTGATTATTTACCTTTTTATTTTCTCGACTTTTGTTTCATGACCCTGGTGAAGGAAAGAGAAGATTAGAAACCAGATCTTACGTTTGCTATTAAATAAACACGATGGTAACGTGGGTACTGACTTGTGCTGGCTCCAGTCGCTCCAGACTTTGTTGGTGATGGAGTCCTGAGCTCTCACACAGAACGTATAACTCTTTCTTCCGATCACTTTATAATGCGTCTCGCTCACGTAGCGGTTCTAAAACAAGTCAGACGTTTTTTTTTTTTGTTTTGTTAAATGTCTTTGAAAAGTTTTTTTTTTATTTTCTGGCTGGTTAGAATGAAAACCTGCACCCACAACGGCCCTTTGTGGAAAATCTTGAACCCCCCTGGTCTAGAACATGCGCTCACCTCTGAATGGTTTCCTTCACTTGACGTCTCTTCACACTCCTTGCGATGTGACACCACTTTCACTTCGTAGCGCAGAGGAAAGAACGAACACGGCTGGTTCCACGTTTTTGGGATTTTCCACTCGAACTCGTCATTCTCAGCTTTGGTGATGTCGACTTTTCCTGGTTTGACTGGATGAGGGAAAAAAAATCTAGTCAGGATTTGGAATGAACCATAAGCATGAACATTCTCCTGCTTATTTGGGGTGAAAAGTGTCATTTTTAAGGTGTTAGGTTTTAAAGATGATAAAAATAAATAAACATGAAACTTGGCCCACTCGTACAACAGTGAAGAAAAAAAACTCCCTAAAACTTCTTGAGGAAGAAACCTTAAGAGGAACCAGACTCAAAAGAGAACCTCATCCTCATCTAGACACCAGATGTTTATTCATTATAGTTTCATCATTGCTCGGATTGTCATCTTTTGACTTTTTGTAAAACTGTTGAAGAAAATTGTAGTTCTGAACCCTTAATCCCATCTTCATGGTTCATAATTGGAACCGTCCAGAGTAATCTCATGTCCTGTATCCTTAGGTTGTCAATGTTCATGTTTAGACGATCCTCAGCATCAGCCGTCAGTGCTTTCCCTCTCACAAGAACTCCATTACTCCAAGTTTGAATATTAATGTTCTTCTCATGATTAGATCTTAAAAGAAAGTTTAAAGGAACCCTAAAGATACTAAATCTGTACATTTGATCGTGATCAGTATGGTACATTTTTAAAGACCGCTTTTTATTCAACACTTCTTTTTAACGGTTCGTGTTAGCAAGAAAAGACTAGAAAAACATTAGAAGCTCGTCAACGGATGCTCTTCTTTCTCAATCCAAAGCACAAGATGAATTCTCCTCGGTAAGACGAGTGTTCTGACAGGTCACATGTCAATGTTCCCTATTATTCAATTTTGTAGGGGCGGGGCCAAACACGTTATGTGATGTCACTACTTTACCCAACAATCAAATCTCCGCAATTTGAAGAGCAATTAAATTATACGAGTAGAAAAGTAATTTGATTATTAAAAAAAAAAAATTAACCAACAAAAGATTCATAAGAAATGTGAATATCGTCTGACTTTAAAGAAATCTGATCACTGGACCATGATTTTTTTTTTATTAAGGCGAAGACCTAAAGAAGACCTGAAGGTGCTAAACTTTTAAAATAAGTAATAAAAATAAATTATAAAATTTTAGATTAAAGCTTTAAAGGACTTCTAAAGGTACAACATTTTTAATAAATTAATAAAAAAAATTTATAAATAAATAAAATAGTAATAAATTCATTAAAATGAATTATTACAAAATTCTAAAAATTGTTTTAATTTTTTTAATCTTTTTTAAATATCAAAATGTGAGATATAATGTACCATTGAAAAAATGACATAAAAACTGGAACATTATTATCTTTTTATTGTAGATTAGATTTTTTAAAGGAAATCTAAAAGTACTAATGAATGGTACCAGTATAGTACCGTTGTAGTACCATAATAGTACTCTTATAGCACTGTAATAGTTCCCCTTTTTATTATTGTACGCATCTTTAATAGTTTATGCAGGTGGTTAAAATAAATATCAGCTCTTACTGATGTCATGAATGAAAAAAGTCCTCTGGTGTTCCTCTAAGCGGTACTGGTTCCGGACCAGCAGGGTGAGGTTGATGCGGGTCACCTCCTCAGAGAACGGGCACTGCAGATCCTCACACGTCAGTCCTGCGTTATCGGCGTCCAGAGAGCATTTGAGCGTGTTCGAGTTCCTGAGGATGAACGTTTAGTTGAGCAGGAGGCCAAATAAAAAAACGTAATAAACTGGAGAAGATATTTTCAGCGTTTCTCACCGGGAAGCACTGAAGAACACCACAACTCCATTCCTTATAGGATCCCACTTCCATGAGCAGTGGAACGGGCCGCTGTAGTTTCTAGCGACGCATGTGACAAATTCTAGGGTAAATTTAAAAAAAGGAAGAAAGATCATATTAAGATTATTATTAATAATAAAAAAAATTATAATAATAATTAATCAAAATAGTTATAATAATAATAACAACCAAATTATTGTACTTTGTTGCTAAAAGTATTATTTTTTAATATAGTTATTCCTCATGTTTCTTTTTGTTTTGTTTCTTAATGACATCAAAATTACTGGAGTGCAGAAAAGATATAAAAGTATTTTCTCCTTTACCACATTTTAACTTTGTAGAAGACATGACCACAAAAAAAAAAAAACGAAAATCATGCTAATAAGCAACGTCACAAATATGCTAACTAGCTACAGCTAGCTATATGAAGCCATTTTCTTGACTAGCATCAATTCCGGTGCTTATGGGCCGGGGTTTAACAATTCAAATTCTAGCTAAAAATCACTATAAGTACAATTCCCTTCACGAATTCTGGCCCTTTTGGTAAATATAAAGAATAGAAGAACACTTCCTGGATAAAATTCCCAGCACAATTTAATGATTAATCATTGGCCTGTTGGTGAAAACAAGCATATTCAATGCTTCTGCTATTTTCTAGTAGTCACTTCTTATTCTCTGAAGTTCAACAACCTTTTGAAGATGAACGAGTCTGGTAGATGACTAAGCGAATTTGGCTTTGGTGTTACATTATATTTACACTCCTGTGAAACAGGAAGTCAAAGCAGAACGTAGTCACGTGTACTTAAAATGTACAATATCAACTGGAATATACTTCAAATAAAAAATATTCAACTCGAGTTTTATGTAGTTAAAAATATTTACGTTTTGAATATAAATACGGGGTAAAAACACATAGTTCACTAATTCTGACATTCTGCAAAGCTGCTTTGAGACCATGTCCATTGTGAAAATTACAAAAGAAACAAACTGGAATTGAATTGAATTGAATCATATGAATTCATAGGGGTGCCAAGATTTATGGAAGGCACTGTAAGTCATTTTTTTGTTTTTCCCCCAGTTACCTTTATCATCATTGCGCAGCAGAACGGCCTTGTCGAAGTCGAGTGGGCTGACCAGCACCAGCGTGTGGTTCAGGACGTCTCCTGATTCCTCGTGGCAGGTGAAGTTTCCCCCCAGCATGGCCTCGATGCTCACTTCTACACGGTTCCCCTTCACATCGATCTTCTCCTGATTTTTCCTCCAGTGGATCTCAGAGTTATCGAACTGATCGCCACAACTCAGGACGACCGAAGTCTTCTGTTTCATCGGGTTTCCGTTTACCTCCAAAGCAATAACTAAAACAAACATAATTCGAGATACGCCGCTTCACCGAAAGTATTGAGACTCCTGATTTTTCCAGCCATATGTGGTTCTTCTTCAAACTGTTCCCACAACGTTGGAGGCACACTATTATAAAGAATGTTTTTGGATGCGGTAGCATGAAAATTTCTCTTTATTTGAACCTGGACACCCAAACCTGTTCCACTATGACAATGCTCTTGTGCACAAAGCAAGCTCTATAAAGATCTGTTCTCCATGGGTTAGAAGTTTGTGGAAGATCTCCTGCATTGGAGCTTCATCCTGATTGAACACTTTTGGAATGAATCACTTCACCTCACCTACATCAGTACCTGACTTTACTAACACCCGTGTGGCTGAATGGAATCTTCGCCAATCTTATGGTTAGGTGTCCTCTGATATCTACTGTATCAGGTCAGTACACCATTTCCATTCTGTGCCTAAAACATCCTAAATATGAAACTATGGATTCGTTTAGATCTTTTTATCGTCAACAATATTCCAAGCTTTTTCTTTTTATATTCTATATTTTTACAATTAAAAGATTTCTACACCAAAATACAGCTTTGAAGTTTCAACACCTAAAATTGCCTGAACCTAAACTAATTCCAAACCTTTCAAATAAAATAAAATAAAGCTTATAATCACCGTTCGGTTTGATGACCCTGAACATGTTGGCGCCCCCGATGTGAAGGAGGGTTAGATGTAGAGCAAAGACCTTTAGGAGAATCATATTCATCTAAACAGGCAAAGAAATCCGATTATTCACTGCACAGAGATTCATGAAGTTCAGATCAAATAAAACTGAAATATCCAAAGAGCATTTCCAATAAAACTGAAGAAAACTCTACCTTCTTCTACTTCTTCTGTTGTTGTTTTTTTCCTCCTCTCTGAGCACGATGATGTTTCTGACTCTGATCTCTCACAATGAACCTCTGACTGATCTCAGATCAATTTATAAGCAGGTAGGACAGAAAAAAAAATCCCTCACCCTGCTGGAATTTTTACACACATCACCTACTTACTCTGACACACTGACATTAAACTACCAATGCAAATAAAACCTTCAGATCTTTAATATATAATAATTATGGTCCAATTATATCATTTATTTTAAAGAAACATTGTTTTCATACTGATAGAAAAACAGGTATTAAATTATTTATATATATATATATATATATATATATATATATATATATATATATATATATTGAATAATAATAATAATAATAATAATATGAAAAATTATCTATTTAATTGTGTATATAATTATAAAAAAAAAAGATTATTTTAGTTAAATTATTCATTGGTTAATTTTAAAAGATTCATAAATTCAGTTCTTTATGTTCCTTTACAGCTTTAATTAATAAAAAAAAAAATTAATATTTTTTGAGTAATTGTCCAATTATGTATTTTCAAAGGAACATTATATTCACATTTCCTATAAAACCAGTTTTTTTTTTTTTTTTAATTTACTTCAATTAATGCTGTTAGAAAGTTTAATACATTTAAAATTGTATTTAAAGATTTTTTTATTTAATGCTTTTATAAAAAAGAAAATAAGGTGTCAAAGAAATGTGTTTAAATCGTATTCACATTTGCTGTATTCTTTTTTCTCTATCGTTTTTAATTATTTTAAATCATTCTTAAACCATTCGAATGAAATATAATCTAAAAAAAACAGATATAAATTTTTTTTTTTCGAAATAAGGCGTGTTGATTTAATTTAGCAAATTATTTAATTAATCAAGAAAAAATACGTCAAAAAAATAAAAATAAAGGTTACTTGAACACTGTTTAAAGAACATGCAAAACTTTTATGGTAATTTACATTTTTATGATAATCAATAAAAGACGACGTTTCATGGAGTAAAAACACTTTTTTGTGAATATATCTGAATAATAAAAGCATGTATTATTTTTATTAAAACATTTTTTTTTAACATTTTATTATATATATATATATATATATAGTGATTTATTTATATGCCACACAAAGTGTGAACACGTCATTGTTCCTGCTTTATTCTCTCGTGATGAAGGAGGAAATGTCAGAAAAAAAAGAGTTGATTCCAGATGTAAGGTGTGAAATTCCATTTCCTCCACACAGCTGCTTTTCTGTTATTCGTTTAAAATGTCAGAAAAAAACTCGGACTCAGAGTCAGACACAATGCTGCTGAATTGAGATGAGGAACTGAACACACACACACACACACACACACACACACACACACACACACACACACACACGAGTCAGGGAAAAGCAGGGGAAGTCAGAGATTCCAGTTGGAGGTCATGGTTCAGCAGAAAACGCAAAGTGAAAAGGGAAGTTGTGTTTACTTCACTCATGTAGGAGCTCAGGGGTGAAAGTAAGTCAAGGCGTCATGCAAGCACACGTCAATTTCATTGACCAAAACTTTTGTACGTCACTCTGGATAAGGGCGTCTGCTAAATGGGGTGAATGGAAATGACACGTGGAACAGGGTCTTCAATACACACTTTCACTCGAACTCACAGGGAAGTCCATCCAAGCGCTTAACATCACAATATCACATAACATGAAACCTTACAACATAAAGAAGAAGAACCCGATATGACCGAAATATCGCATTGTGATATTCTGATATCCACAATACGCATCGAGATACAGAAGGAAATCCGAACTGCTGCTGTGGTATAAAAAAAAAAAAAAAAGAAAAAGTAAAATCCTGCAACATCATTTATCAATATTATATCGCTACACACTGTATGACCGAAAGTTTGTGCACACCTGAATATAGGATTGCTTTTGAACATCCCATTCCACATTTGCGATCTATAATAACTTCCACTTAAGCTTTGGGTCTCCTAGTTCAAGTAAAAAAAAGGAGCGACTGCATCCAAAATACGTCCTAAACAATTGTTTGCCTCCAGGCTTGTGCTAACACTTTGGGGAAGAACCACGTGTGTGTCGGGAAAAAGTTGGGTGTCCGACATTTCTGGTATGTGGAATTGAATTTTAGCGAACCAAAAACCAGTCTGGGAGCGTAAACTCTGCAAAACACTAGGGAAGAAATTCCAGTGGTAGAAATGCCAACCTCGTGAGCATGGTGCGTCAGAAACTTTCTCAATCTCAACTCGTCTGTTCACATTCACACACTTATCATCATCATCATCATTATTATTATTATTATTATTGTTATTATCCACTATGCTTTTTTGCACAAATGTCTTCTTCCCAACACTCTATTCCCCGGAGTGAAAGTGGTACAGCCCTGAGCGGGCAGCTACTACAGATGAACGTACAGTATGTTAATATTAAACGTTAATTCACGTGGACGTATTCTGTCCAACGAGCTTCATATCTGACTACACGAAACAAAATGAAATAAAACACACGTTTTTTACATTTATGGCATTTGGTAGATGCCCTTATCCAAACATTTATCCTATTCATACAACCGAACAGCTATGTGGTTAAGGGCCTTGCTCAGGGGCCCCAGGAGTGGCATCTTAGTGTGGCAGGGATTAGAACTCACACCCTTCAGATCCAAAGTCCAGGATAGATGATAAGCACGAGCAGTCGGTGTGTGTTAATAATCGGCCACGTGAGAACGTTTCAAAACACTGCAACTGTGGAAATTTCGTTTCCATCAGGTGTTTTCTGGGATGCCTTAATAGTCATGAGGTTAAACGTAACGCAATGAGGTCGGACACTGGAATCTGACTGGTCAGAAGGTGTTCCCAGTTTTGGTACAAATGCACCAACGATCCTGAGTGACTATGAATTAGCTTGTTTTAATGCGACCCTGTTTCCATAGTAACAGCTCGTATTTATACAAATAATGGAAAAAAGGTTATCAGTAACAGGTCGGTCTCTGAATCAAGGACGCAGTGGCGGTTTTTGTTTTGTAAGGAGATGTTCAGTCTGAGTTTCAGTACCACTTTCTGTGTAAAAAAAGTCTGTATTGTTTGTGTGTGAGTGTAATACTGACATCACTAGCCAGCGAATGTCATCCAAGATCTTTTTTTTTTTTTTTTTTAGATCAAATGCCACCTCACGGTTCAGGTTACAGTGTGTGAAGTTTCGCTTGCTCTCATGGGCTTCCTCTGGGTTCTCCAGGTTCCTCCTACCTGCGCAAAGCCAAAAAAACATTCCACTGTGTGTGAATGACTGTGTGATAAGTAGAAGAAGTGTGTGACGGAGTGTGTGGATGAGTAGAAAAACGACTTGAGTAGAGAGTGAATGAGTGTGTAAAAGAGAGTGTGATGGGTAGAAGAACAAGTGTGTAAATGTGTGTGGGATGAGTAGATGATGGAGGGTGTACGTACAACATATGTATGAATGTATAAATGTATGAACGATTGTGTGTTTTGTGTTCCTGAGATGCTTTTCTGCTCACCATGGTTGTAAAGAGTCATTATATAAGTTACTACATACTTTCAGTCCATGATCATCTCCTTTGACCTCACACATCTACACACCTCCTCACACCTCTACATTTACATTTGCGGCATTTAGCAGACGCCCTTGTCCAGAGCGACGTACTAAAGTGATTGAGTCTCTAGCTATGAATAAATCTACACTGGTACGTTAGATTACAAACTTAATATAAATATAACTCCTGAATTCTACAAGGCAAACTTGGAAAGTGCTAATTTAAGTGTTTCAGGAAGAGGTAGATCTTCAAACGTCTCCGAACTCCGCTGTACGAACATCTAGGGGAAGTTCATTCCACCACCTCGGTGCCAGAACAGAGAACATTCTGAGAGAAGGTGGTACAAGTTGAGCACTGCTGGAGGATCTCAGACAGCGTGGTGCAGTGCGAGGCAAGCATCAGTGTTTTTAATCTGATACGTGCAGCTACTGGAAGCCAGTGGAGGAGCAGCAGTGGGGTGGTGTGGGAGAACTTGGGCAGATTGAA
This sequence comes from Silurus glanis, assembly GCA_014706435.1. NCBI lineage: Eukaryota > Metazoa > Chordata > Actinopteri > Siluriformes > Siluridae > Silurus > Silurus glanis. The sequence goes on from JAAIIK010000099.1 coordinate 4,123,071, forward strand.
CACAAGTCGTGCAGCTGCGTTTTGGATCATTTTCAGTGGATGAATAGCGTTCAGAGGAAGACCTGCCAGCAGAGAGTTGCAGAAATATTTCTAAGCTAAGAAATATGTTATCTATATCCGATGCAGAGAAGCTCGTCCATGCGTTCATGACCTCCAGAATAGACTACTGTAATGCATTACTAGGTGGATGTCCTGCATCATTAATAAACAAGCTTCAGTTAGTTCAGAATGCGGCAGCAAGAGTTCTTACAAGGTCAAGAAAATATGATCATATAACCCCAATCTTATCGTCCCTACACTGGCTTCCTGTTAAGTTTCGAATAGACTACAAACTACTACTTCTTACTTATAAAACACTAAATGGTTTATCTCCATGTATCTCTCCAGTCTTCTAACACGCTACAATCCGTCACGCTCCCTGAGATCTCAAAACTCTGGGCTTCTAGTAGTTCCTAGAATAGCAAAGTCCACGAAAGGCGGTAGATCATTCTCACATTTAGCTCCTAAACTCTGGAATAGTCTTCCTGACAGTGTTCGGGGCTCAGACACACTCTCCCAGTTTAAGTGCAGATTAAAAACGTATCTTTTTAGCAAAGCCTACACATAACACACATCACATCATAACCTTGTGCTCCAGAACATCTGATCACATGCACATTATCAACTTGTGCTGTTAATATCATGAACAGCAGCTACGCTAATTCCTCTCCACTGCTTCTCTTTCTCTCCCCATCCCGAGGCTTTCTGAGGTTTGGCCAGCTCCAGTCACGTCCCACCTCGTGAAGATTATGGACCTATGGGTGATCATGGAGAAGTAGATGCCGAACTCGCAAACATCCCGAACCATCTACAGACGTACGAGTGCCAATTGGATCCCACTACATGTGTGGCATTGGACCTCCTTGAGTGTTTAAAGGCTCTGGCATGGAGAAGCTGATGCTGGATCTATGATGATCACAAATGTTGAACTCAGTAGCTCCTACTTTTATACCAAAGACTGTAGAAAGAACATTTACTTATAATCTTATACTCCAGTGCTCATGTTAGTTCTCACTCTCCAGTGTTCTGTATTGTTGAAAGATTTATGATCAAACTCTTGATGTCACCCAAATGAGGATGGGTTCCCCTTTTGAGTCTGGTTCCTCTCAAGGTTTCTTCCTCATAACATCTAAGGGAGTTTTTCCTTGCCACTGTCGCCACGGCTTGCTCATCAGGGACAAATGCACACCATCCACCTTGATTGTTGATTTCTGTAAAGCTGCTTTGAGACAATGTCTGTTGTGAAAAGCGCTATACAAATAAACTTGACTTGACTTGACTTGAGTAGTCCAGTCTTGAAATGACAAGAGACTGAACAAGCACCTGGGCAGCCTGTGTGGACAGAAACAGTCGAATCCTTCGGATGTTGTAGAGAAGAAATTGACAGGAACGAGCCACATTAGCAACAGAGAAAAAGGACAGTTGATTGTCCATAGTTACCCCAAGGTTACAAGCAGTGGCTGAAGGGGAGAGCACAGATTAATGAAGTGTTATTTGGAGATCTTGACCTGGATATGAATCACCTGGGATGACCAGCAGGTGTTTTGCTGGGGTTGAGTTTTAGTTGATGATCACTCATCCATGAAGATATGTCTGTCAAGCATGCCGAAATCCGAGCGGAAGCTGTGGTATCTGATGGAAGGAAAGAAAAGATGGGTTGAGTGTCATCTGCATAGCAGTGGTAAGAAAACCCATGTGAGGATATGACTTCGCCAATAAAGTGGGTATAGAGGGAGAAAAGGAGGGGACCATGTACCGAGCCTTGTGGGACACCAGTGGTGAGTCTGCATGGGGCAGATGTGGATCCCCTCCATTTTACCTGGTATGAGCGACCTTCCAGATAGGAAGCAAACCATTCCCATGCTGTTCCGCGGATACCGAGGCTCTTGAGGGTAGACAAGAGAGTCTTGTGGTTGACTGTGTCAAATGAAAGGTCCAGGAAGATAAGTACAGAAGGCAACTTGGCTGATAGAGCAGCATGCAGTTTTTCAGAAACAGCCAAAAGGGCCGTCTCTGTGGAATGTGCCGCTTTGAACCCAGACTGGTTCGGATCATGGAGGTTGTTCTGTGAGAGATAGACAGATAGTTGGTTAAACCAGAGATTCAAAAAGAAAGGAGAGAAGTGATACGGGTCTGTAGATGTTGATGTCTGATGGGTCCAGAGCAGGTTTATTTAAGATGGGAATGACCCTTGCTTGCTTGAAGGTAGTTGGCACATAGCCAGATGTTAAGGACCCATTGATGATTGTGGAGATGAAGGGCAGGAGATCTTGTGTGATGGTCTGAAGCATAGTTGAAGGGATTGGATCCAGAGGAAGGTGGTGGGATTGCAAGATTGGATGACTTGCAGTATCTCATCTTCTGTTAAGGTTGAGAAGCTTGACAACAAAGGAGTAGTGGATTCCTGGCTGTGTAGTGTAGTCATTGTTGGGGAGAAAGTGAAGGTCTGGCAGATTTCATTAATCTTTTCATCATAGAAGGAGGCAAAGTCATTAGCAGTCAGGGAGGATGGAGCAGGTGTGGCAGGGGGGTTGAGTCGTGAAGAGAACATGTTGTAGAGCTTACGAGGATCTTGTGCAGAGGCCTTGAGCTTTTCCTTGTAGAAGGCAGCTTTAGCAGAAGTCACATCCGAAGAAAATTTGGTCAGGAGTGTACGGTAAGATGCGAGGTCTACATCGAGTTGTGATTTTTTCCACTTCCTCTCTGCTGATCTGAGCTCTCGTCGATTGCTTCTTGGGTTTTTAGTCAAGAGGCAGAGGAGGTCTATATGTGAGCAAATAGATGAGAGGGCGGAGTCAGTAGCAAAGTCCAAGGGTAGTGAGGAAAATGAGTCAGGGTCAGGAAGAGATGAAAGAGTACATGAAGCTACAGAGGAGTGAGAGATGGAGTGAAGGTTAGGACGGATAAGAGAGACAGGAAAGAGTGATTGAAAAGGAGACCAGGTGATGACAGAAAGTGGAAGTGAAGTGGCAGTCATGTCTGTAGCTGGGGTAAAAACAGGTCCAGGCCCTTTCCTCCCTTGTGTGTTGGAGGGCAGCTGTTAAATGTCAAGGAGAAGGTATTCAGAAAAGTCAGGAAGCAAGATGACTGAAGTGTGTCAGATGGGAGTTTGAAGTCACCAAGAACTGTCAGAGGGGTGCTGTCAGAAGGTACTGGGGAGTGTGTCCATCTCTTCTAGGATGTCTCCAAGGGGACCAGGAGGGCAGTAGATGACAATGATGAAGTAACTGAAACTGCATGGAATTCGAAAGAAAACATGGTTAGATGTGACGAAGGGAGTGAAACATCATCTACGTGACAACAGTAAACCCGTACCACCACCTCTACCTGTTTCTCTTGGTGAGTGAGAGAAAGCATAGGCATATTGTGGGGATATCCAGGTCTCAGTAAGTGGCAGAAAGTCAAAAGTGTAGTGGGAAGACAAGGCTGTGATAAAGTCAGATTTCCTTACAGCAGACTGGCAACTCCAGAGCACACCTACCACCACTGTTTGAGATTGGGACAACAGAGGAGGATAGATGAGTTTACTGGCAATGTGACCTCTGTTCTGTGGTTGGGAACGTCTGTGTCTGTAAGAGGAGACTACAGAGACGGGTTTAAGACACATGACTGATCTTCCAATTTGAGATCAATGTATGACACATCTACACACCTCCTCACACACCTACACCCCTCCTCACACATCTACACACCTCCTCACAAATCTACACACTTCCACACACCTCCTTACACATCTACACACATCCACACATGTACTCACACATATACCACAAACGTATTGAAAAATAAACCCTCTCACTTCTGCTTAGTGGATGTTGATGTTCTGACCAACGCAAGGTTTCAATGCAGTGAAATCAGGGATGTATCTCAGGAACACGTCACTCCTTTACACTCTTTCATCTATTCATTAAACACTCCTTCATATATGTACACATCGGTAGACTCATACGCTCAATTATATACTCATTTACACACTCGTTCACAGCAAACCAAAAGTTTCCATGCATTAATATCTGGGTTTAGTTATTAGGTTTTAGATCTCCAGCAGAAACTTCAGAGACAGAAGAAGACGCGAGAAAGCACAAAACGAGTAGAAATTTGATTAGAAACATTTGTGTTTTAATTAAAAATGCATTCTGTATCAATAAAATAAACCATTGGTTTTTTTCCGACATGACAGAGGGCGTTTACAAACATGTAGCAGGAGGAAATGACGTCTCTGCTACGTCCTCCTCATCAGCATCACTTTATTCTGTCTTCAGATGATCCTCTGACCCTCGGTTCCCTCCACGACCCCTGAGTGTGGTCATGATGACGCTCCTTTTAAAACCTGCTCTTGCACGATGAGAGCAATGAGAGAGACGGAGGGAAACCTGGAGGAACCTTCATTTCATCTCCATACAGCATTATGGAATGTTACGTGAAGCCTCCAATGTGTCCAAACACACGAGCCTCAAATTGTGTCCGGAACAGCTCGAGTTATCACACAAAAGAATTTTCCCTTCTGCAGAAAAAAAACATTCACTTTAGATTGTTTTACAGTGCAAGAGAGTCGTCTAGACGTCTGGAAACACACTAGACGGACACCTGACATCAAAGAATCTGAACCTGGTGAAAGACATAAAAAGCAGATTCCTTCTTTTATATATACTCTTATATTCCCTATACGTCTCATTCCAGAGATTTCTTGTTTTTTTGTTTTTTTTAAAGAGATTTGTTAAAAGCCGAGCCGTGGCTGTAGGAAAGTCTCGTAGATGTCCGTATGTTCAGGTCTGCTTTGCAGACATATAAATGAAATAAAAGAAGAAGAAAAAAAGAAAGCACTTCATGAATCTGCTCACGTCTCTCTTTTGGAGCTGCGCGCTCCAGGATTCCATCCCAGGTAAGATCTCCAGGCGATCGTCCGTGTCTCGGAGGAAAGAAATCTCTGGAGGATCTTCGCGTCAGTTCTCGACGGGCAGCGGCTGGCTGACGATCACCTGCACGACGTAGTCTTTGGAGATGTTGAGCTCGTGCAGCTTCATGCGGTCGCTGAGAGGACGTCCCGAGAAGAACCAGCGCTGGCTGGACGCCTCGAGGCCTTCCTGCGCCTGCAGACGCCGCTTCATGAACAGCACGCTGTCTCCGGAGCGCACGGCCAGACGAAGGTCGCGGCCCGTCGAGAGACGCAGACGGAGCTGGCACTCGTGTCCTTCGGTGGGCGGAGCCTCAGGGGCCTCAGGAGCGTCCGTCTCACTCTTTTCTTCGATCATGTTGACGGGAGGAGAGAGGCAGTAGACTGGGAGCTGGTAGCGGTTTCCCAGCTCATCGTAGCACTCGGTTAGAGCACCTGAAGAAACACACACACACACACACACACACACACACACACACAATCAGCCTGGCTAGCTCTTTTTTTTTTACTGCAAAATGCCATGAAATAAAAAAATATAAAACAGAATTTTCTAACGTTTCTACTAACTGCATTTCACTCAATGTGTCTTCGATTTGAGATCCAGACCATGACAACCGTCACAACAAGGTTTTAATGCAAATAAAGTAAATATGAATACAACTTTTTTTTGGAGAAATAAACTAAATAGACAATATATGTTTTTTTTTGTGGACACCTGACCATGAGATTAGCATGCGCTTCTTTTGGAACGTCCCATTCCACAGCTAGTCCCCATTTGCTGTTATAATGAGCTCCACGGTTCTGGGAAGATGTTGTGTTAGTAAAGTCAGGTAGTCATGTAGGTGAGAAGGTGAGGAGGTTGCAGTCAGTGTTCATATTCATGCCAAAAGTATTCAATAGGGTTGGAACTCTGGGGTTGGAGCTCCTAGTTCAAGTGAAGAAAAAATGTCATATGCCTGCATCCAAAGACTTCCTATAAGAGATCTAGGGTTGGAGATCTGGGTTTGGAGCTCTTGGGTTAAAGTTCTTGGGTAGGAGCTCTGGGGTTGGAGATCTGGGGTTGGAGATCTGGGGTTAGAGC
>JAAIIK010000099.1:4134535-4145962 GCA_014706435.1 Silurus glanis
CACACACACACACACACACACACACACACACACACACACACACACACTTGTATACATATCTGTATTAACCAAATGGGGTCTAACAAATGCAAACTATTTAAAAAAAAAATTACATTAATTTAATTTAATAAATTACATTTTTGACAATTTAACTGATTACTTAATTTAATTAATATAATTAAGTGTGTTGCATTAATTACATTTATTCTATTTTTTATAAAATATTATTTAACTATTATTAAACTAACTTTAAAATTTAAATGGCTGATGATCACAAATGTTAATAATTAAATTCTATTAATTCAAAATAAATTCTATTAAAATTTAAAAAAGTTCTGTGAATCCAAATGGGACGTTTTTTGTCTCTACCAGAAAAACTTGTGTAAGATGAAGTACAGGAGAGAAGATGTGATCAGACTCCCTCACCCCCACACTCACACATGGAGGTGGAAGTTTAATGAATTTGGGTTGTTTTGGAGAAAGGAAAAGATTCCAGAATGTGAAAGTGAACTAACGTTGCTCCCATTCCACACTTCATCACGTGCAGTTCCGTCTGGACTGCGGCTCATTGGAACCGACTTCAACGTACAACAAGAACAAGAGATTTTTATCATGGAACGACCTGCCCAGAAACCGCACCTAAATCCTAATGAACTGCATCACAATACAGAAATCTCCAACCAGTGAAGAACATCTAGTAAGTATTTCAGCAGAATGTTCGGGAGTGTGTAAAGCTGTTCCTGCATTCTAAGGGAGGATTTTTTTTGTTGAAAATAAAGTCGTTTGTTTGAGCAAAGTGAATCTTCACACCGTTGTATTGTCAAGTTTGTTGCATAGAAACAGAAGGGACGTGTGCAGTGTTTCTCGAATTCCGAAAGATTAAAATACACAATATATTCGAAACATATTAAATCGTGATGATGATTTGATGTTGTACAGTAAAGGAGTATAATTGATGTGGAAGTGGTCATGTGATTACCATGTGGAAGAGTTATGCTCGCCCCGTCGATGATGGCCTGAGCTAGCTCGTGGTCGTTGCTCTCGAACGCCTGCACGGCGGCCTTGAGCGCGTCCCAGATCTCTTTGCGACCCTCGAAGGCAGGAGCCGTGTCCCAGAACTCATCACGTTTGCTGCGCAGCTGGCCGTCCGTCATCGGGTAATCGCTCTTCCATTTGGGCTTCTCTCTCTTCAGGGGCTGGTTTCGCCCCAGAGCCACTACAGAATAAAGAACAGGAGAGATTACATTACGATGTGAGGAAAATCTGGCTGCTTTAGAGCTCTGATCTCACAAAGCCATGAAGATCTGCTTTTGGACTGTAAGATCTCCTGCTACTCCTGCTTCAACACCTTTGGGATGAATGTGAACGCTGACTGCACCCCCCAGGCCTCCTTATCTTCTCACCTACATCTCTACCTGACTTTACCAAGCGTCTGAATGAATCTCCACAAAATCTAGTGGAACATCTTCCCAGAAACGTGAAGGCAATTATAAGTGTATTATAAGTATAAATGGAGACTAAATTGGAACGGGACGTTCAAAAAGAAGCACATAGCGATCTTATGGTCAGGTGTCCACAAACTTTTTGGCCATATGTTCTAGTAGAATCTAAATAAATGCGCTGCTTCGAAACACCTGTAACCATAGTAACATCCAGGTCCAGTTCCTGGAAAGAATGAATGATGGATAGAAGAAATGAATTCGTTTATGAGTAAATAAATAAATAAATAAATAAATAATCTTGTGTGTTTCTTAAATGCAGACATTAGTTAAAGTTTGTGAAAGTTTGTGAAATAAGTAAAAAAAATGTTATGTAAACACACACACACACACACACACACACACACACACACACATCTGTATTACCCAAATTGAGTCTAACAAATGTAAACTATTTAATTAACGTCTTCCATTTATTTAATTTGTGCATATTTAATCAATTACTCAGAATAATATATTCATTTGATTTATTCTATTTTACTTTTATACATTTTATTTTTTATTTAGACCAAGCAGGCATTTTATTTAAAATTCTTTTATAAAATGTAAACTGTCGATGTTCACAAATGTCGATATAAATTGACGACTTAGATAAAAAACGACAAGCAATTTTCGCATTTCTTCCCCGTAATCGTACCCAAAACTTGAACCGAACCGTGACTTAAAAAAACGAGGTACCGTAAATTTTGTGTACCGTTAAATGGAGAATACAGTCTTTTTGATTAATGGCTCGGGACACAAGATGAAATTGATGAACTGGAAATGAGACCTAGAACAAAAAAACAGCACCAGGAGTTCACCAGCATGAGCTATAACTCAATAAACAATATATATATATATATATACACAGTGGTGTGAAAAAGTGTTTGCCCCCTTCCTGGTTTCTTATTTTTTTTGCATGTTTGTCACACTTTAATGTTTCAGATCATCACCAGCAAGTCCACCTCTGAATGGCTGAAGAAAAACAGAATGAAGGCTTTAAAGTGGCCTAGTCAAAGTCCTGACCTGAATCCTATTGAGATGCTGTGGCATGAATTTAAAAAGGCAGTTCATGCTCGAAAACCCTCCTACGTGGCTGAATTACAACGATTAGATAAATGAGTGGAGCAGAATTCCTCCACAGCGCAGTAACAGACTCAGTGCAAGTTATCGCAAACGCTTGATTGCAGTTGTTGCTGCTAAGGGTGGTCCAACCAGTTATTAGGTTTAGGGGGCAAACACTTTGTCACACAGGGCCATGTAGTTTTGGATTTTGATCTGAAACATTAAAGTGTGACAAACATGCAAAAAAATAAGAAATCAGGATTTTTTTCACCCCACTGTATATGCACCCAATCCGACCGAACCCTGCTGAAACATCTGAAATTCCCTCGCATGTTACAGAAGAGAAGATGGTGGAGAAAAGCCGTGGTGCTTCTGAAAATCCAGAGCCTCCTGGCTGGAGAACAGAAGGGTGAAATCTCAGAGATGAACTTGCTGGCTGCTTCTCACAGAGACAAACTATTCTTCAAACGTCTACTTCAGAGGCCCCTCAGGGAGAGACAGACATTTATTAGGGCTAACATCTGCCTGCTGTTAGCTTATCCAGAAGAAGATGTGACATTTAAGAGATCGTAATGAAATAAATAAATCGAGCGCTAAGTGAAGGGAGACACCACATGCCCGGAAGCTCGTGGACACCACACGATTGGTATGTGCTTCTTTTTGAACATCCCATTCCACATTTACTCCCATTTGCTCTTCTATATATTCATAACCTTCTGGGAAGATGTTTCACTAGATTTTATGGAGGTTTTGTGAAGATTCATTCTGCCACATGTGTGTTAGTAAAGTCAGGTAGTGATGTAGGTGAAAAGGTGAGGAGATTCCTGGCGTGCAGTCAGCGTTCACACTCATTCCAAAAGTGTTTAATAGAGTTGGAGCTCTATAGCAGGAGATCTTCCACTCCAACCCTTGGAAAGCACATCTTCATGGAGCTGGCTTGGTGCACAGGAGCATTGTCATGCTGGAACAGGTTTGGGTCTCCTAGTTTAAGTGAAGGGAAAACATTTCTTGCTGCAGCCAAAGACTTTGTATACAATTGTGTGCCTCCATAATTTGTTTTGGAGAAGAAGCACAAATGGCTGGAAAATGTCCCAATAATTTTTTGCCACATAGTGTACATACTAGACATGGCTCAGATCAATGTCAGAAGAAACCAGATCAAAGGAATACATTTTTTTTTAAAAAGTCAAAGGAAGTTCAATATAATTAGAAGTGTGGCATTAACAGCAGCCACCAGATGGCGCTTTGCCAAAGCTAGTTCAAGTGAAAGAGAAATTTAATACTAGCGCATCCAAAGACGTCCGATGCAATTGTGTGCCTCCAAGTTTGGGGTAAATGTTTGGAGAAGAATCACATACGGGTGGAAACGGCAGGTGTCCCAATACTTTGGGCAAACGGTGTATAAAATCGATATCATTCTAGAAGAAACGAGATATTTTAAAAACGTACTATTTTTCGGACATCGGCTAACCTTCTCCAGCAGAGGGAGCTGAACTGAACATCAAAAATTCCGTCACCAAGTTAGAAGCTTCATTTCCCCACGACCCAAAAAACGACCGCAGACGAGTCCGAGATGTGAGCAATAATACCACAGGTTACAAAAATAATGAAGCAAAGGTGAAAAAACAGATGAGTGAACCTGCTCGCACGCACCCTCGCTTTCAGGACTCGCAGCTGAAAATGACCTACATTTCAATGGTAACAGTTTACCACAATTCAGGTATTTTTGGAAAGAAGACACTTTGAGATTCACTATCCATCATTCAGAGCTGATGTTCCTCAAAAAGATCATAAGTTATAGATGCTGAAGTGCCCTGAATTGTTTTTTAACGCAATGAACGTGTTTTTATTACTTCTATGAAATCAGTCCAGAAAAGTAACGGGTTGAAAGCCACGTTTCATGAGTTTAGATTTGAAATGTAATGAAGATATCATGAAACAGGAGATTCTTCTATAGAAACCGCCACAAGAGTGTTCTAATATAAACCTGCGTTGTGGTCGGGACTCCTCCCAGAGCCGCAGCGTTATGGAAATTAATCACCACATAAGGTCGATCACAGAAAACAGACTAGGTCTTGGCTCTTCTTCCTCTTTCGGCTGCTCCCATTAGGGGGCGCCACAGCGGATCATCTGTCTCCATACCCCCCCCGTCCTCTTCATCTGCCTCTTTCAAATGAACTACCTGCATGTCTTCACCACATCCATAAACCTCCCCCTTGACCTTCCTCGTTTCCCCGTCAGGCAGCTCCATCCTCAGCATTCTCCTACGACAGCCTCCTCTGCACATGTCCAAACCATCTCCCTCACCTCGTCTCCAAAACGTCCTTCTAATAAACTCATTTCCTGTCTTTTTCCAAAGAAATGCGCTCCCTCGTGAGGCTCTTAATCGATGATGATGTCATGCAGGTGTATCTGTGTTGACTGTGTGGTCAGTGCGCCCCCTGGTGCCTGGGTTTATTAAACCACCAGGTCAGGATGAATGAATGGGTGAATAAATAAATAAAAGATCAATGGTAATAAACACATAACAATAAAATAATGATGATGATGATGAAGAAAACAATAATGATAGGGATGATGATAGTAATGAAGATGATGGTGATGAAGATGAAAATGCACCTGATTCAGTTTACAGACGTGTTACAGAACACATGCCGGGTTTCAGCTCGGCCTGTTGCTGTGAACTGAACCACGTGAACATTCTTTTGGGTTCGGACCCAGGAGCCAATCCCGGGAGATCTCAGCTCAGTTCTCAGGGAACACACACACACACACACACACACACACACACATTCCCTACATTTATTTGAATCACATTCGTACAGAAGTTGTGATTCTCCAACGAGACCTTCATATCAAATCTGGAAACCGATGAATCGATGAATTGGCACTGATAGACCGGAACTATTGACTACCAGCACAAATCCATATAGATAGTTTTTCCGGCATCCGGTCCGTTGTCGTTACCAGAGCGGCCTCTAGAGGCGAATCACTGATGCCACGTGCTGTTTGTTTTCTACACATGATAAATATTATATAATTTTTTTATAATGTATTAATCATATAATTACATTTATTAATGTATATATCCATATTTTTTTTTCACATTACAGTATTTTTGTATTTTATTTTTTATAAAGTTCAGTACTATTTTACATGGAGTGTTATGTTTTAATTAAGTACACATTTTAAAATCTATTGGTTGATTAATCGGTTATTGGCCAGTACGATCGAAGCTAAAATCCGCGATCGGGTCGACTTCCGGCGTAACGTACACCAACACAGAAACTACAGACTTCCTCCTCACTCGCTCGTCCGAACCCCACCCCCGATCACACGGCATTCGCGGCTCTGATACGGACACGTGCAAACAATCATCGATTTTAACGAGCATCTAAACAGGCCTATAAAAAGCTTCTCTTTTTTCCCTCTTGCCGGGGATTGGAAACAGAGCACGCCGCAGAGTTCCACGTGTTTGTTCAGGATTAGTGCGAATTTCATTTGCAGTTCAATCCCCAAAGAGCGTTTAGAAGCGATCCGAGCGGCTCCGCTATGAAAACAGCGTTATGAGAAAATGACGTATTCGAACTGCATCTGGACATCTGGGAACTATTGGTTCAAAGCATCCAAAAAAAAAACCCAGAGTGGATGTTATACGTAGTTCACACGCACAGGGACAAACGTGTAGACGAGAAAAAGAGAAAAAAAACCAGCTTTATTCTCCAACGCTGTCTGAGACACAGTCAGGCTCGTCGCAGGATGGAAATATACAGCAGCGTTTTCGGGGAGAGAGTTCGTTTAGCGTCCGTCACACTTCCGTACCAGAAACAAGATTTATACTGCGGCTGTGCGCAAAATCGCTTCCACTTTCCTGTCATCAATTCCACAAATCGAGGGAGTGAACGAAACAAGGATGGAAGGAATGAAGACATTTGTTTGCTTTAGAAGATTAAATACTGAATGTAAAAAACACACACACACACTTATATACACATCATATACACCACATGGGGTCTAACAAATGTTATCTTTTATTTTTCCATTTATTTAATCTTATTTAGTCAATTTAATTTAATCGATTATTCAATTTATTGAATATAAAATAAAGTGTATTAAATGAATGATTTATTCCATTTTTTTTTTATTTAAACCCAGCAGGCTTTTTATTAAAAATTATATATATTATTTTAAAAAAAGTTCACAAATGTTATTAATAAAAAACTGCGTAAAAAAAAACGACAAGAAATGTTTTTTTTTCGTTTCTTGAACCGAACTGTGACGTAAAAACAGAAGTAGCTACCAAACCGTCACACCGCTGAGCTTCTATACTGCGCATTGTTGCAAAACCAGGAAGTAAAACGTGAAATGAGAGGTAAATTACAGACAGCGACCTCTGCTGGACTGGTGATCACTACAATTATGGTCAAAAGTATTGGGACACCCGACTTTTCCAGCCGTAGGTGGTTTGTCTCCAAACTGTCGTCTCATAATTTTTTTTAGGATACTCAGGAGTCCAGAAACTTATGGCCTTATAGTGTACTGTATATACCTTCTAAAATCCCCCCTTCTTTTTTTTTTTTTTTTTATAAAGTTGCAATGAAGCGTTAAGGAGGTTGTTTTCGTGCCATCTGCGTCTTTCAGATCCTCACCAGCTGGGTCACGTGTCCCAGAGGGAAGAAACCGGTGGAAAGAATAACGGCAACAGATGACTCATTTACGTGAGCGCTTCAGTTCGGATCACATGATAAGCGGCAGGTCGAGTTGCACAACTCATGCCTTGTCTTACGCTGAAGAAAAGAGGAGGAAGAGGAGGAAGAAAATATCGCGCTGAGCAGAAAATCTTATCAAGCATCGGTCCAGGACCACGTGTCCTGCCACAAAGCACGCAAGCAAAATTTGTACATTTGATCATTTCATAAAACTGAACAGTTGATGGTTAAGGGCCTTTCTCAGGGGCCCAGCAGTGGCAGCTTGGTGTTGCTGATATTTGAACTCACAACCTTTCAATCAAAAAGCAAACGTCTTAACCACTGAGCTTCCACTTGCCCAAAAAGGGAAAGCAGAGAAGTTAAGGGCTAAGGGCCTTTCTCAGGGGCCCAGCAGCTTAGTGGTGCTGGGATTTGAAATTGTGACCTTCCGATGCACTGTAGAGGTTCTTCCCATTCCGCTCGGTCTCTTTATCGCAAATGCTGGAATAAATTAGCGGTGCTGCTGCTACGGACTTTCTGAATTTCGCATCTCAAACCACAGCGGAAACGTGACTACACTTTTTTTTTTTTTTTTTTTTTTGGCACAAGTCCATCCTGACGTGAAGAGCAGACCTGATGTTAAACGCTATTTCTACATTACATTCCGTCATGGAATGTACGTACCGTGCTGCACGTGTGCTACGTACCGTACGCACATAATCCAATCGGTTATCGCGATTCGTTATTGTGTTTACTTTTCACAGCGCACGGAGCGTCCGCGTAAAAAAATGAGGTGATCAAGTATTTATAAAGGAATCGTCATGACGCTCGGGCAGACATGAAACTTTCATGCCGTGATTACGGTTTAGAAGAAGGTGGGAGCTCAGTGGATAACATGTTGGACTTCTGATCAGAAGGTCATGGGTTTAAATCCCAGCACGCCACTTCTGGGCCCTTGAGCAAGGCCCCTCTTACCCTCAATTGCTCAGCTGTTGTCGCTTGGGATAAGGGCAGCTGCCAAAACACGTTATTAATAACACGTTCAGGAGAATCGTACAAACTTGGGGAATTCACTGGGAAATTCGTCCCTCGTACTAAAAGGTTTCTTTCGGCGGCGAGTCGATAAAGCGGGAGACTGATGACGCCGCTGCATAATGCAAGACGTTTCGTATTTCAGCTCGCACACGTGTCTCAGTGTCACGTCTCTTTCTCTCTCTTCTCTTCGAAGGAAATCGATACAGCGCTGAAGTGCATGATACGCCATTAAAAAATAAAACCATATGATGTTATTCAAACAACATTCCGATACATTTCTCCTGGATGTGATTTGGTGTTGGATCGATTTCCACCAGGGAGCTTCTTTGTTCTTCACTTGAACTAGGAGACCCGAACCCGTGTGCACAAATCCAGCTCAGTGAAGATCTGCTTTCCATGGGTTGGATTTGGTGGAAGATTTTTTTTTTTGCACAAATCCCAAGGAAAACCTTAATGCACAGAAGATCAAACGCAGGAAAAGCCTGGGGTGATGTGATGAGGCTTCTGCTGGAGATGATGTATGCAGGAGGTGCAGTTGTGGCTCCAGTGAAAGAAGACGTGTTCAATCGCCTTTCTTGCTTTAGTGATGACGTTCACTCTCACTGTATGAGATGCAGCGCTCTGTTCTACTGCACTTCTCTATAATACTGGGATTAAGAGGTGGATCGGATCTGGTAGGACACCAGTGAAGGCCGAGGGATGAAATGTACATCCTGCTATTGATATCACCAGCAGGCAGTAACAAACTCTATACCATTTCATTAACCGGGTGAATTGTGTTATTAAGACACGCATCGTACTGAATATCCAGTCGTATAAATAAAAAGGAGTTTTACAAAGCGAACATTTTCTTTCTTCTTCATCCCAGAACATATCTGACGAGTTCTGTTCTCCTCCGGGTCTCTCCTTGAGCGTTCGATTTTGCATCTGGAGCTCACATGACGGGTTTATTGGGATCGCATTTCAATAACCGTCTGCAAACACACACATACACACACACACACACACACACACACACACACACACACACAATCTATTGTTTTTGATTTGTTTGGTTTGTTGGGCGTGTAGAGTTGATCATACACCATTTGGACAAAAGTGTTGGACAGAACATGAATTATCCCCTTGACTTTAACTAGGAGAACCAAACCTGTTCCAGAAATCCAGCTCTATGAAGATCTGCTTCCCATGGGTTGGACCTCCTAGAGCTCTAAACCCTACTGAGCACCTTTAGGATGAATGTGAACACTGACTGCACCCCAGGAACCTCCTCACCTTCTGAGGACCAGAGACCAGAGTCCCTTGTTTCTTTCCTTTTCTTCAGATCTGCACGATTCATCTCGACGTCCTACCTCTGGATGGAGCGCTCTTCAATTGGAACTTCCATGAAGTTACTGAGCGACTCAAGAACTTTGAGGATGGATTTGGACTGTAATTAATATCAACAGCTTGCTACAATGTGCTCAGGACCTTCAGTCTGCACGATTTCTGCATTTAAGCGTCCATCACTGAACACCTCGGCAATGATGGAACTGAAATGAATGGACATTGAGTCTCGTTCCTCACAAGGTTTCTTGCTCATGAAATCGCAGGGAGTTTTTCCTTTGCCACAGTCACCACTGGCTCATTTATTAGTAACAAACTTATAGAAAATAAAATGATATTTTCCGACTTTATAACTGCTTTATGTCTGTAAAGCTGCTTTGAGACAACGTGAAAATTGACGCCGTATGGGTTCGTAGCTGAACCACGGCAGAAACCTTCAGGTGGGTGTTGGGGATGAACGGGGGTCTGGGGGGGGGGGGGAATGCAAAGGATGGAAAAGCTTCCTGGATCGATATCAATGATCAGAAACATCAATCACACCTTTTCTTTGTCTTGTTAGCCACGCCCC
The DNA here is from genome assembly GCA_014706435.1 of Silurus glanis. NCBI lineage: Eukaryota > Metazoa > Chordata > Actinopteri > Siluriformes > Siluridae > Silurus > Silurus glanis. The sequence goes on from JAAIIK010000099.1 coordinate 4,144,696, forward strand.
CTTAAAAGACCACGTGTTCTACTGTATCTAACGTTAAAAGCGTACATCTGTACCGGAAGTCCTCCTTCTGCAACAGGAAACGGCACAGGACGTCTGTGTGTGTGTGTGTGTGTGTGTGTGTGTGTGTGTGTGTGTGTGTGTTTTCATTTACACCGTTAATAAACACAAAAAAAACATCATTTTACAAGCGGAAACGCTGCACGGAACCGGAAGGAGGAAAAAAAGAGAATAAAAACCGTTAGCTTTTATGTATCTTCCTACTGCGGCGTCATAAGTTCCCTAAAAAGTCTTCTGGTGACTTTCACACACACACACACACACACACACACACACACACACACACACACTCATCTAATCATGGAGATACTCAGGGTGGAAAAATAAACCCACACTGACCCACATTTCTGCTAGCAAAAGATGCTAGCAAAAAAAAAAAAGCTTAGCATGGTACAGGGATGGAATGTATTGGAGATGGAGGGAGAGAAAGGAAAGAAGGAAGAAAAGAGTGCAGATGTGTGATGCATTGATGCACGCGTTTATAAAAAGTGGACATGGGCTCCAGAGACAGCATGGAGGACATGGAGTGGACTGAGGAAGAGAAGACAACATGCACGCTTGGGTCGGTGTGGAGACAGATGGAGGAATGGAGAGATGGAGGGATGGAGAAAGAGAGAGGGGTATAATAATGATCGAAAACATGGCCGGCTACGTGCAACTTTCATTTCCTACCTCCGGTTCCGTCCGAGTTCTCGTTTAAGCTGCCCGAAGAGTCATGATGACTTCCCACACAGCCACCCATGGATGTTCTCTCGCGGTTCCTCGCTTCCCCCCTGTCCTCCTCCTGTGTCCTCCTCCTGTCCTCTTTTATCCCCGTTTTCTTTTCCAAACCAATGGACAAGGACGAGACGAAAGCATCAGCCGGCCAGAGGCGGGCTGCCGAGAACACACACACACACACACACACACACACCTCCTAACCCTCCTCCAACTTCGCCTTGACCTCCCTAACCAGTCCATGGTCTCCTTTACTTTCTTTTTCATTTGTTTTATTTATAAATAAATAGAAGGTTATTTTAAAAAAGTTTTCCGTAATTAAATGTCCCCACAAGGTCACCACCATCAGATATTTCTTTCCTTATGGGGACATTTCATCTCCCATCCAGGTTTCTTTAAAAATCTGCTAAATGTCCCCACAAGGAAACCGCACTCACTTACTTGAGCACACACACACACACACACACACACACACACACACACACACACACAC
>JAAIIK010000099.1:4151967-4168886 GCA_014706435.1 Silurus glanis
GTGTGTGTGTGTGTGTGTGTGTGTGTGTGCGTGCCTGTCTGCCTCGCCTCCCGAAGCTGAATTTCCATTGCAGAGTAAATATCTGGTCGGATATTTAAAAGGGCTTTTTTCCTATCAGAACATGCTGACCAAACCTTTAACCCCTCGTTGATCATTTCCTGAAAAAAGAAACAACCCACAGGATACCGACGTGTCCCCAGAGGCTGAATGGGAAATGAAAACTGTCCTGGCAAATACCAAATAAAACCAAACAAGATAAGCTTTTTTTGTGTTAAAATGCATAAAGGAACAAACCGTCCTGTAAAGCAATTCCGCGAATCCCACTGAGGCAAATCGCACTGAAAATCGGAATATTTGTCATGTTCTAGATAAAAAAAAATGGCGCAAGTATCTGCAATTAAAATCTCTGCCTGAAGTCACATTCGGTCATTTACTCTTCGAAAGTTGAATCGTTCTCTGCTGCATCCACACGCTTCATATCACGCAGTATATATACGGTATGGAGATGTTTAACGTGGCCGAGTTTGCAATGTGATATTATTATTATTATTATTATTATTATTAATGTTATAATTACTATATGTGTTAGAAGTCGGTGTATTAGAAGGAAGAGAAGAAGGTTGAGTAGGAGCAGGAAAAGGAGCAAGAGTAAGATGAGGATGAGGAAGAGTAGTGAAGGATTAGAAGGAAATAAAGAGGGAGGAGAAAAAGGAGGGGGAGAAGTAGTAGAAAGAAGAGGAAGAGTAGGAGAAGTATTAGTAGTAGCAAGAGGAGGAATACCAAAAGTAGGAGGAAAAGTAGATGCAGGAATAATAAAAGTAAGAGGAGGAGGATGAGGAGAAGGAAGAGTGAGAGTAGAAGAAGTGGTAGTAGTGGTAATAGGAGGAGCAGAAAGAGGAGGTGTAAATGTAAAAGGAGGAGAAGTAGTAGCAGTAGTAGTAGCAAGAGGAGGAGATATAGTAGGAACAGGTGATAGTACCAGTGGTAGAAGAACGTTAAAGAAGAGTAGTAAAAGTAGTGGCGGTAGGAAGAGGAGAAGGATGAGAGGAGGCGTGAGAGGAGAAGAAGAAGGAAAAGGTGTAGTAATAGGTGAAGAAGTAGGAAAAGAGGAGAAGAATTATTAGTAGGAGAAGCAGTAGAAGTCGTATTAATAAGAGAACGAGCACAAAAAGTAGTCGGAGATCTAGGAGAGGAAAAGTAGGAGGAGGTGAAGAGGTAGGTGTAAAAGGAGGAGGAGAACTAGCAGGAGGAGGAGGAGGCATAGTAATAGGTGGAGAAAGAGGAAAATAAAGTGGAGATAGTAAGAATAATAGAAGAAGGAGGAAGAGGACAAGTAGAAGTAATAGGAGGAGGAGGAGGGGAAGAAGAGTAGTGTGGGAGTATTAGGAGAAGGAGGAATAGGAGATGGAGAGATAGTACTAGGAGGAGGAATAGGAGTGTAGGAGGAGAAGTAGGAATGGAAAGATTAGTATTAGTAGTCACGTCAGCACCTTCGCTGAGGGATTTGCAAGATCATGGTTGGCGCCGCCGTCCCCCTTCCAAAAAAGAGGGGTAAATACAAGAATCAACACACTAAATGCAATAGCGCCCCCTGTGTGGAGCAGTAGGAGAACAGCTCTAGTAGAAGGAGTAATAGTTGTGGAGATAGGAAGAGGATAAACACTAGTCGTCGTATTTCTACTGTCTAACTTTATATGTATCTAATTGTGGTGCCATGTGACTATTTGCATGCAAGAAGCTGATTGGCTCATACATTTTATGACACAATAACTTTCTCCAGGTGCGTGTTCAGTATTATTGCAGATTTTTCCCAACCGTTTATGTGCGTGTTCTGCGTTTACTCCGCGTTCTCGAATGAAATCACACCCAAGAGAAACGTCTTGCTAATCTGTTTAATCTGTTTCAACACACTGTTGTTAGCATGCGTCTATAACAAATACAGATGTGTATTCAGATCGCCTCGAGCAACGATCCTGCATGAAGGCAATTTTGAAAGTCCACGTGGATTCGATAGAGATGGAAATAATTACGGGTGTTTTCGTCCCTGTAAAATGAGCTCAAAGTCCTGGATATGAGACACGAGACCTGTTACGCAAATATATACACTTGGGATGAATTCTGCATGGAGGGGACAAAAAAAACAGACTGAGGCACGAACAGCTCCGAAAAAAAAAAATCCAATCCAATTAGAATTTGGCTATTGACATTCAGTTGATGATGATATCTTGAGGATAAGTTGATTTGGGCCATTCGCAGGAAGACGACAGAGAAAAATCGATCGCTCGGGAAAAGGTGCCCAATCGCCTAAGGGCAGGCAGGATGCTGTTTAAAGACATCGCAAAAAAAAAAAGTCCCTGTCATTTTGTCGCATGTGTTTACGTTTCTCCGAGTTTGCAGAAGCAAAAAAGCTTCGAAAAAGAATCCTCCTTGAATCTTTTTCTTTTCCTGTAACTTGGTCTGTATGATCATAAAGCCCTACATGAGTCCAGCACGAGTACAAATCAAACAGAAGCAGATCTTCAGTAAATGAACGAGTTCTTCTCGAATAAGGAAGCCAGGAGTGATATTGGTGCCTCCTGGAGAGGATGTGTGGAAGAAACCTCGAAAGAAATCAAACTCTAGACAGCTAGACAACACAAAAAGTGAATGTAAAAAGAAATCCCTTGCATTATTTTGTAATATTTGGTCAAAAAAGCGCTAATTGTACCATGAAGTCTGTTGTGCTGTAGTTCATAGATGAGATGTAACCCAAAGTCATCTTTCATGGTTTCTAAGTGGAACTGATCTCATCTTTTTCTGCCATCTTGCGCCTCGGATTTCTGTTTATGACTGAAAAGACGGGAACTTGATGTGGTCCTCTGATCTTGTGGCAAATCCGTGTTAACGTTGAGCATTTTGAGAAGAATGTTTTTATCTTAGCAGGGTTGCAAAAAAAAATTATTGCAATAATGATAGTGTTTTGTTTACAAAAATTTATTATTTCACGGTGTGTAAACGCTAGCGACGGTTTTACGTGTGCAAACAACCGTAGCATTTACGCCCTTCGGCAGACGCCCTTATCAAGAGCAACTTCCAATTATACACCTAAACAGTTGAGGGTTAAGGGCCTTGCTCAAGGGCCCAGCATTACCAGCTTGGCAGTGATGGGATTTGAACTCATGACCTTCTGACCAGAAGTCCAACATCTTGATTGATCTTCCCAGCAGGTGTGGAAGTCTCCTTGAGTGAACCTGGTTAATGTCATGTTACTGTATTGTGAAAGACTTAATAATTATCATTCATTATGTTTACTAGTTTTTTTCTGATTCCAGGATCTTGTGGTTCTCCACCTGTTCCTGGTCTGAGCCTGTAATTATCCTGACAGTTTACTTTCTGAGCAGCGCAATTGTATACGCTCTAATAAACACGTTTCACATGTACGTGTTAAATTATACCTCTATTAACCATATACATAATCAAGACCTTTTTATACTTTATATACATTTTATGGCCAAAACGACTTTTCCCACCAAAACTGCTACCTCAGAATTGCAGACAATTATATAGGACGTCTTTTTCATGCACTAGAATGAAATTGGACTTGGAGACCCAAACCTGTTCCAGCATGACACTGCTCAATGAAGGTCTGTTTTCCACAGGTTAGGATGATGTGAACGCTGACTGCACCCCAGGCCTCCTCACCTCACCTACATTGGTACCTGACTTTACTAACACTCATGTAGCTGAATGAATCTCTACAAATCTCCACAAAATGTAATAAAACATCTTCCGAAAAGAGTGGAGCTTATTATAATAGATAAATGGAGACTAAATGTGGAATGGGATGTTCAATATGCGAACTTACACTCAGGTGTCCACAAACAATATACATGGGTTCTTACTGTACAACTATCATGATCTCTGATTCCAGATGTTTATTCCAGTTTCAGTGTTGGACAGTAAGGAGGTAAATGTAATTCATTACTGTACTCCATGTGGTGAGACTTTTACTGTAACGTCACTACATTTCACAGTCAAATATTTGACTTTTTACTCAACTACATTTAGTGAAATCAGTCGTTCCTTTTTATTTACGAGGATAAAAACGTAACTGGTGAAACACGCAGCGAGTCACCAATCAGGATCGAGCGCACGCTCTGTTTTACACGTGTTCTGATCGGCGCTCGGTGCATCTACTGATCACTGACATACAGTTCAGCATCAGTTCAACATCAAGCAGAACATTTAGAGAGGAATAAATGATGAAGAAACTCCAGACTCGAACTCACCGCATTTACATGATTTTATTAAAGTAGTTTAAAAGAAGGTTTTGGGTTCATGATAATTATAATAGAAATCAATCAGTTTTATTATACAGTCTTTAATATCATTCTATTAATAGATCAGTGTGCTGAGAGTCACATTCGAGTCTTTTCACATAAACTGAGGTGATTAAGTGAAGAATCTTGTGATAAAAATGATAACAGGAACAGTAGAGTTATAATAAATCACTACTTTAGATACTGAAGTACATTTGAAAGCAAGGTTTTTTTTACTTTTACTCGAGTGAAAATTTAAAGAGACACTTTCACCTACTGGATCTTTACTTTAACTCAACTACATGATTTGTGTTCCACTGTCCAGTTTCTATTTCGATTTGTCCCTTATTTCAATCTGCATCGTTTTGACACATGAGACATTGAAGCAGCAACAAACCCCTGTCACGGCTTCCTCATGCTCGGTTGGAAGTCCTGGGAAGGCTGCTGCGCTTTTTTGCAGCAGTTCCTGATTGCTTCCTTCCTTCCATTGTTTTCTTCCTTTCGCGCATTAAGTCGGACAAACAGGATATTACTGTCGCACACGAAGCTCGCCGTTTCGATGAAAGTGTTGCTAAATTACGGTGTGAGGAATTCTTATTATTTTATTCAATTAACTAATTATTTTATACATGCTATATATATATAATAAAAGGGATCAAACTAGGGGTGACCCAGAAAAGTTTAAGATTCGATGCCTCGATAGAAGGAGCCTGATTCCAATACCGACATCACAGTCGAATCTTCGCAGTGGTGTTGTAAAACAAGGATCGTTCCATTTTGGTTATATGGGGGTGCACAATGATTTGATAAATTTTCTTCTATATCTTTGCGTTACGAACGTTTATCCACATTGCCTTTTATTTCAACTTAAAAAAAATAAAAAGGCATTGCCAGTTTTGTCTCTCACTTGACATGGGGTATTGGGTGCTTTTTTCCTGGTGCTCGTGTTCTCAAAGTCGCTGTGCAGGTACCCACGATCCTGAGGGAGAACTTCAGAGCTGTTGTCCTCCATGCCGGAATGAACGAGACCAGGCTGAGGCAAACTCAGAGGGACTTCAGGATCCTGGTGGAGACGGTACTCAGCACATCGCCCTCGACGAGAATCATAGTGTCAGGACCTCTACCCACTTACCAGTGAGGAATTGAGAGGTTCAGTAGACTTTTCGCACGTCACAGTCATGGTGTCGAGAACACAAACTTCTCTTTGTTGATAATTGGAATCTTTTCTGGGCGCGTTCGAGGGTCTTCTGCCCTGATGGCTTGCACCCCAGCAGACTTGGCGACGCGTCTAATCAGACAACATCTCCAGGATGCTGCACACCATCTGACTGGTAAGACATCATGCAATTCACAATAATGATAGCAGTTATACAACAAACCAAATATTTACAAGTACAAACACGGCCTACTTTATAGAAACCGTATCTATTCCTCGTGTAGTAAAATCAAGAAATAAATACACAAGATCCAGAAATAATCTTATTGCAGTTAAAACTGAAAAATGTAAAATAAGCAAACAAAAAAAAAAGTTCTAAAGTTTGGTCTTTTAAACATTAGATCACTTGCACCCAAAGCACTGATTGTAAATGAGATGATCACAGATAATAATCTCGATGCACTCTGTCTCACTGAGACCTGGATTAAACCAGGTGATTATACGGGTCTAAACGAGTCTACACCGTCAGGATATGTTTATAAGCATGAGCCCCGTCAGACTGGTCGTGGGGGAGGTGTAGCAACCATTTATAGTGCCTCTCTTAATGTTAGTCAGAGATTAGCATTCCGGTTTAAACCATTTGAAGTGCTCGTTCTTAAAGCTGTACTTTCACACATACATAGAAAACTCGCTCTGGGCACCGTGTACAGACCCCCAGGGCCCTACGCTGATTTTCTTCAAGAGTTTGCTCGTTTTCTTTCAGACCTCTTGATCAATTTTGTGCTGCTTTAAGTGCTGCTTGTAGGAGATTTTAATATTCATGTAGATGATGTAAACGATGCTCTAGGATTATCATTTGTGGACTTAAACTCTTTTGGGGTTAAACAAAACATCACTTTTCATCTTTTTAATCACACATTAAACTTAATAATATCCCATGGAGCAGATGTCTGCTATATATATTTTACCTCAGAGTGATGACATCACAGACCATTATCTCATAATGTACACACTACCGTTAGAGCAGATTAGCTGCGTCTCACCACGCTATCGACCTGGTAGGACTATTGTTCCGACCACTTAGAACAGATTCACAAATAACCTGCCTGATCTCTCAACATCTCGCTAAACCCCTAAATGCTAATAATCTTGATGAAATGGCTAAAAACATAGACGCTATCCTCTCTAGCACTTTAGACACTGTTGCCCCCATCCAGTTAAAAAAGATTAGAGAAAAAAACACCTGCACCATAGTATAATAGTCATACGCATGCCCTCAAGAGAACAGCCCGTAATCTGGAGAGAAAATGGAGAAAAACTAAATTGGAGGTATTTACAATTGCGTATAAAGACAGTATGCTCAGCTACAGACAGGCGCTAAAAGCTGCTAGAGCTGAACACCTGAGCAAACTCATAGAAAACAACAAAAACAATCCCAGGTTCCTTTTCAGTACAGTCGCTAAACTAACTACAAATAAGGGATCTGAAAAATGTGTTCCATCACAGTTTAGTAGTGAGGACTTTATGAATTTCTTCACTAAAAATATTTAAAGTATTAGAAAAACAGTTGTGGAGGTACAACCTCTGACAGCATCTCCTGACACAATCTCACCTACAACTCCACAACTCCACTGTTTTACATGTACAGGACAGGAAGAGCTGCATGATCTATCAAATCACAGACCCATTTCAAATCTCCCATTTATGTCTAAATTTTAGAAAAGATTATCGCTGCCCAGTTCTGCTCCTTCTTACAAGAGAACAATATCTGTGAAGTTTCAGTCAGGTTTTAGGCCCCATGATAGCACAGAAACTGCCCTAGTTACAGTTTTTCTCAACTGCTTTCAGTCATTTCTCACAACAGAACTGCATTTCTCAAAACTACTCGTTCCACCATCAGATCCTGTTGTCAGTTTTTCACATCATATCAGCAATGTCTTGTTGTTTTCATCAAATTGCAATTGCTTTTGGACAACATGCAAATGGTTCTGTACATCTGTCAGCTGCTTTTGACAATTCTTGTTGCTTTTGTCCTGCTGTGCAAAATAACTTGTCCTGGTTCTCAGTTGAAATGTCACAACCACCAAACCAATTAGTCTTTTTCTCAGGTTGGAAGTCTGTACTATCAAAATGAGTGAACATGTTCTCAGAATTGTATGTCTGTACAGATTTCTACAAATTGTGAGTACATGTTTGTTAAGAAATATGTCCAGAATTGAGAAATTGCTCTCAGGTGAGTCTTCACCTTCGTTAACGAAGAGAAACATGTGCAACTTCATATACTTGGATGAGGCTGGCTTCAACCTGGCCAAAGGCAGAAGGCGTGGTAGAAATCTAATCGGCCAGAGAGCTACTGTTGATGTCCCAGGCCAACGTGGAGGAAACATCACCATGTGTGCTGCTATTTCAGACCAAGGTGTGCTAGCTCATATTCCTATTATGGGACCGTACAACACACAGCATCTCCTTACATTCTTAGACAATCTCTATAGAAATGTCATTCCTGAAGATGAGAGGGACCTCAATCGAGATGATCTACCAAAGTATGTAGTAATTTGTGACAATGTCAGTTTCCATCACTCTGACAACATCAGGCAGTGGTTTGTCCACCGCCGCAGGATGCTGATTGAATTCCTTCCACCCTACTCCCCGTTCCTGAACCCAATTGAAGAGTTTTTCTCGGCTTGGAGGTGGAAGGTTTATGATCATCAGCCACATACACGGATGGCACTGCTGGCTGCCATGGATGCAGCATGTGAGGACATCTCAGCAGATGCATGCAGAGGCTGGATTAGGCACTCAAGAAGATTCTTTCCACCATGCATAGCAAGGGAAAATATATGTTGTGATGTGGATGAGAATCTGTGGCCCAACAGAGAGGACCGACATGACGCATAGGAAAACTGCCATATAATTTCACCTTTACCTTCTGTTGTACATGTATAGTTTTTCCCACTTTGTCTTTTTCAGGTTTTCATTTGTTGGTAAATAGCCTATGTGTAGTTTCCTTTGTTTTCTGTATGTAAGTACCACTATTGACAGTACAGTAAAAATGTGAATACAGTCTGATCTTTTGTTTCGATTCTTCCATATACTGTTACGTGGGTCGATATTGATTGGTTAGATGAGGTTAAATGGAATCAATCAGAAAAATTATCTATTCATACCATGTAAATTACTGTAACACCTGGTTGATGCACAATGGTTTGCAAGAGTAACTTCTTTTTTTTTTTACCAGAGGGACACTGTAAATTATGACACACACCAGTACGGTAATTTAGTGGTTTCTAGTCATCAAAACCTGACTTGAGTATAATTTAAATAACTAAAACTGAGTATGATGTTCTACTGACAACATGACTAATAATTTTGCCTGTCACGTTCACATTGTTGAAAAAATGACATGGGATTCTGCTGCCTCTGACACATTGATTGATGAAAAAACACGCTTTTGCACGATAGACAGAGCATTTTGAGCAGGTGACGCGTATTTTCCGGTTATCCACTATGTTGTGCGGTTTGTACGTGTTGTTTTGAGAAATGCACTCGGAGATCTGCAAACTTCAATTCTGATCTGAGAAATGACTGAAAGCAGTTGAGAAAAACTGTAAAATCACTAATGACCTGTTTTTAGCTTCAGACCAAGGCTCCATCTCTCTGTTAGTTTTACTAGATTTAAGTGCTGCATTCGACACTATAGATCATGACCTTCTCGTGAATCCGCTTACAGAATTACATCAGCATTCAGGGACAGGCATTAACTGGTTTAAATCCTACCTGTCTGATTGTTACCATTTTGTAGATTTGTATAGAGATCTATCCAGGTTAATGCAAGTAAATTATGGGGTGCCACAAGGTTCAGTTCTAGGACCCCTGCTTTTTACAGTATACATGCTTTCCTTGGGAAATATTATTAGAAGGCATGGGATCAGCTTCCACTGTTATGCTGATGATACCCAACTATATATCTCATCAAAACCAGACGATACAGCTCAACTGACTCGGTTAACTGAATGTGTTAAAAAATTAAAAGACTCAATAAAATGACTCATAACTTTCCATTATTAAATTCGGATAAGACGGAGATTTTGCTCATCGGCCCAAAAACCAGTAGACAGAAGCTCCAGCATTTCAGCCTGCATTTAGAAGGAAGTTCTGTAACTACTAGTTCAACAGTAAAAGACCTGGGAGTTATTTTAGACACCAACTTGTCATTCTTACTTTACCCACTTAATACTTCTTTTACCCACTTAAACATTAATCATGACACGGCATGTTGTTGTAGGAAAATAATCAACAGCAAGCTTGTGTGCTGTGACCCAGTGTACATTTTAGTGTTTTAAATAAATTATAAGTACATTTTATATTACAGGACGGCAGCTGGATAAGTTGTTCTGTACAGAAAAAAAAACGCAGCTACATCGAAGAGTTGCTCATGGAATTTACATGAAAAGTTATTATTCAGAGGTACCAGAAAGTCCTTCTTTAAATTTGCACATCTAAATATATTTGCACTATTTTTTAAATACCGCCTTATTGTTATATAATATCTTTTCTCATATCTTCTCCTACTTTTTCAATTTTCTCATTTTTTCTTCAATTTTCTACTTATAGACCCTTTTACTTAATGCACAACTTCTGAGTAACTGATCAGGTTTACATGTCACTGTATTTTGTATTCTGAACTATATATCTTTATTTGTGACAAATTAAAATTGAATCTTAAATTAAATGTTACATGAGTGTCTTTCTCATAAAAAAATATATTAAAAGAAACTCATAATTGGAAGAACAGAGACACTTTTCTAAATAAAATTGGACGACACATTCTGACCAACGGGATTCCCGAATTCATCGTCGTCGTGGTATGACGGGATTTAAAAAAAAGGTGAATTGGAAACGATTTGCTCTCTGGATTGTCCTCATCCAGCTGGAACAGTAAGACATCACTTGCGTGAAAGCAGGACACATCTGTCGCACTCAGGACTCGGGTATAATGTCTGTGCAATGTTTGCTGTTTCCTCTAACGGTCTCCTAATGGAAAGGCTGAGAGCAAACTGGCAGTGCCATCTGTGCAAATGATATGGCCTGGAAATCAGGGTTAGGTACCATGTGTAAGGAATGACCTTTCAATTGGCCTGCCTTTTCTTTTTTTGGTGCATTGATGAAACGCGTGGTGAAAAGGCCGTATATTTGAAATATCACGTAAGCCTTTCTACGTGAACATTAAGCCCCTCTATATAAACATGACAAATCAGGCTGTTAAAGGAAAATAATCAACAACAAGGTGGTTAAAAACAAACTGTTTTGCAAAAATGTGTTAAATTTATTTCCGATTATTTGGTATAAAACAAGTGGTGGTGTTGAGCATTTTAAAACTCATCCAGTTTGGAGTAAAACTCACAACCCTGGCAACCCTATTATTAATAGTCCTGTCTGCAGCACCTTCTTTACTGAAAATACTCATAAAGCAAGCTTGGGGCAGCATGATTCCCACCCTGATGGGTCTTTATTTATTAATGCTTGTTGCAGTTCCTATTTTTGACCACTAGGTGTAATAATAACTTTATAGAGCATAGCATACACCATCTATACACCATACACCACCGCGCTAGTAAAGGTTGTTAATGATCTTTTACTCATTGGAGACTCAGGTAGTCTCTCTATACTTCTGTTATTAGACCTCAGCTCTGCCTTTGATACTGTCTGTCATAAGATTTTACTTTCCCGCTTAGCGGAATTAGGCATATCAGGCTCTGCACTATCCTGGTTTTCCTCTTATCTCACGGGCAGGCAATATCACATCTCCATACACAATTCCAAATCTCCTACTGTCTTACTTAAACAGGGTGTCCCACAGGGCTCTGTTCTTGGCCCACTACTATTCATTCTGTACATTCAGCCGCTTGGCAACATCATTCGTAGACATGGTTTTAGTTATCATTGTTATGCTGATGATATTCAGTTATATACTGCTTGTCAACCAGATTCTGTTAATGTAAAATCCTCCCTCTCTTCTTGTGTTAGCGAGTTAAAACAATGGCTACACTCAAATTTTCTTAGCCTGAATCTGGGTAAAACCGACATTCTGATAACTGGTCCCGCATCTCTAATAAAAAACAACTCTGTGGACTTTAGTCTTGATCTGGATGCTACTACGATTTTCCCCTCAGCTACTGTTAGAAATTTAGGTATCATACTCGACCCCTCACTATCCTTTGATGCCCATATTCGCAGCCTCTCCAAAACATCTTTTTTTCATATACAATGCATTGTCAAACTGCGACCTTTCATCTGCAGAAATGATGCCGAAACATTAGTGCATGCTCTGATTACGTCCCGTCTCGACTACTGCAATTCACTCTTCTCTGGTCTATCAGCTCACTCAATCTCACGTTTACAGTACATACAAAACTCGGCTGCCAGAATGTTAACCTCCAATAAAAAATCTGCCCACATTACCCCTATATTATTTGATCTTCACTGGCTGCCAGTCTCATCTCGCATAAAATATAAAATCATACTGCTCACTTATAAGGCACTAAATGCTCTTCCCCCCCCCTATCTTTCCGATCTTCTCTCATCCTATGTTCCTTCACGATCACTCCGGTCTTCAAACTCTGAACTTCTATGTGTTCCCAGATACCGTCTATCCTCTGCGGGTGGCAGATCCTTTTCTGTCATTGCTCCAATACTATGGAACTCCTTACCCATTGCACTCAGAACCATCACCACTTTGACTGAATTTAAATCAAGGCTTAAGACCCACCTTTTCAACCTCCACTATCAGTCAATGCATATGTGTTAGGAGTCCTTAATTTTTCTGAAATGTGGTGTATGTTTCATGTACTATGTAGTGTTCTATCTCTTGTCCTGTATGTTTTTGTGTCTGTGTTGTGTCTCTGCTATTAACTCATGCAGCTGCATGTGATCCTTCGTCCTGGGCAAATGGCCGACGAATATGTTTATGTATGTTCATTATATTTCATCTGTTACCTTGTAAAGCGTCCTTGAGCTTGGGAAAGGCGCTATATAAATTAAACGTATTATTATTATTATTATTATTATTATCTACAGTGCAGAAAGTCGAGCAACAAGTAATTAAATAGAAGATTAACTATGAAGAAGCTGCTGGGTCTTTATTATAATATAGTGGTTGAGATAAGAAAAACATTTCTCAATCATTGTCTAATCCATGGGCTGTTTTATTAATGGTGTAAAAACAAAATATTTGCCTCACAACACTGATTTATAATTGGATAAAATCCGCAGGAGCTTAGCCATGCCAGTGGACGTAAATATTTGGCAATGTGAGCAGACGCAGGCCCTGAATACAAGAGTGAGTCAAATAAAAAAACCTTACAAGTGTAAAGATTCAAACAGTAAATGAGAGAAACAGTACATGAAGAATGAAATTAAAGTCATATTCTCCACATCTTACGCTGGTATTATTTATATAAGCAGCAGTGCTTATGGACTGGAAGCTGTAAAACCATAAAATCGAGTATAATAACAGACTCCTTCGAAGTCCAGCTGCCAAACTGCTGTCTGCTAAGAGCAACAATTTTCTGTGATAACAAAACCACAGTCAGTTCGAGAGAATCTGCTCGGCTTAGTGCTTAATCAAATGATTGATTTGGTGGCTGAAAGTGCTGAAAGTTGTTTTGTGCGTAAAATTACATTCAATCACAGCGGCCCTCGCTGCAAACCGGCTGATAAGCTCAAAAATTAAAACGTTTTCCCTGGTAATTACGGCTTTGTACTTCCTCGGTTGCAGACAGACTTTATAATCACACAACCGTAGCATATTACTGCCTTCATTCACCATTACAGCTTTTACATTTCACTCTCTGATTGGCTGCAGGGCGAGCAACCAAACAAAACCAAAACAAAACCTAAATATCAACCTAAACAAAGTAAAACAAAACAAACCTAAATAAAACAAACAAAAAAATCAAACAAATCTCATTAAGCGAAAAAGAAAAATAGCAAAGTGTAACTACCACAATAAAAAGCAACAAACCGAAACAAAACCAACGAAAACAAACCGAAACAAAAACACACCACATGAAAAAAACTAAAACAAAGAATAGGAAAGCATATCAAATGAAAACAAACAGAACATATCATACAAACCCATACAGCACAAAAGCAAACCAAACCGAAGATCAAACAGAAACCAATACAAACAAAAGGTTACCAAAACAAAACCAAACAAACCAAAGCAGCATAAAAACAAAACAAACTTAAACCTAGTCAAAAATAACCCGTCCAAAACTAAACATTTTTGATATTCAACTCAAACATAATGATTCAATTGGTGCAAATTGTTTCGTTTTCCAATTTTTTAAAATTCTGTCTGTTTGGTTTTTAAAGTGGGTGTGGTCTAAATCCCAAAGGCTGCATTGTCATATTTGTTTGTTTTACCCATAATACGCTATATTTCCGAAAGTATTGGGACACCTGGTCATAAGTACTGTATGTGATTTTTGAGCATCACATTCCACATTTAGTCCCAATTTTCTCTTCTAATTCCCTCCACTCTTCTGGGAAGATGTTCCACCAGATGTTTGGAGTGAGCTTATGGATATTTGTGTTCATCAGCCACAAGGGTATTAAGAAAGACAAATACTGATGTAGGTGAGGAGACCTGGGGTGCAGCAAGCGTTGGTGTTCTGTATGGATGAGATCAGAGCTCTATAGCAGGCCACTCAAGATCTCCAAATCATGTAAACCAGATCTTCAAGAAGCTCACTTTGTACACAGGGGCATCGCCATGTTGGAACAGGTTTGGGTTTCCGAGTTCAAGTTAATGCAACATTTATTATAATCTAAAGACGTAGTTCTGTAGATTCGAGTGCCTTCAGCTTTGTGGTAACAGTTTGGAAAAGAACCACATACAGCAGGAAAGATCAGGTGACCCAATACAATTTGGCAATATAGTGCACCAGTTTGTAGTCTATTTTATTTTATCACCACAACCCTGATCACCCTCAGATCTCCTCAGCATTACTGTGTGTAATTGTAACCTTTTGGACCTTTTGGACGATCTGTTCATCACAATCTTTACTAACTTCCTCCTTCTGTTCCCATTCGCATTTAATTTCTTTATTGTTTTTGATGTTCATTTGTTCAGATCTGTACATTTCCTGGTTTCAGATACAAGGGAACTATTGGACAATTCATGAACTTCTTAATATAAGCAATATTCAAACTAAATCAGAATTCATGCAAAAAAATCGAATGTCTTAATTTGAGTTTCCTGGCGTCTGTCCGGGATCGTTAGCTTCCTCCGGCATTAAAGGAAAAAACTTTCCTTTCTGAAAGGCCTTTTTTGTTTAGTGTTTTTTCTGGTTGCACACCTTTTAGTCCGATGCAGATGCCACGTAAACCTTTTAGAGAAGCTTATGATATTATTTGTTCATTCCGGATGCACCTGGCAACAGAAAAGAGAGCGGGGTTTTCCGTTTGTTTTACGGATTCAGGACGAAAAGAAAT
Organism: Silurus glanis; assembly: GCA_014706435.1. Classification (NCBI taxonomy): domain Eukaryota; kingdom Metazoa; phylum Chordata; class Actinopteri; order Siluriformes; family Siluridae; genus Silurus; species Silurus glanis. The sequence goes on from JAAIIK010000099.1 coordinate 4,166,920, forward strand.
CGGACAATCTGCATGTTAGCAAAGCAGCTAATCGAGGATATCAATTAAATATTCGATTTTTTAAAAAATGACAATCGATCGAGCCTCGAAAGTGTCTTTGACTCTGAGTGAATCTGATTCCTTTTACTTCACTGAATGTCATTTTGTATGCAAATGAATCCATGCCGACTGATCTTCCAGTTTTTAATTATTATTAACTGCTGCTGTATCACTTCTCTGCACTTCTAGTTAGCTCTGAGTGTGTGTGTGTGTGTGTGTGTGTGTGTGTGTGTGTATTCATGCCAAACGATGATTCATATATGTAAAATTAAGTCAGCAATTACCATTTCCTAGTTATTGAAGGCGTGGGCTTTGTGTGTAAATAGGGCAGAGAACACATTGTTGACACACAGTTCGCTTGATCACACACACATACACAAAGCCGCAAAGTTCGGCCTAAGTGATGCTGGAAACTCTCGCAGTTTCACTTCTGCACAGTGTCCTGGGTTCACATGCGAAGATCCACCACATTAAGGGTGTGAGCAGTGTCAATCTCGCCACTAACCACCGCATGTGCGTGACTATTGATGTGCTTTAGGGTTTTTCTAGTGGAACAAAAGACCAGCTGTTTGTTGGCATCACTGGTTGCAGCATACATCTGCAAAATGTGTGATGGCTAATATTATTTAGGAGGTGAATTAACACAGTGCGTGTAGATACAGTGGAGATTTCTGATATGTTTATCATATGTCCTGGTGATACACAGACCAAGATTGTGAGATGCTCGTTCAAACGGAAAGACACAAAACGTAAACGTCTGTCCTTTGCTTTTCTTGTAGAGCAGAATAAAATGTTTCTGGGATGAAGACATCAAGAGTATATTGATGGGAATGAAGCATAGATAGGGTTGGGTTTTATGGGCGAGATCTTCTACGCTGCTGCTAAACGAGTATGAAGGCTTGTTCTGTCCAAACTTTGAGATGTTCAGGACTAAGAAAGTCCAGTGAAATTCTTTCTTCGCATATCCCAGCCATTTTAGGAAGCTGGGGCCAGAGTGCAGGGTCACCAATGATACAGAACCCCTGGAGCACTGAGGGTTAAGGACTTTGCTCAAGAGAACCAAATGTGGCAGCTTGGCGATACCAGAGTTTGAACACTCTGACCTTCTGATCAGTTCTGATCACCTTCTGATCAAGCTGCTGCTGATGTGACAGAAAGTTTCTTTAACTGTTTGTACTTTGCTTCTACTTGAGCGATGTGTTGGATTGTTTCTAGATGCCCTCACACGCCTTCTGACTTGAGATACAAGCTATGAGACCGTGTGTTTTGTTAAATGGTAGAGAATTCTCGAATAAGTCAGTCAGTATGTACCGTTTTGCTACAATGCTTAAAGTTTTCAAACGAAGCTGGAACCTAAACTTTGGGCTTCTTTTGTCTGCTCATGTTCTGAGAACACGGGGATGCCGGCGTTCTGCAGAAGAGCCAAATAAGTGCCTTGCTTTTGAGACTTGTTTTATGGATTTTTCCACCACACATTTAATCAAGAGTACCATCAAGAGTTTTTCACCAGAACTAGAGATTTCATGTGGACCTTCTCAAATAAAAAAATGTTATAAGATGTGTATATAAGAATGCTTCTGATAATGCTCCATGGCTGAATGAAACTACAACCTCAGCTACAAAGAAATCAGCCCCAGCCTTGATTCCTCTCTCCATATTCCTGCACTCCGTTCCACAAATGTCCAGAAGAATCCATGAACAGCAAATAAAAGCCTGATACGGATACCAAAATAGAACATTACAATATATTAAAAGATGTTGAGGGTCATCCTGGACAGCAGGTCTTCAGATCGCGTGAATGTGTTGAGTACAGTATCTCTTTATACGAAACGGGAAGTGGAAAAAAAAGTGGAATAGAATACATCAGTACACATTCATACTTGTGTGTGTGTGTGTGTGTGTGTGTGTGTGTGTGTGTGTGTGTGTGT
>JAAIIK010000099.1:4179485-4191308 GCA_014706435.1 Silurus glanis
ATATATATATATATATATATATATATATATATATATATATATATATACACACAAACACTGGACTACATGTCCTATCAGGCACTCATTCTGTCACGTGACTGTTTTTTTCTGATTGTCGCTTTTGTGGAATTAAGCACTTGTATTCAAGTCTCACTTTACACCTCATTCATTGTCTCGCATTTGTCTGTCTTGGTCGTTGTTGTCGGTTGCTACTCACACACCGCTAATCCTTTTCTTGTGTCTAGTCATTACATATGTTGTTTCTCTGTTTTTAAACTACAGTAATCCCCCGCTTTAGCGCGGTTCGAATCTGGCGCCCCGGTTTATCGCGGAATTGCATTTGCCACATAACTTATTAATTTGGCTGATAGACTATAAAACTTATAGGGACTTGTTTTATGGAGTTTTATGTAAAATAATTACATTTATTAATAAAAAATATAATTATTAATTATAAAATTAAGTAAGATAATAATACTTTTAAGTACTGTATACATAAAATACTGTACAGTACATGTACTCAGTATTAATGTGATAGTGAACTGTATTTCTACAAACTTACTCAAAATTTATCTCGCATTATTCTTGCGAATGTTTTCTGTGTGTGTGTTTAAAGTGTGTAGGAGGATGATTTACAGCTTAAACAATAAAAAAGACCCATTTTTGGGGTTGCGTCCGTTTATCACGGATTATCGCGGGCAGGTTTGGAACGTACCACCGATATAAATGGGGGATTAGTGTGTCAGCTCTCTTGGGTCAGATTTGCTCTGTTATATTTTGAAGGTCACTCTTCCTTTAGGGAGTTCCTGCCTGCCCCTCTCCTCAACTCCATCACAAATCCTTGCAAAGCACGACGCAAATGAGACTTTACTCTATCCTGTGAGGCTTTACTCTATCCTCTATGCTCCTGTTCCACTGTAAATGTCACTTTGCCTACCTGCTTCACTGGGGATGTTGCCTAACCTTCCTTTTCTACTAAAGGACATTGCTCTGCATTCCTGCTTTACTGAGGACATTGCTTTTCCTTCTTGTTCTACAGAGGACATTGCTTTTCCTTCTTGTTCTACAGAGGACATTGCTCAACCATCCTGTACTTCTTAGGACATTACTTTGACTTCTGGCTCTACTGTGGACATTGATTTTCCTTCTTGTTCTACTGAGGACATTGCTTTGCCTTCCAGCTCAGTAGAGTATGTTGCTCCATTTTGCAAAATTTCCTGTCCTCTGTGAACCATGCATTGCCTTCTAGCTCCATTGAGGACTTCACTCTGCCTACCTTCTCCCTTCAGGATGGTTAATCTGATTTCTGCTCCACCGAGGACATAGCTTTACCATCCTGATGTGTAGAGGATGCCGCTTTGCCTACTTGATCCTTACTGAACTAAACTTCCACCACCTTCACGGGGGTCATCAGGGATGAGATTGCTCCACCTTATTGCCTTGACTTGGATCTTCTCCAAGCTCTATGAAGGGCATCTTGTCTTGCTTTCCAGGACCCCTTTTAAACGTATTTCACACTTCTGGAGCTGCACATTGAAGCAGTCAGTTTTTTTAGGATTATCCCAAAACGGTGGACTGCGTTTCCCATCAGCCACTGCATATCACTGAATTCTCCAGCAGTGTCACATTTTCCTGTTAGTGAACATTTATATTTAAGCCTCGTTTTGCAGCTCGGTCTGTGTTGTCGGTTTCTACCCACGCCTCAGGTTACTGTAATCCTGTTTCTTCCCAGTCATTATGTCTTTTTTTTTGTTTTGCTTTGTGTTTGCAACAGAAATAGGTTTCGGCTTAGTCAAATTACTGTTGTACAGTATATGCAAAAAACTAGCATTGGTGTCATTAGTTCAGAAGATCTGAGGACCATCTGAGGACAATATGTTTAGATCTTTACTGCATGTGTGTGTAAGGAAGATTAATGAGGTGGTTTGACAGGAGGAACGCCTGAAAGACTGGAATGTTAAGCAGAAGTCTTTTATTTCTCTTTTTGCATGACATCACTGGTGTCTCTAGTAAAAACTACTTGAAGGTGGTGTTCAATTTCTTGATGGTCATCGAATAAGGACGAACGATGGAATATATCAATATAATACACCCACTCTGTGTATTTTCATTTCATTTCTCTCTGCTGTTTTCTATTCAGAGAAAGCTTTCAGCAGGAGGAGGTTCTTGGCCAGAGTGTCGGGTGTGTACCCTCGCTCATTGCGACAATCTGTGTGTCCTTTGACCGCTGGCTCAGGAGAGGAAGACGAGTATGGAGGGAGGGGTGGTACTCTACCTCAGCTTGACCTCTTTATCATGGTTCCTCTACATCCGGTCCTCGACCTGCAAATCCCTGAGTAGGGACAATAATCAGTGTAGCACAACATACAGACTGTGGTCTGTAGCTGTACTTTACATTCCATAGCTAAATGAGAAGGAAGCCATAAGACTATGCATGCAATATATAGCATAGCGTTTTATTATTAAGAGACGATATATACCTTTTATTTATAAATTTATCCTTCATATAAATCGGAAATTGTTTTCACTATTACAATTATGGCCTTTGGTTTACATTTATCTCATTCATACGTCTGAGAAGGTTATGTGATTAAGGGCCTTGTTCAGGGGCCCACAAAGTGCAGCTTGGTGTGGCATGGATTTGAACTCATGACCTTCAGAGCCAAAGTCCAATACATTAACCACTGAACTACAACCTTCCTGCATTCACTTCTGCCCTCGCTCTCAATTGTGCAATTCTATACAACAATTTTATAATCACACAAAGGTTTGCAAGCCTTGTATCATATACAACCACAAACAAAACGATTTTAAAGACCGCTCTGTGCAATAAATTAGAATAAGGTAATTTATTATTTGTTATTTTTTTAATTATAATTTATGTAAATTGTATAACCTTTGTATTCATTTCTATTGAAATTCAATATGTGCTTTAATTCAGATTCCCAGAGCACAGGGTGGTCTTAATCGAACCACACCATTACCACCACCACCAAGTGTTTAGAGTACAGTGCCAAAATCACATCAACGTCCTTCATTAGCTTTTTTTACTGCCCTACTCTCACTGCTTATCATCTGCTCATTGTCTGTTACTCCAAACACACCCTTGATGATTTTCTATTTGTTCCCGTTTAAAACATATGATGGATTGGCAGTTCGTCCGATATGTATTCATGGGATAGTTTTTAGATAAACCCTGACCCTGACCATGACCTTGATAGTGCTCTTATGCATGATGATTGATTACGGCCACGAATACAATCGCTGATGTTGCGAAATCATATCTAGCATATTATATATTCAGTATTATATTCATATTATAATGTTCAGTAAAATCCAGCCCCATTTTCTGCTCTTATACTCCACCACTATATCAACGGTTCTTTATAAGTTCTTCCGCGAAACTTTCTTTTTCTTCATAAAGCTAGAAGCTGTTTTTTTGATTGCACTGTGCAAACCTGTAAATATAATTATAATATTCAAAATCTCATAATGTCTAAAACGATGAAGGACCAATAAAAACAACACACATTAAATTTCATTTCAAACGGCTCAGCATTTAAATGAACTGATTTGTCCGCTCGGGAAATTGAATAAGAAACGAGTGAATGAGATCAGATTTTATTTTTCCGTTTTTTTTTTCTCTCCTGATAAAGATGTTGGAGAGAAAAGCTGCCTCTTGGCCAGAAAATGGTCATTTCTTATTTATGTTGTTTATTTTGTCATGAAGTCCAAGCAAATGCCAATCATGCCTAGGTGCATAAATTCTTAATTAGGTAGTGTGGGGAGGAAATGATTTATAGTTTAGGGTTTTAGTCTGGAAGAATTCAGTCTCATGAGTCATATATATATATATATATATATATATATATATATATATATATATATATATATATATATATATATACATACACACTGTATATACTGTAGTTTCTGTAAACACCTTCATGTTTATTTTGTTTCTATGGTAATTTAACAGCATAAATACAGTATTTCATTTGACCAAACAAATCTATGATGTGTCCAGATGTTCCAGTTTATTTGCATTGAAAAATTCTCCCTCACCATAAAGAACAGCTTAACACACCCTCAGCATCCAGCGTCGTTCCATGATAGATATCACTCCAGACGTCTGTTTGCTCTCTAAATAACACTTACAGAACTCAGACGTGCGCTTCGGCTCATCGTCTTGTTGTATGTTGAAGTCAGTTCCAATGAGCCGCAGTCCAGACGGAACTGCATGGTGATGACGTATGGAATGGGAGCAACGTTGGTTCACTTTCACTTTCCGGAACCTTCTCTGCTCCAAAACAACCCCAAACCATTAAACTTCCACCTCCACGTGTGAGTGTGGGGGTGAGGGAGTCTGATCACGTCTTCTCTCCTGTTCTCCATCTTACACAAGTTCTTCTGTTAAAGGCAGAAATCTCACATTTGAGCTCCACAGAACTTTCTTCCCCTCATTCAGTGTCCAATTCTTGTGTTTTTGCCTTTTACTAAATTTGTTGCATAGAAACAAAAGCAACATGAACCTGTGTCTCTTAAACACCATATTTTCTATGTAAAAATGAGTCAAACAGAGCGTTTTACTGCAGGTTGGTTCATGTGACCCACGAAATAAGAATTTCAAATTGAGATGCTCGGATCTTCTCAAATCACAGGGTTATGTGGAGGCCGACAAAACAAACAAACATAAAAAAAAAAACCCCGAAAACAAGTCCGATGGCGTTAACGGCTATAAAACACTTATAAGCACCAGTAACAAAGTTCTGGATCTGGAATGCAACAGGTCCTGAGATTAAATAAATTCCTCCTTCGGCACCTTTTAAAGTGTACAGTTTTATGAGTTTGGAGTAATAAAGACTTTTAGGGAACATTACAAGATCAAGAAACAGAACAAAGTGCTTCACCCTTCAGAAGTTCCACAAACAAATTCTGCAAAACTGCTTTTTGTGCAACCGAGTGTAAAGTCAAAGAAAACATTAACCAGGAAACGTCCAGAGAAAAAGCTCAAGAAAAAAAGAGATCAAATCGTTGAAGACCAAATATGGATTTTTCTTCTATTTATAGGCAGAAATAGTGCCAAGTTTAGAGTTTTTTTCCCACACATAGGTGTTATGTGACATAAGACCACAAATACATATTGAGTAATTTTCACACTCAAGATCGTTTCACACTCAGGGTTATTTTACACTCTGAGTCGATTCACACTCACGTTTGTTTCCCACTCAGTGTCCTTTCACGTTCAGGGGCGTTTCACACTCGGGGTCATTTCACATTCGGGGACATTTCATATTCGTGGTCCTTTTACGCTCAAGATTGTTCACACTCTAGATCGTTTTACACTCAAGATCGTTTTACACTCAGGGTTGGGTCATGTTACACACACATGTTACATTTGGGGCCGTTTCACATTTAGGGTCATTTCACACTCAGTGTTGTTTCACACTCGGGGTCGTTTCACACTCGGAAGAGATGAGGATCTCTCACTGTGTTTGGCAGATCAAAAGCAAAACTAATCTGCTTTTGATCCCAAGTGATTTATTTCTATGTCAAGATCTGTGATCTCTTTGACCAACCTCCTGATCTCACCTTCGGTCACTGCACACAAGCCTGGCCATGGACAATAGACATCATCTGTCCTTCTCCTCTTTTAATCTAACATAGTCTTAATCTACTATTCATCTGTTTTCTGTCTGGCCTACTACAACTTGCTTTCTACAAGTCTGCTTCTAAAAGACATTCGACCTCTGCAGCTGATACAGAATGCAGCTGCATTTCTGGTTTCCTCCCACACCACCCCATTCACCATGTTTCCTCTAATGGCTTCCTGTAGCTGCCTGCATCAGATTTCATACATTGATGCTCACCTTCAAAGTCAAAAACAGTTTACCACTACTCTATGTCACAGCACTCATCTCACTCTGCACTGCTCAACTGATCCCTCCATCCTCCACCACTGCTCCCTCCACCTTCTATTACTGATCCCTCCATCCTCCACCACTGCTCCCTCCATCCTCCACCACTGCTCCCTCCACCTTCTATTACTAATCCCTCCATCCTCCACTACTGCTCCCTCCATCCTCTACCACTGATCCCTAAATCCTCCACCACTGCTCCCTCTATCCTCTACCACTGATCTCTCCATCCTCCACCACTGCTCCCTCCACCTTCTATTACTGATCCCTCCATCCTCCACCACTGCTCCGTCCACCTTCTATTACCGATCCCTTCATCCTTCACCACTGCTTCCTCCACCTTCTATTACTGATCCCTTCATCCTTCACCACTGCTCCCTCTACCCTCAACTACTGATCCCTCTATCCCTTCGAATCTAATGTAGTTATCTGTAGTTTAATCCACCCAGTATTCCTAGTAACTCTGTATAATTTTAACATTGACTAGAATTAAACATAATGCATTGGTCCCTATTTATCTTCACATCCACAAGTTGTCTATCTCAATATTCCATCAGTCATGTATCCATGTACCAGGCTCTTCTTCTGACCAACCCTCAAACTGGTGTCACGGAATTCATGGAAAAGGAAATGACCTCTTTCTTTGCCTTTTCCTTCCTCTTTTTCCATCCACACTATAACTACTGCAGCTTCACCCGTCTGTTCTTCACTCCTGTCTTCCTCTGCGTCATGGCAAACGCCGCTCTCTCGCTCAGCGACGACAGAAAGATGTTTTGTGTCTGCCTTTGATCAATGAAAACAAAAAGGAATTCACCACTCGAGTCCGGCTTCGTAACTGCGATCATAAAGCTCGTGTTTATGAGAGCAAAGCAAAAAAGAATTAAATACATCACGAAAACACAGGACACAAATCTTTAATAGCTTGTTTTAGTTAACAGTTTTTGAAGTGAACAAGCTTGCGGATTTCACACGCTTCAGCAGCTAATGTACAAAATGTAATTAGCTACATAATTCACAAAATAAACTAACTAGCAGATTTTTCAAGCTAATTTCAGAAATGTAACGAGCAAGCTAATTTATCAGGTTAATTTACAAAATGTACCGTATTTTCCAGACTATAAACCGCTACTTTTTTCCCACGCTTTGAACCCCGTGGCTTAAACAACGAAACGGCTAATGAGCCCCGTAACATCAGACCAATGAAATTGCCGAACGGGTTCAGGTGAACCAATGAAACTATATTAAATCAGATGCGCTCCCACTGAATTGGGCCGCACCACATCATAAATATGAATGATGTTCCTCTGACGTTTGACCTGCCGCTCACTCGGACTGTCTACAGGAAATACGAATCATTCGTCACGCTGAAAACAACCAGGCATGAAAACACACTTCACCTGTGTTCTGAGCTGCACTGCATCGGGAGAAAAACTTCACAGATGGTGATTTTTAAACGCACGACGATGCCAAAAGATAAACTCCCGAGAGAAATAGTTGTGAAAGGAAGGAGGAAGACAGTGAACAATGACTTTCTTGGTAGGCTACTGTTTAGATACAAGCCGTGTAACAGACACTGTCTTTCGTTAAAGCCTGTGTAAAGTTCATTAGTTTCAATGTAGACATGCGGCTTATAGACAGGTGCGGCGTATTTATGTTCAAAATAAAAATCTTTGTATAATTCAATCTTCACAAAATTCAGTGGAACATCTTCCCAGAAGAGTGGAGCTCATCATAACAGCAAATGGCCACTAAATGTGGAATGGGACGTTCAAAAAGAAGCAGATAGCGATCATGAGGTCAGGTGTCAACAAACCTTTGGCTGTTTTGTGTATAATAATCTCCGAATGAATCCTGATTTGCTTAAAAGAAGGACGTATTGTACTGTACACAACACTGTACACTCCCTCCTGCACTCTTCTTGTGCCTTCTGTAGCGTGAGTGTTTTTTTAGCATGTTTGTTTGCCTAAACAAACTACTCACTGCTCGTAAAGAGTTATTTATTAGGATCTCCAGGAAAGACTACACTGTAAAAAAAATCGTAAAAAAAGGGTAATGTCTGTTAAAAACTAGAAGAAAAAAAAACGTCACAGAAAAAATGTAGATAAACATTAACAGTAAAAATTTCCTTTCCATAATTACTGATTATTACCGTAATTCTACATCAAATATTTTTTATAAAACCATTAAAACTTTTTTTAATTTTGATATTAATTGTCAGAATACAGTTATACATCTTTAAAACATAATAATTATCTTTAAAGAATGATTTTATAAACGTTCAAGCACAGATAATTACTGTTACAAAAAAAAAACACACTGTAAATCTAAATGTGGATAGAAACTAAAACATTATTTACATACACTAAGTGTAAAACTAAAGAAAATTGTATACAGTATGTAGGTTAAACTGCAAACATATTTGCTTTAATAAAAATAAACAAAAATGTTTTTTGTTGTTTTTTTGCAAATAAAAGATTTGGTCAGCATTTAACATAGCAACATTTTTTTTGTTTTTTTGCCAATTTTTCCATAAACAGTTTTTACTGTGAGAATTACAGCTTTTTAAAACCATCTCTACACAATAAACGGAACAAAATATACACATTAAACATTATTATTAAAACGAAAATTAAACATAAAAAACACCACCCAGGATGCTGCTCATCCACTCATGCACCACCCAGGAAACAATACCAGCAGAATGAACCGTTTAAACGTTAATGAATTTTATTCAAGCATATTGGAAGACACTAAAACTGTGTATTTAAGAGAAGATGCTGACAATGCAAGAAGCTTTCTATTCTACTCTCCATTCGAAGTCTGCAATGTTTCTGAGCACTGACGAGCGGACCTTCTGCTTCTGCAGCCACTAAAGCAACGCTGCAGCTCTCATGCGTCTGTTTTTTGAAGCAGCTTCTGCACCTGACGCACAGCACGAGGACTCGACTTCTTTGATGGACCCTTGTGAGGTCTGTTCCGAATGGAACCCGTCTTTGAGAACCTCTGTATGACCCTGACCACTGTACTGTAACTCAGTTTCAAGGTGATACTGATCTTCTTATAGCCTCGGCATCTTTGTGGAGAGCAACAATTCTAATTCTTAAATCCTCAGAGACTCTTTACCATGAGGTCCATGTTGAACATCCAGTGGTGAGTATGAGAGAATTGGACTCAAAGCTCCAAATTTGAACTGCTCTAATACAAGACACACACATTTGTATGGTTCTGAGAAGCAGACAAAAACATGAACATGATGAATAGGAAATGTGACTTTGCCTGGTAACATGATGTACAGCTGTTATCACTGAGGGTGGACTCACTTTTGTTGGCAGTTATTTTGCCAATGATGGCTGTATGTTGTTATTTTTAGAGGACAGTAAATCTGTACTGATATACAAACTGCACATTCACTACTCTAAAATATATATCTAAAAAAGGTAAATATTGTAATCTAATGAATAGGAATAGAAAGTTCATGTCTGTCGCCAATACCAGTTGTCTTCCAACAGATGCCGAAAGAGCAACGTCTGCTCATATTGCTCCTGTCACTTCATAAATGCTGCAATGAAATTACCATAATTGAACAATTGAGTTGTCTGATCCATCCATCTATGGATTTGCATAAATACATGCGCCGTTTTTCAGCAGGAAATACATTTTCTAGTCCAAGTCTTACCTCTGCATGGACTCCAGAGTTGCACCAAGTTCCACTGGTAAGCTTATGTCAAGGCAATAGTAGGTTACAAACATCGTTAGAAGGGCATGCCCATTTGTGACGCCATCTTTCACGATGGTCTGGTCCACAGCAATTATTAACCATCCGGCTGTCAGGGATCTAATACAAGGAAAATACAAGGAAACTACAAAAGCATTAAGTTACAAGAAAGCTAAAATCACAATATTTGACTTGCATGTCATTCAGTTTGGCACGGGTATAATCCAAGTGACTCATGCGGTTTAAAATGCAATAATAATGCAGTTGTAACACTTAATCCAACTTTCATACATATACAATACAACAAAGCTGTAAAGTTAAACCTCATTTGTCCGTGCATTCTGACACTTTTATGTGGTCTGGATGGACAGTAACATGTTATGATTTGATACTAGAACCATTAATAGTTGATTATAAGAAATGCTTGTCATATTAAAAGTGCCAACGTTTGTTCAGAAGCTTTTTTATTTAACGACCTGAGTAACGTTTATTACACTGACGGTAGGAGCAGCAACTTATCAGTGTTCTAAAAATGGACAAAAGTGGTGATTAGATGGCAAATTTCTCTGTCTGACCACCTTTTAAATTAACTTAACATACCACAAACAACGCTGCAAGGTGTGCTGGGCAACTCACATGGCTTCTTATCAACCATCAGGAACATCTTAGCCTGTTCTTCTTTGAAATATTTCAGAAGAACCATCACACAGACTGCAAGATCAGCATCTAGATGCTTTGCTTTGGCAATTTTCATGCCTGCTAAAATGTCCTCTATTTCACTCTTCTTTTTAATGGGACGTGAGGTATGAAATGACTTTTTTTTTACATTGACTTGAAACAGCTTCTCGGTCAACATCCATGCCTGTTAGATCTTTGAAGTGAACCATCGAACAGATGTGACCACTCTGTTACCAGAACAGTGGTTTCCATTCCACTTATTATATTGCTTCTCTGAATGTAGAAAGTTGCCACCATTTTATTTTCAATACTTTTGGTGTTCTTGCTTTTGTGCATGTGCATGTGCATTGTGAATTCTTCTTGTAGACATTTCTGAGTCTTCTCAGTTTCACCACCAGGTGAAACTGATTGAAATTCTGTAATAAATAAATTCTGTATAAATTCTGCCAATTTATACAGCCATAGGTATCCACTCTTATCTTGGAAGGTGGATCTTCTCCCTGACTTGCGCTGGATTTTTGTCTTCTCAGGTAAAGTGAGATTTTCCCCCTTTTTCATGTTGTCAACTCTGCAACTCTGCAGCTGCTTGGTAACAGAGTCATAACAATCTGCTACCTACAATTTGATCTTCAATAACATCTCTGAATGAATGAGGATACGTTGATACAATCTTCCTGGCGATGTTTCTTCCCTGGTGTAGGGCAGATGGTCGGGATCTCGACTACCATCAGCCGAACCAGTTCACGTCTTTCACGTCCTGTAGTCTGCTCTTTGTTTTTCAGCTTTCTGGTCATTTCTGGTGGCATTTTACTCCTGGGTATCTCAAAATTAAAATGCCAGTTGTTGTCCACTGGAGTGATTCTATGAGGGGTTGAGACTTCACTTGAGCTTGAGGTGGACAACAGAAAGTTGAAATTATCTGCACAAAAAGTATTTACATTTAGTTTTACATTTTAGAATTCACTACAGGCCCTGGAACAGTTTCAAGATCACAGCATTTTAATCCTTGTAGGTTTCTGATATACTCAATGTGGCTATTATGCCCATAAATCTCTATTGTTTAATTATTAATTAATTTATTAAAGGAATAATTGGAATATATCATTCATCCTTTTTTTTTTTTCCATTCATTTTCTCCCGCTTTTCCGTAATTCGGGTCGCGGGGGCAGCAGTCTAAGCAGACCCCCGCCTTCGACTGCTGCCCAATCCTCACAGCACCGTCCCTTACGGTCCCTCCTGCAGGTGGTGAGCCCACGGGAAGGCGGCCCCACGTCACTCCGACGTCACGGGCCTTGATATTTCCCTCGTAAGGGACCCCCGGAGCATAGAGGGTTAAGGGCCTTGCTCAACGGCCCAAGAGTGGCAGCTTGGCGATACCGGGGCTTGAACCCCCGACCTTCCGATCGGCAACCCAGCGCCTTAACCGCTGGAGCCACCACTCCCCCCAAGGAAAAAAAAACCGCCCTCAATCGCCCTCAGGGTGTTAACAAGATCCGGCTCCTGGACTGGAGA
>JAAIIK010000099.1:4191318-4205073 GCA_014706435.1 Silurus glanis
TCAGCAAGATCACTGTCTACATCACCCATTACTGAGAAAAAAGGGGGCTTATAATTTAGTGTTAGCGTAACATTCTTCACGTGTAATGTATTCTTCATTTCTTAGCTTCAGAGGCAGCCGTGTCACTATTAGCTTTGAACACTTTGTGAGTATATTTGAAGGCGTCGATAAAACGTTTTGAGTAAAAAAACGTTGATTTTACCTCGCAAATGCGTTGCTTCCTCTTATCTGGAACACAGCAGAGAAGTGCGTCCTTATTCCCAGGCGCTGCCACCTTTTCAGGGGTGTTCCGATGCCTTAAAAACGATTGTTCTGCTCTGTTTTTCTGCTCACAGAATGTGATATTTTGCGATGGTTTTGCGGATAAATTGAATTGGCATCGTTTTTTGAAACATTTAACGATTGCTTCATTTTGCTTCATTTACGAAGGCGCAACAGACTGTAAAATATTGTACAATCATTATTTATTAAGTAGATCAGATTTTGGTGTATTACAGACAAACCAATATACTGAAGAATAAAAAATATCCTGTCTACTGATTTGGTTTTGGAACTATTGCCTTCTATATAGAAGATATTAATAATTGGCTTAAAGTCCATGTTGTTTTCTAAGTTGTATAACCATGTTGAGGAGAGTCTAATATTTTGTATTGTGTAGTCTCATTTACTTTATTTACTTAATGAAAACACAAATCTCTAAATAAAGCCTGGTTGTAGGTAGTGCAAAGATTAGATATAAAGAAACCATGTGAAAAAGTATGATAGACAAAAATGTCTACTAAGAACATCGAAAACCTTGTTAGTCAATGGCGCGATTGTTGTCATAGCACATAGAGTGGTTACACTTTATTTTGATGGCTTCCTATTGACTTATCATTGCAACAACCTGAACAAACAAAAAAGGGAATATAATTAACTATTATTATAACAATTTAACTATGATGGCTCAGTTGTTTTACAGATCTCTGATAATCCGTGACAAGATTAGTGGTGTCAGCAGGGTAAGTAGAAAATAAACATTTCTACAGTTACTTATTTTTTACAATGACATTAGAAATCTGATAAAAAAAAAAACCAGATATTTATTGTATTGTGTTTATACAGAATTTATTTGTTAAATCATGTTACATGTTTCAATAAACAGTTTGTTGTCATTTTAATAAAAGTTTGTGTTATTGGCAAAAACTGTAAAATAAACGTAATTTATTTACAGTGTATATTCTAAATCTAAAACCTCAGGAACATCAAGCGTTTGGATCTATAGATTTAAATAAAAGCTGCACCTTGAGGAACAAGACATTCAAGTGTTCCACAATAGAACAAAATTTGATATTCAAATGATATGAGGACTGTCAGGATTATTGTATTATTTTGGTTCCTGCTGTGTCTCTCTCATGTTTCCTGCTATGTCTCTCCTGGTTTCAGGTTGCCCTATGGTTTGTTAGTACATTTTATCCTTTGTATACATTCAGTTTGTAATAAACACCTAGAGGATTGTGAATCTGTTGACCCGGTGTGGCCTTGCTCCTGTTTCCTGATCCCTCACTTTCCCCTGATTTGTTTGACCCTGAACCTGTTTTGCCGTTTGGATTCGTTTTGCCTGCTCTTTAAAAAAACTGCATTTCCTTCTCAATTCTCTCCAGCTTGTTGGCATGCACTCTAGCAAACATCATGTCTCTGTCAAAGAATAATTCATTTCCCGGTATATATCTTGATTAAAATTTTCCGAACGAGTCACGAGGAATAAATGGCGTCTTTGTTTTCACTAATCTCATTGGAATAGGAAGCGAAAGCATTCAGTACGTTCGAGTTTATTTAGTTTCAGTGTTTACAGCACATTGCTAAAGTATTCATACGCATTGAATATTTCCACATTTTGTCACGTTATACCCACAAACTTAAATGTATTTTATTGGGATTTTATGTGATGGACCAACAAAAATATCTCATGATTGTGAAGTGGAAGAGCCCCCTTTGTGGAACCACTTTTCACTGCAATTACAGCTGCAAGTCTATTTGGGTATTTCTCTACCAGCATTGCACAGCTAGAGACTGTAATTTTTGTCTATTCTTCTTTGCAAAACAGCTCCAGTTGAATCAGATTGGATGAGAACTGTTTACAGCAAGTCTTGCCACATGAATATGCTTTGATCCATTCCATTGTAGCTCTGGCTGTATGTTTAGAGTCGTTTTCCTGCTGGAAGGTGAACCTCCGCCCCAGTCTGAAGTCTTTTGCAGCCTCTAATAGATTTTCTTACATTTACATTTGCGGCATTTAGCAGACGCCCTTATCCAGAGCGACGTACAAAAGTGCTTTGAGTCTCTAGTAATGAATAAATCTACACTGGTACGCCAGATTACACACTTAATATAAATAAAACCCTTGAATTCTACAAACTTGGAAAGTGCTAATTTAAGTGTTTCAGGAAGAGGCAGGTCTTAGTAGTAGATAGTCAGGGACTCTGCTGTACGGACATCTAGGGGAAGTTCATTCCACCACCTCGGTGCCAGAACAGAGAAGAGCCTTGAAGTGTACTTACCTCTCATTCTGAGAGAAGGTGGTACCAGTGGAGCAGTGCTGGAGGATCTCAGACAGCGTGGTGCAGTGCGAGATGTGATGAGGTCACTGAGGTAAGATGGCGCTGGTCCATTTTTGGCTTTGTAGGCAAACATCAGTGTTTTGAATCTGATACGTGCAGCTACTGGAAGCCAGTGAAGGGAGCGCAGCAGTGGGGTGGTGTGGGAGAACTTGGGCTGAATGAACACAAGTCGTGCAGCTGCGTTTTGGATCATTTGCAGTGGACGAATAGCGTTCAGGGGAAGACCTGCCAGCAGAGAGTTGCAGTAGTCAAGTCTTGAAATGACAAGAGACTGAACAAGCACCTGGGCAGCCTGTTTGGAGAGAAAAGGTCGAATCCTTCGGATGTTATAGAGAAGAAATCGACAAGAACGATTTTCTTCCAGCATTACCCTGTATTTAGCTCCATCCATCTTCCCATCAACTCTGACCAGTTTCCCTGTCCGTGCTGAAGAAAAGCATCCCCACAGCATGATGCTGCCACCACCATGTTTCATGGTGGGGATGGTGTGTTCAGGCTGATATGCAGTGTTAGGTTTTGTTAGGGTTCAATTTTGGTCTCATTTGACCACAGCGCTTTCTTCCACGTTTGCTGTGTCCCCTAAATGGCTTGTGGCAAACTGCGAATGGGAATTATTATTATTTTTTGTCAACAATGGCTTTCTTCTTGCCACTCTTCCATAATTGCCAGATTGGTGAAGTGCACAACTAATAGTTCTCCCACCTGAGCTGTGGACTTCTGCAGCTCCTCCAGAGTTAACATGGGCCACGGCTATGTCTTTGTTGGTTAGCAGTTGTGCCATACTCTTTCCATTTTCGGATGATGGATTGAACTGTGCTCTGTGAGATGTTCAAAGCTTGGGATATGTTTATTTTTATAACCAAACCCTTCTTTAAACTTCTCCACAACTTTATCCCTGACCTGTCTGGTGTGTTCTTCAGTCCTCATGATGTAGTTTGCTCACGAATGTTCTCTAGTAAACCTCTGTGGCCTTCACAGAACAGCTGTAATTATACTGGGATTGAAGTACACACAGGTAAACTGGAATTACTAATTCGGTGACTTCTAAAGGCAGTTGATTGCACTGGATTTTATTTAGGGGTATCAGAGTAAAGGGGCTGAATACATCATAAACAACATTGTTTATGTTTATAAAAGCTGAAAAGTCCGTCTGTCTGTCTGTCTGTCTGTCTGTCTGAATTTATCCTGCCCAGGCCAAGAGGCAGGAAACACACACACACACACACACACACACACACACACACATACACACACACACACATACACTAAATGCAATTCAGAATGATCATAAATCCGCCAAATGAATTATCTGTATATTTTTATGAACTAAACATATTTCACAAACCTGCCCAACAAACCGCATGAGAATTTTTATTTCATCTGCAACTTTCACTGATATAACTAGATATTACCTAACACAATTATGTAATTGTAATTTCTGTATCACGTCGGGTTCTTGAGAAAACTGGAGTAACATTATTTGTGAAGTCTCCATCTGCATTCCGGCTACGCAATTATATTGCAGCATAAGCAAAAAAGAAACCAGAAATATAAAACAGCATCCATGCTGCTCTTTTACATGATTATAATTATTAGATAATTAATGCCACATTAAAACTAAGCCTCAAACTCTCTATGAACTAACTTTTTTTTTGTACCAAAAACGCATTTAAGCTTGTGGACACTAGTGAAATGTCCCCACAATGTCAAAACCAGCAGGTTTTTTTTTTTATTGGATCGACATTTGCTCTTTTATTGAGCAAATGTTCACCTTTATTACAGTTGCTTTACTTAATCTAAGTGTAACATTAATGGAAGGAGTCTCCAGTGGCAGCGAGCGATTTCCTCAGGATGGAGGAGTTTACGATTCGCATTGTGTATTTTATTCCTTTATTATTAAGCAGCCGTGAGGGACGGCGATTCGAGCCAACACGAGTAGCGAAGACAAAAACATGAGGGTGAAGGTTGAGAAAACAGAGCTTTGTGCAATATTCTGATCATTCGGTTTCCTCAGGAAGGTTCATGCAGACAAGATCAAGCAGCCTGGGCACCGACCCGGAGGAACACAATGAAGGAAACCTGCCCCATGCGTCCTGCAGGAAGACCGGCAAGAAAGTCAACTTATATCGGTTCCTCTTCAGTAAAAAAAAAAGTCTCATGTGGACGTCTAAACATGTGCATGTCTGCGAGATGATTGTGGTTTTCGTGCTAGATATCGCCTATGTATCTTAACCACTTCCTCGTTCGGCAATCACGCATTACGCTTCCTGTCTAGAGAAACGTCTCTTGCTTGACGCGAACCAGAACGAGAAATGGTGCAGTATAGCTTTATAGATGTATGTGGTAAAAAAACCACAACCTTTAAATTATTGAGCTGGTAAGGTTAGGCACCATAAGTGACATTCCTATTGTTACCCCCCACACGCACACACACACACACACACACACACACACACACACACACACACACACCACCCCCACCGCTGTTTGCACCATAGGCGACCTAGGCCTAGTTTGCCCGTGCCAAGAAACAGTGCTGAGACAGGACACGCTGTAACATGGTACCTCAGTAGATAAAACAAATAACTTCTGATTGAGTTCCAATCCCAGCACCACTCATCCCCTGCAGGGCCCTTGAGCAAGGCCCTTAACCCTCAACTGCTCAGTGTATATACTGTAAATGAGATCAACATGAGTTGCTCTGAATAAAGGCATCAGAATGTAAATATACACAAGATAAAAATAAGACATGAGATGACAAGATCAGATAAATATAAGACAAGCGTAGCGAAGAGAAGACAAGACGAGACAAATACAGAATAGCATAAGAGAAGATTAAAATAGGAATGGACACAAAACAAGATAAGACAAGAATAAAGAAGACAAGATTGGAAAAGACCAGAGGATATACAACGGTAAACGTCCTCCATTGATGGTACAAATGATGTTCTACGTTGTCTGTAGAATCGAGCTTCATAAGTCAGTGTGCCAAAAGACATCTTCCTGTGTACGTCAGAAACTTGCAGCCGGTGCTATTTCGACCACGTCCGTTACTACATTTGCGATTTCATATTCGACAGCATGTTAGAATGAAGAGCCAGTGTGAATTTCTCAGTGAAACTGGGCAAATCTCCCACAGAGACGACTGACACGGTTCGGCAAGTTCACGGCAATGCTGCAACGAGTCTTTCGAGGTGTTTTGATTGTCACACGCACTTCAAAAGCAAAAGAACATCACTGGAACGTGACGAGAGATCAGGAAGACCTTCACCAAGCTCAACCCCCAAAAATATTGAAACCGTTCAGCTAGTTGTGCATGATGATCGCCGGAGAACGGTCTACATTACTGTCGGCGTGTCATACGGAACAGTCCAGGCGATCCTCACGTGATTTTAACATGTTAACATTAGGATCAGAAGGAACGTTGCATCAAAGTCTACAAAGACTTTCATGTCGAGGATCATTACCGGGTATAACCCTGAGACGAAGCAACAGTCTGCACAGTGGAGAGCCAGTCATCAGGTCTGCACTCGACCGAGTGCATGCTCACCGTCTTTTTACACATTCACGGAATTGTGCATCGAGATTTTATCCCCAGGGGCCCCACCGTTCTACTGCCAGGTTTTAAGGCGTCTGAGGGACGCCAAGACCCCACAATTTATGAGAACAGGACCAAGATGGAGCTCTCGATTTCTGCCTTACCATCTTCTGTAAATATTAGTTATATATTATATAAACGACAAGTCAAATATTTACATTTCCAGATTATGTTAGATTTATAATATAAATCTGTACCTTAATAAAAAAAAAGATTGTAAAACATATTTATTGTAATGTAAATACTGGAATGTCCCATATTGTCTACATCCCAGAAGTCTCCAAACATCAGTAACACCGGACACTTTTTTTTAAGCAACTTTCTACACAGGACACGTTCTCGATGATTGTCATTTTGTTATAAAAACACACAGAGGAGCATCTTTCCCGAATTTGGCAGCATTGAAGCGTTTGATGTTCCCGCCACGTTTCCTGTTCAAGTCCGTCGCGACCTCGAGTCAGCTTCCTGATTTTCCGGCAATGAGAACGATTTCTGTACATTCTTTTTTTTTAGTCAGGGGCGTCCTTAATGGCTACTGCATCCGAACACCTCAATTCTGAAAGACATTTCACATCTTCAGCTGGTCCAAAATACAGCCACGTGACTTATTTTCAAACGTCACCTTTAGGGAGCGTCTGCCAAATGGCATCAAAGTAAATGTACAAAAAAATATAATATAAACAAAAGCTGTAAAAACTAGGAAAAACCTGCTTAGAAATGTTTCTAGAAACTTTTAGGACACTTTATTTAAAGCGCCGTACATTCGAGGCGGGACACGTCTGAGCAGGTGAAGGCTGAAGGTGTCGCTTGAGGATAAAACTGGCGTGTGAACTCAACAACCAGGAATTTGAAGCGTGCAGAGGGAATAACGCTATATTTCTGTTCTAATGTTAACTTTTTACCGTCAGATCAGGTCAGACTTCCTGTTCAGAATAATTCACATAGATATATACAGAATCTTACAAAAGTGAGTGCACCCCTCACATTTCAGCAAACATTTTATTATATGTTAGTGAGGGACAATACTATAGAAATAAAACTTAAATATATTTTAGAGTATCAATGTGCAGTTTGTGTATCAGTACAGATTTACTGTCCTCTAAAAATAACTCAACATACAGCCATTATTGTTTTAATAACTGCCAACAAAAGTGAGTACACCCTCAGTGAACATGTCAAAACTGTGTCCAAAGTGTCAATATTGTATGTGAGCACCACATTATTCCTCCTGGGTGTGGAATTCACCAGAGCTGCACAGGTTGTTGCTGGGATCCTCTTCTACTCCTCCATAATGACATCACGGAGCTGCTGGATGTTGGACACATGGAGCTTCTCCACCTTCTGCTTGAGGATCCCCACAGGTGCTCAATAGGGTTCAGGTCTGGAGACATACTTGGCCACTTCATTACCTTCACATTCAGCTTCCTCAGCAAGGCAGTTGTCATCTTGTCGTGTGTTTGGGGTCGTTATTATGTTGGAAAACATTCTCTGTGTAAAGCTGCTTTGAGACAATGTTAATTTTTAAAAGACTCTTTACCATGAGGTCCACGTGGAACATCCAGTGGTCAGTATGAGAGAATTGGACTCAAAGCACCAAATTTTAACTGCTCAAATACAAGATACACAAATTTTTATGGTTCTGACAAGCAGACAAAAACATGAACATGATGAATAGGAAATGTGGCTTTGCCTGGTTCTCTGTACCGCTGTACTGCTGAACTGCACATTGTTTCATTTCTGTAGTAATTAACCTGCGCTACAGAAAGAGTTGCAGAACAAATTGTTTTGGAAAATTGGCACTTTATGACAATACTTTATTATCACCAGTATTGTGTACAAGAAGGAACAAACATAACGAAATAGAAGGATGTTCTAAAAATGTGAATAAATATATAAATAAATAATTAAGTAAAATTGTTTGGTAGAAACGTTTCGTTTTTTTATACTCTAGACATCCGATATGTCTGATAACAATCTCTATAAATACCATTATTAGCCTTTTATTTATTTCATTCGAAACAATTTCTAAATAAAATGTTAGTCTGGATGAATAGAGAGAGATGTCGTGTTTCCTGCTCATAATCTTCTGATCTAAAGTGGTGAAACTGAATTCAATGAACCATCACTTCTCTTTCCTCTATGTCACAACAGAATTAGATCTCGCAAAAGTAAATGAACTTGAGTGCAATGAGATCTACACTGAGATGTTTTCTCCAAAACAAAACCTCAACCGGGGTCCGCCTTCGAAATCCGGAAAAAAAACGTACTGAAATAAATAAAGGGTCTTAAAACCTTCACTTGACTTTCAAGATGAAACCAGGAAAATGTTCCTAAAGTTCTTTGATTTTTCTTTTCTTTCTTTCCTTCTAGTTTTCCACTTTTTCTTAATTTATTACACAATATAATTCTTTCTTTCTTTCTTTCTTCTTTTTTTATTATTATAATTCTTATATTATTATAGTTCTTTTTTCTTTCCTAATATACTTAAATCTTTCACTCTCCACTTTTTCTTTCTTCTTTTTTATTTCACAGTACACATTTTTTCTACCTTCTTTGCACTTTTTTCTTTGTGTTTCACAATATACTCTCTTATATAGTGTACTTCTTTATTTCTTTCCTTCCTTTATGCCTTCCTTCCACTTTTTCTTTATTTGTTTCACAATATAATTATTTACTTTACTTTGTTTCATTATATTCTTTCTTTGATGGCTGCAACACAACTAAAAATAGTTGAGACAGGGCCATGTTTATCACTGTGTAGCATCATGTCTTCTGTGCATATAAATCTAGAAATTGAGGAGACCAGTTGCTGAAGTTTTGTGAGAGGAATGTTGTCCCATATGTGTGTGATACAGCATTCGAGCTGCTCAACAGTTCTGAGTGTCCTTTGTTGTGTTTTTAGTTTCATGAGACACCAAAAGTTTGAAATATGCAAGGCCTTTCCTGAAAAAGTTGTTTTCTGGATGAAAGCATTCGTTGCTCTAAAACACACACACACACACACACACACACACACACACACACACACACATGCACATACATATATATATATATATATATACAGTATATACTGTTCAGCATTGATGGAACCAATGTACAATCTGCCCATTTTACAGGCACTAATGCACTCCCATACAATCAGATTTGCAGATTTTTGAACTGAGAGCTGATAACAAGCCAGATGGTCCCTCTCCTCTTTAGTCCGGAGGACATGTTTCCAAAAAGAAATTCAAATTTTATTTATCTGACCACAGAACATTGCCTCAGTCCATTTTAAATGAGCTTTGTCCCACAGAGGATGTTTCTGGATCATGTTCACGCATGCCTTCTTCTTTGCAGGATAGAGATTTAGCCTGCATTTGTGGATGACATGGCAAACTGTGTTTACAGACAATGATTTCTGGAGGCGTTAATGAGCCCATGCAGTGATTTTCATTACAGAATCATGACTGTTTTAAATGCAGTGCCGCCCGAGGGCCGGAGGATCACGGCTATCCGATATTGATTTTCACCCTCGTCCTTTGTGTGTTGAGTTTTCTTCAGATTCTTTGAAACCTTTGCTGATATTATGTCCTGTATATAATGAGATATTTAACTGTTTTGCAATTTGATGTTAAGGAACATTTTTCTCAAATTCTTCCATACTTTGTAGACACAGCCTTTCACAGATTCGAGAAGCTCCATCTTTACTTCTGAGAGACTCTGCCTCTCTAGGATGCACTATTTATACCCAATCATCTTACTGACCTGCTGTTAATCAACTTCTTTAGTTACAAAATGCTTCTCCAAAGGCAGCCATCAAATTCAAAATGACCTTAGTATATCTAGAGTTTAACATTTAATAATTGTTTTATTGTAGATAAAATATGGGTTTGGGAGATTTGAAACTCATTGCATTCTGTTTTTATTTACATTTTGCACGATGTACCAACTTTTTTACCACTTTTTCCTTTCTTCTTCTTTTTATTTAACATTATTCATTTCTTTCTGAATTCTTTACACTTTTTCTTTGTTTCACAATATACTTGCATTCACAATATTCTTTATTTCTTTTTTCTCTCTTTCTTTTTCCTCTCTCTCTCTCTATCTCTCTCTCTCCTTCTCCCTACTTTCTGTCTGTCTACCTGGAATTTCTACTGCTTAGTGATCAGGAGAAGACTGGGGATGAGTCACAGATCCACTTCCTGAATTATGGAGATTTCTTTATTAACATAATAATATCATTCACAATCCCCGGAATAAATATGAAGCAGCGTCACTGCTGCTCTTTACACTTTACTGATATCATGCTGCACTACAGTATCACCTTCTTTCTTTCTGTCTTTCTTTATTTTTCATAATATGCTTCTTTCTTTCTCTCATCCTTCCTGCCTTTTACCTTTCCTTTCATAATATACTGTACTACAATTGTTCTTTTTCCACTTTGTCTTTTCTCCTTTTTTATTCCACAGTATCTATCAGAAAGAAAGAAAGAAAAAAAAATGTTTTTCACAATTTCTTTCTTTCTTTCTTTCTTTCTTTCTTTCTTTCTTTCTTTCTTTCTTTCTTTCTTCTTTCTTTCTTCATTTCTTGCTTGCTTTCTTGATTTTTTTTTATCTCTCTCTCTCTTTCTTTCTTAATTTTTTATCTTAATTTTTTTCTAGCTTACTTGCTTTTATTCATGCTTCTTTCTTTCTTTCTTTCTTCATTTCTTGCTTACTTGCTTTCTTGCTTTTTTCTTTATCTTTCTCTCTTTCTTTCTTCATTTTTTATCTTTATTTCTTTCTAGCTTACTTGCTTTTATTCATGCGTCTTTCTTTCTTTCTTTCATTCTTTCATGCTTACTCTGTTTTCTTTCTTTCTTTCTTTCTTTTTCTTTCTTTTGTTTTCGTTCTTTCATGTTGAAAGTATTGCCTGGCCGCAGAAACCACAAGAGCCCCATATATAGACAGCGTACTCTGGATTAGTTGCTTCCTTTTGTCTTAATCAGAAAGAAGACACTATCACTCTTTTTAAACACACTTATCTGGAGCGTTAGAGGAAGCGCCGCTTCTGGTTGGCTGGTTCAGGGTGTGAGGTCACCAGCTGCTATAAGACTCCCGCTGTGTGTAAGAGGCACATTCAGTCATCGAGACCTCGTGTGTTCAAATGCCGTGAGTGCTCTGAGAGAGAGAGAGAGAGAGAGAGAGAGAGAGAGAGGGGAAGGAAGACAGAAAAGGAAAGTAGAAAGAGGAAGGGCACATGACCCAATAAACACCCCGTTCGTCTTGAGAAGGAGACAAACACACACTGACTTTCTGAAAGGACATTTTTATGAGGACTTTTATCTAAAGGATTATTTTATGGCTTGAAGAATTGACAGGAGTTCCACCGGATGAGTGTCAATACCTCTTTAGGTGAGTACAGACTTAAGATTAATGTTCTTACACTCTTACACAGATATGATGACCTATTATGATTTGAGATGATGATCTGCAAGCTCTTTGGCCGACTGTAAACATCTCAACCAGTGGTTTATGTTTCAGAAGGTTATGCAGGTTTGGGGGCTGGTTCAGGGGCTGGTTCACTTAATTTATCAGACATTCTTCTCAAATCAAAGTCCTTATCAGTTCACAACTTTATGATTTGATGTGTTTTTGTTGGGGTTTTTTTTTTGTCAGGATGCACAAGTTATCAGCACTTGGTTTTTGTGCGAAGCTGCAGGAGATATCAGATAAAGGTTTTTTTCATCATTTCTGTCCTCCTCGACTTTTTTTTTAAAGCTAAAAAATGTAACACTCGCGATTCGTTTCTTTTGTTTTGTTGATGATCAATTAATCTTCTTGATCGTATTTTAGATGGTAAATGATTTCTTTAAAGCACTTATGCTGTGTAAAATTCATTGGCTCATTCTGCTTTATTTGACGTTGACTCTCTTTGTGTCTGTAGATCATGGAGGAACAAAATTTGAATTGCTCCAATAAAACCAACCTTCATCCTCATCAGCCCTACAGTGATGCAGAGACTGTGATCCTGGCCACTGTGATAGGACTCTTAGTCCTGGCTATCGTCTTCGGGAACATTCTGGTTATTACAGCGATCGCACGTTTCCAACGTCTGCAGACGGTCACTAATTGCTTCATCAGCTCTCTGGCATGTGCTGACCTGGTCATGGGGCTTCTAGTTGTGCCCTTCGGGGCTTGTGATATCCTCCTAGAGAAGTGGAAATTTGGGAATTTTTTCTGCAAATTCTGGTTGTCAGCGGACGTACTGGGTGTAACCGCTAGCATCGAGACTTTGTGCATCATAGCCCTGGACCGCTACCTGGCGATCATGTGGCCACTTCGATACCATACGCTGCTGACCAAACGCCGGGCCTGTTGGGTGATTCTGATCGTGTGGTTGGTGGCCGGTCTCATATCATTTCTGCCTATCCACATGACCTGGTGGGTTTCGAACAGTACCGATGCGATGTGCTGCCTGCATGACCCGACCTGCTGCGAATTCAACATCAACAAAACCTACGGGTATACGTCCTCCATCATCTCGTTCTACGTCCCACTCATAATCATGATATTTGTCTACACCCGGGTCTACCGGGAAGCTCGGCGGCAGCTCCGAAACATCTACCGCGTAGAAGGTCACATTCGGAAGCAAAACATATGTGGGCAGGACGGGAACGAGGTTCGGAATCGCAAGACCAGGTTCGGCCTCAAAGACCACAAAGCCTTGAAGACGCTCGGGATCATCATGGGCATCTTCACGCTTTGCTGGCTGCCGTTTTTTATCTTAAACGTGGTCATGATGGCGTTGGGAACAGAAGTCCCCGAGTTAAGTGTGTATAAAGTCTTGAACTGGATAGGTTACGCTAACTCGGCCTTCAACCCAATGATCTACTGCAGGAGCCCAGAGTTCAGATGCGCCTTCCAAGAAATCTTGTGCAGAAAAAGGCCTCCATTTTCAAACAAAACGGAATATATTTACAGCAGCAACCAGACTAAGTCAATGGGTTTATCGGACTGTGGAACGGTAGAGCTCGGGACCTGCTCGTTGCCTGCTGGTTCCTCCAACACCAATGGGAATTGTAACAGAACACTGACCTCCATGATTTAACTATTTATTGTGTATAGAAATCCCATTTCTTAACATTTTTGTTTCCCCTTGCCATCGCGTTTGGATTTGAAACATCAGAACAATTCGGTAAGAGAACAAACGGAATACGATACGTGCCGCACAAGCGACCTTTGCTCCGAATATAGAGCAGATATAGAGTCCGATACGACTGCGGAGAAACGACCGCTTCCATGAATGTTTAGGTACAAGGTATAGGGCAAAGCTTGACATTTGGAACGTGTTTCTATACTACAAGGACACACGTTACACGTAAGCTACCTCATGACACTCTGGCACATGTCTTCACCACCATAAACACTTCCAGGGAAAAAAAAAACCTCCTAATTACACTATGTTAAATGAGTGTAGCTGATCTGAGACCAGCAACCTTATTTTATATTATTCATTTTCTTACACTTACTACATTCCATTCAAAGGCTGAAGTGTGTATTTTAAAAGCAGGGACTTCTTTACATATGATTATAT
>JAAIIK010000099.1:4212602-4231451 GCA_014706435.1 Silurus glanis
CTCACACTCCTCACACTCATAATCCTCACACTCATAATCCTCACACTTCTCACACTCATAATCCTCACACTCATAATCCTCACACTCCTCACATACAAAAAATGACTTAAAAAAAAAAGCTAATTGTGTTTAATTGCAAAATTGACAAAGATTAGTGCAAAAATATTTTCAAACAAAAACCTTCCCTACAACTTCCTCTACAAAATCCCTAAACTAAATTGCTAACGGTGCTCCGTGATTCAGAGTTGCTTTAATTCAATGGTCAATCTGTTGATTTTTCCTTCCTGAGAATCCGCAGTTCCTCCTGCGAGAGTTTTATTTCTGTCTAAATCACAGAAATGTGTCCGAAAAGTTTTCCACGATCTGTGAAGAGAGAACACGAAAAATAAAAAAAAGACGGGCATTTAGCAGACGACTCTGACACTTTAACACGTGTCCTCACGTCGCTCCGGTCCACTCAAAGCACTTACTGAAAATTACAGCACTTTTGGTCCAATAACCTGTTCTTCAAATGGGGCCTGTTCTTTATCTTCAGTGACGTTCAGATATCCGTAATGACCGGTGTTTTTCGCAGAAGATCGTTTCAATGGAATGCTTTAATCCATATGTTCATCATTACTGCTGGAATACATTTTTACTATCTAACCATCCATCATCCGATACAGATCTCTCAAATCACGCTGTATTGATCCTTATTTTTAATCCTTTTTCTCCTTCTTCTTCTTTAGAAAGTGTGATGTCATCACTGACAAATCGCTTTTATTTATTTATTTATTTATTTATTTATTTATTCGTAATAAAAGACAGCCTGTAGTGTTTCAGCAATGTGTGATTCATATTCTGAATGATGACTGGCTCCAGGAATACATTTCTAAACGAATTCCGTGTACCCTCGTACGGAAACAGCATGCAGACAAGCAGAGAAAAAAAAACTCTGGTCAGATGAATAGATGGACAAATCAGTCCAATCATGTCATTGTGTTCACACCTTTGTGTTTATTTTAGATTAGATTCAACTTTATTGTCATTGTACAAGCTACATGTACAGAGCCAATGAAATGCAGTGATCATCTAACCAGAAGATAAATAGGGTATGAGGTCAATATACACATAATATATGGTATTTATAGTAATATACAATATATTGTGCAAAGATTATGCATTGACAGACATGTCAGAAGATAATATACTCAATGACATGACATAGATATAAATGCGAATTATGGATGAACAGTGCAAAATTCACAGAAAAGTACAATGCAGTATTGAATCAGCTGTTCGGTGCAGTAACAGCTACGGGAAAAACGCTATTCTTCAGTCTGTTTGTGCAGCTCTGAGGCACCTATAGCATCTCAGGGTGAATAGTCCATGGTTGGGGTGAGAGGGATCTTTGATGATGTCTCTCAACCTTTGCGGTCATTGTAAATGTTCTCCGAGGTGGGAAGCTGAGTGCTGATGATTGGTTGGGCAGTTTACACCACCCTCTGAAGGGCTTCACGGTCCGAAGCAGTGCAGCTGCTGAACCACACTGAGATGCAGTTAGTGAAGACGCTCTCAATCGCTCTCAACAGCGGTGAAAGTTCTTCAGTATCCTGTAGCACAGACCGAAAAGAAAAAAACAGGTGCTGTTGTTCCTTCCTGATCAGGAAAGAAGAGTTTAGAGACCAGGTGAGATCCTCAGAGATGTGGGAAAGCTGGGTACACGCTCAACAGCAGCTTCGTCGATGTGAAAGGGAGCGTGAGTGTGAATGTCGGCGCGTCTAAAATCCACAAAGATCTCTTTGGTCTTCTTGGTGTTGAGTTCCAGAGAGTATAATACTCATATTCCCATTCTGAGAGTATATTACTTATGTGTGGTGAAACTTTATATGTTTTTTTCATTTAAATTACATTTTCTTTAGCTGTGTTTAGACGGGATTGGCAAGTGGAAAAATGTACATGTAAGACATTCGACATAAATGTTTCAAATATTAATTTTTACATTTATAAATACTAATGAATTTGATCTTAATTTAACTAAATCATGTTGGTCTCTGTGTTTTTGCTGATTTTTCCCCAAATTGTTCCCACTAATTTGGAGGCACACAATCGTATCGGACCTCTTTGGATGCAGCATGACATTTTCCCTTCACTTGAACTCGGAGACTAAAAACGTGTTCCAGCTCCATGAAGATCTGCTTTCCATGGGTTGGAGTGGAGGATCTCCTGCTATAGAGCTTTAAACCCTATTGAACACCTTTTGGATGAATGTGAACGCTGACTGCACCCCAGGCCTCCTCACCTTCTCACCTACATCAGTATCTGACTTTACTAATACACACACACCCACACTTGTTGCTGAATTGATCACAAATCTCCACACATTCTAGTGAAACATCTTCCCAGAAGAGTTATTATAAGTGCAAATGGGGATTAATTGTCGATTGAGATGTTCAAAAAGAAGCACATCGATATTTTATGGTCAGGTCTTCACAATCTTTACCATTATATACAGCTCCAGTTCCATACAGAGTGAGACAGTAGCTGTAAACATTTCCTAATGGCCTTAGCGGAGCTAAATGGTGGATACATTGATTTTAAAGAATGGGACGAGAACTGGAGAAGCAAACGTTTAAATGAGAAGTACAAGGTGGCATTGAGAAATGGAACATTTTGGAATTAGATGTTGGTGACCTTGGTTTTATGCCTCGTTATGCACCACTTCACTGCTACTTTATAACTAACATCAAGGGGTTCGAAATGACCTCGCACTGGTTCCAAACATACGCCGATGCCCAGGGTCAAAAACTCCTAGTTCCAAAATGTCCAGTTTTCCTGTGCCACACTGTATAACAAAAAACAGCACCAGGAGTTTTAATATCATGTAAATAATAATAATCTCCTGGCACTACTTTATCTGTGTGTGTGATTTGGACCAGCAGAACTGCAGATGTAACGAGTCGTATATAAAATGCATAATGAAAACTAAATGTTATTTTAATCCATTCAGTCAGTTTCGCTCTGCAAACATCAATAACAGCTTGAATTCCTCAATGCTGGGAAGTGACCATGGTGACCATCAGGTGATAATCATTTATATGCACACACAGTGGAGAAAACATTCGCTAACCTACTCATTCTGCTCTCTCTGCTGCGAGAATTCTACCACTGCCCTCCCTCTCATACACATACATGTACTCTGTCTTACTCCTACTGACTTTCATTCCCCTTCTCTCCAGCGCGTATCTCCACCTCTCCAGGCTCTTCTCCACCTGCTCCCTACTCTCACCACAAATCACAATATCATCCGCAAACATCATAGTCCAGGGAGACTCCTGTCTGACCTCGTTCGTCAACCTGTCCATCACCACTGCAAACAGGAAAGGGCTCAGAGCCGATCCTTGATGCAGTCCAACCTCCACCTTGAACCAGTCTGTCGTTCCTACTGCACACGTAACTGCTGTCACACTGTCCTCATACATGTCCTGCACCACCCTCACATACTCCTCTGACACACCAGACTTCCTCATACAATACCACAACTCCTCTCTCCACCCTGTCGTACGCTTTCTCTAAATCCACAAATACACAATGCAATTCCTTCTGACCTTCTCTATACTTCTCCATCAACATCCTCAAAGCAAATAATGCGTCTGTGGTGCTCTTCCTCGGCATGAAAACATACTGTTGCTCACAAATGGTCACCTCTTCTCTCAGCCTGGCTTCCACTACTCTTTCCCATAACTTCATGGTGTGACTGATCAACTTTATTCCCCTGAAGTTACTGCAGGTCTGCACATCTCCCTTATACTTAAAGATCAGTACCAGCACACTCCTTCTCCATTCCTCAGGCATCTACTGGTAACGCATCCAACTTTTCTTACAGCTGCCTACTCCTTGTACTCCTGCCTACTTTTCTCATCTCTCTACTGATCCCAATTCTGTTACTCCAACCTCTTTCTCCTTATGCTCTCCTGCACTTCCTCATTCCACCACCACGTCTCTTTTTCTTCCTTGCTATTTTCAGATGTCACACCAAGTATCTTTCTACCTGTCTCCCTCATCACTTCTGCAGTAGTTTCCCAATCATCCAGCACCTCTTCACCACCACCGAGCCTCTGTCTGACCTCTTCCCTGAATCTCACACTACAGTCTTCCTCCTTCAGGTACCACCATCTTATTCTTCTTTCAGTCCTCACTCTCCTTCTCGTCTTCTTCACCTCCAAAGCCGTCCTACAGACCACCATCCGATGCTGTCTAGCTACACTGTCGCTACAGAGACCCCACAGAGGATTGTGAGGACAGCTGAGAAAATCATGAGAGTCTCTCTTCCCTTTATCATGGACATTTACACCACAAGCTGCATTTGCAAAGCCAGCAGCATTGTGGACGATTTCACTGTGCTGTGATGTACATGCGACAAGTCAACGCCTTTCTGATTTATGTAAAGCTAACCATAAATCTACATTAGCTTTTCTGATCGATCGCCTCTCTGAGGTCAATTATATTGTGTACATTTTTAAGTGTAATTGAATTTCTTTGGTAGAAGTAAAAAAAAAAAAAAAATTCACGTAGAACTTAAAAAATCCTAATATGTAACTTTAACTTGATTATAAATGCAATATATATGATATAAAGGCATTTGTTCGATCTTCCAAAAATAAAGAAAGAACAGATCGAACCACTGATCAGGTTTTTGGAACGACGCTGACATCGTGTGGATCTCGTGTGGAAGAGCGACTTTAGAAATCAAAAACCATTCAATGTCAAATCGACAAAATGAAGTTGGGATGCTAACACACATCAATCTCAATAAACACGTGTTTCCTGGAAAGCTAATATTATTAACCAGGGCTGGGTTGCTAAATTTCAGCAAAACCTCTAAAAAAAAGTAATTAAAAAGCCGTTCTGGTGTATATTAAATATAATTATGAGCCAAAAAAAAAATTTTTGTATTACTTTTTTTTTTTGTGTGGGAAGCATAGTAAATAGCGCGTTTTTAATGCATCAGCCACTACATGCTAATAAACAAGTCTGATTTAGCGTTAAATATTGGCCACCCTGAAATAAACTTCCCTCCTTGCTCCTACTTCTTAACAAATGTTTACAGCATGGGGCAGCGTGAATTCTGTCCCAATGGGCCTCTGTTTATTATACATTATTGCAGCTCCTATTTTTGACCACTAGGTGCAATAATAACTGTGTAGCTAAATGAGCACATCGCACTTTACACCCGCTACAATGAAAACAAAATGTATTTCACACTGAGGTGGCAATGTTTCTAAGGCTCTTCGTTCCTACATTTCTACTCAGAAGGTTAGAATTAACACCCACAGTGAAGTGTCCATTTTCAAACCTCATTCAGTTTAGTTTGACTTTTGCTGTAAATTCAAACATCTGAAGGACACAGAACTCTGTACATGTGTTGTATCCTCAACTCTCAGATGAACCTTGTGTGTAGTCTATGAGTCGCACCTCCAAAACATCCTCTATATAATCTCAATTTTTATTTTTATGCTTTTTCTTTTATTACATTCAATGTTTATTAATATTATATGCATAAAATGAGAAAAATAATTAACATCAATAATTGAATATTTAAAATGATGATAAATATGATAAATATTATCAACAATGATCAACATTCATCATCATAATAAATGTCAGAATACACAAGGCATTAAACCATGAGGTAGATGGACTACAGCAGCAGAAGACCACGTCAGGTTCCTCTTTTGGCAACCAGAAAAATTATCGTGAAGATGCAGCAGTTACATCCAAACCATGGTCAGAGAAGATCTCATCTGACACATGATTGTTTGATTGGTTCATTTCCATGAATGAACGGGTGTCGAGGTGTTCCTAATAAACTGGCCATTATGTGTTTGTGGATTTTGTTTCCACCACCGACAGTTTTTTACCTTTTATTATGAGTCGGATTAAAAGCTGAGTGTATTTTTATGTGTTACATTTGAAGAAGTTTGAGGGATTTTGTTTCATGAGAATAATCGTGTAATACCGAGAAAGTCCAGAAGGTGGAAGTTGTTCGCTGTAGCCCTGCTGAGGCTTCGTGCAGGGGCAGGTGAAGCTCCGAGGGGCAGAAACCATTCTTCATTCATCTCGTTCTAAACACAAAGAAGTGCCGCTCTTGGAAGCTCTGAAATGTAAATGTCGGAGCTCAGGAGTGTGTCGCCATCACCATCATCTTCATCATCTTCAAAAACATCATCCTTATCCTTATCCTCCTCCTCTAGATCATCATCATTCTCATCATCACCACTACGGGACAGTGAGGACGGCAGGAAACAAGTAGAGGAGCTCGGAAGGAACTCAGTGCAGGAGACATGCTGCGAGCTGTGAGTCCGACTCGGACCGAGTCCTGCTGTACATCACCACCGAGCTGGATCTTCTCCAATCCCAGCTCCTGATTGATCGGTGCGTGTGTGTGTGTGTGTGTGTGTGTGTGTGTGCTCGCGCAAAGAAAACCGGAAACACCCATCCGCATCCTGCTCAGGAGCAGGAGTCTGTCCTGTAGCGCGCAACCAGCTGCTCCAGCGACCGAGAAGAAGGAGTTGGACATCAGGAGAATCTGGGTGGAGTGGAGTGAGGTGGAGTTTCTTCTCTTCGCTTGCTCTTCATTCCAAAGCATCATGCTGGACTAGAGCTGGATGAGAAGACACTTTTCACCATGAACACGAACGGTAGGATTTCAATAATAATAATAATAATAATAATAATAATAATAATGAAATGTTGTGCTCTTCTCGGACTGTTCCATGATCCCGATCAGAAATGTAAATGAGTCGAGTACATTTACAGTGAATTTCTTCAGGGTGTGATTGATATGATTCTTATTAACGAGGTGACGGTTTGATACTTATTTCGATTTCATTCAAAGCAATTTTATTTTGAGTTCATTCACAAAAACGTGATATAATAGCAAGCACATGAAATAATTGATTTATTAAAAAAAAAATTAATGGACATGGATTTTTGTTTTGTTTGTTTCCTGCTAATCAGTTGTTTAAACATTAGCTTTAAAATGTATTTGATGCTCCAAGCTCTCGGAACACGTTTATATAAAGATATATGATGCGTTTTTGGGTTTGATCGAATAAAAGTGTGACGATGGTTTGCGTGGGATAAATCAGAAATGTAGTGAGCTCATTCATTCAACACTTCTGAAGGTGTTTGCTATTTTTTTTATTATACATTTACAGTATTTGCCAGATGCTCTTATCCAGAGCAATTTACAATTATCTCATTTATACATCTGAGCAGTTGAGGGTTAAGGGCCTTGCTCAAGGGCCCAGCTTGGTGGTGCTAGGATTTGAACTCACAACCTTCTGATCAGAAGTCCAACATCTTAACCATGGAGCGACCACTTCCCATATCATTTGACCCCTGGTGGTGGTGGTTACCACGATATTGGGGTTAATGATGCCCTGAGCACTGTGTCTGGTTTCACCTGGGCTGTTTTTTTATTTTATATCCCACTGGTAAAAAACATTTTTATGTCATAAACGTGTGACGTAAACTGACTCAGCACAACTTATTTCACCTGCACATGTCCTATTATTGCTTTAAAACCCACCACCATGAGGCATCTCACGTGACAGAACCTGACCACAGAATCTATAGGTTTCTAAAATGATGTCAGATCAGATAGCGACCGAATTTAAAGCTCTGAGATCACATTTATGTTCAAGAAATTTATCATTTAAAGGGAAAAAAAATCACTTCATAGGGGTTTAGTGATGCTTGACATCAGCGTGATGCTCTTCAGTAAATCCAGTAGTTTTTGCTGGATCAGTTTTACAGAGAACATTTACAGGTATCTTCATGTACAGCACTTTGTGGGCACAATAAAGTGAAAAACCTCCTTGTAGGTCCAGCTACGATTTTAGGACAGACTCCAGATCCTTCATTGGTTTTGTTTTGTCTGTCTATTTCAGTAGCCTCAGATATTGGTTCTTGACTGGAAAGAGTAGATCCCATTGTGGTTTTGTTCTGTTGTAGGCCATCCATCCATCCATCCATCAATCCATCCATCCATCCATCTATCCCTCCATCCATCTATCCATCCATCTATCCATCCATCCATCCATCCATCTATCCATTCATCCATCCATCAATCCATCCATCCATCCATCCATCCATCCATCTCACAATTCAGCATGGTTTGCCAGGATGTTTTTTGTTTTTTGCACCATTCTGTACTGGTTGTGTGAAATTCCATTCGCTCGTTTATTTTTCTGCATTATGACCAGTATCTTCATGATTTCATGCACTGCACAGCTGCAACGCGATTGGCTGATCACATAATTGTATGCGTAAACAAGAGCAATAATAATACACTCCTAATAAAGTGAGTATATCATTTATAGGATTTCCGCAATGTGCGATTGAAGAAAAAAACATCACTGCATTAATGCAACATTATGTTCCTAGTTTCTCTCAATACTAATCCAACACTGAGTTAATCCATACCTCTAATAGCCAGAGGTGATGAAACCAGGGCTCTGTTAAGCCTCCTGAGATGCTTTGGTGCATAGAATCCATAACACTACCTGATAGATGAGTTTTTTTATGGTTCATGTCGGTGACAGATTGCAAACAGACGCCGGCTCACAAACAGTGAGCTGGTTTACAAACACATACCCATTAATCACCCCTCCAAGCTCACCAACTCCCCCAATGCCCCACATAGCCATGCCTAAGCACCACCACCACCACCCCCACCCCCCGCATCACCTCCATTGTATAGCCAGCATGGTAAATGTAAGCTAAAGTAAGAGTGGAGTCCATCTGACCCTAAAATGTGCTTCTTCTTGAACATACCATTCCATCCCTTTGCCATTACACTGTAATAACCTCCTGTCTTCTGGGAAGATGTTCCATTAGATTTTGTGGAGATTTGTGGAGATTAATTCTGCCACAAAGGGTGTAAGTAAAGTCAGTTACTGGTGTAGGTGAGAAGGTGAGGAGGTCTGGGATGCAGTCAGTATTCACATTCATCCCAAAGGTGTTTAATAGGGTTGGAGCTCTATAGCATTAAATCTTCCACTCCAACCCATGGACAGCTGATCTTCATGCAGTTGGCTTTGTGCACAGGAGTATTGTCATGCTGGAACATGTTCGGGTCTCCTAATACAAGTGAACGGAAAATTTCATTCTGCATTCACAGACGTCTGATATAATTGTGTGCCTCCAACATTCAGTTTGGAGAAGAACCACATATCAGGTGTCTCAAGACCTTCAGCCAAATAGTGTTTGTGTAAGTTAATGTTTATTACAGATGTTTAAAACTCTTCAGTCTGATCTCAAACTCAAAAACCTTTAGATGTTTAACCAGCAGACCAGTAGATAACTAGTTCCCAGCTGTTAATATTATTACACCTGCTTCACTCTCTTTAAACAGGAAATGGTAAAAATCCCACATTAAAATCGTATATCACCACCCCACATCACAAGAGCCAAAGATTCTTCTTTTACTGTTGCTTTTGAAGATAAAGCTGGCCTGAGTTTTTTATCTCGTTCCCTGCCTGTTCAAAACTGCACAGAATTCCTCTGTGGCCCTAAAAACAGATGTTCTTCAGGCACCGCTGAAAGACATACTTTTGCCATGAGCAGTTTTTTTCTTTTAACGTCCTTCAAACATACTGGTCAGATTAGTGGCTTTCATTAAACAAACAAACAAACAAACAAACAAAATTGTGTTTGGAACACAGTTTGGAATAATTACAAAAAGGTTCTGACGTTTGATGTGAACTTCATCTGAAACCAGTTTTTTGAGGATTTTAGGCTTTATGCAATCAACCAATCACGTAACAGCAGCGGCACGGTGTGGAAAATCATGGAGATATTTGGAGGTTTCAAGTTTCAATCAAACAACAAAATGCAGGAAAAATTCAGGGCTGATTGCTTCAGAAACCGCTGATGCTTCAGCATCACCTAAAAGACCAGTATCAGGAGATCAGGAGTAACATCCTGTATAATTTCAGCTTTATCGTCTAGAAAGATGTAAATGTTGCTGGTTTCGGATCTGAAATCTCCATGAATGGAGTTATAGTCATTATAATTGTATGAATTAGATCTGTGTGGTAGTGCTGTAGTCACGTGTTGCACGTCCACATGCTTCAGTGGAGAGTGGAAATGCCTATAGCGCCTTCCACTCTGTCATTAAGCTGCAGAACGTGTGTGTATTAGGGATGTGCATCTCGATAACTGAGGCAGATGCGATTCGAATCTCCAGCCAGCGATACGATACAATAAAGATACATATGAAGCAGCTACTGATGGGATGTGAGAGATGATTCACCACTATTGCAATTCAATATGGTACTGAAAGTTTACTTTTATTTTACCTCTGTAGTGCGAAAAAAAAGATGAAATAAACCCAGACGTTCTTCTCCTGTTGTGTCTGGAGGAAGTTACAGCTCTACCTCTGCCATGTTAATCTGTATTCTATGTGACTCTCAGGACACGCCTCGGTCTCCGTAGTGTTGCGACGCGTCATGTTCGCGTAGCAGCAGCGGCGCTGAGAGAACGCGCTCGAGAAACAGTTTAGCGACGAGAAATCGTTCTGCATATCAAATATTGGTTACAAATTATTGGTCACTTTCTAAATAATAAAAGTAAACTCGATGCAAATGCGTAAAAAAAACGAGTGTATTTTGATCCAAACTTTTATTCAATGCACCGATGCGAATCAGTGAATCTCACAATTCCTAATGTGGTTTATTCAGAAGTGTGTGTATTTTTGTATATTGTGCATGTGTGTGTGTATGAAGTACAGAAGCATATAAAAACACAGCATCAGGGCTGGCTGCTTGCCAAAGCATTTTAAAAAACTGCTGAAAGAAGGGAATTTTATTATCAGCATCAGGCGTCGAGGTTACTACAACCCACTGAGCAGATACTAGCAGCTGAGCAGCTTCCAGCTCCGAGTCTGTTTTTCTATTTACAGATATTCCACACTGTGATTGGACTTTGAGATCTGAAAAAGAGAACATGCATGGTTTTTAAAAGCTTGAAACGCTGTGATAATATGAATTTAAAAAAATCATTGTGTCCAGTATATAAGTACATAAAAGAATATAAACAGGAAGCAGGGAAAATGGAGAATTAATGCTTGTGTAAAAAAAATGCATAAAAAGACTTTAAAACAATGCAGAAAAACAGTGGGGTTTTGATAAACAAATCAAAAGCGAGACACATTACAGGTGAACACATTCGAGTAACAAAGCAATGGTAGGACAGGGGGCGGAGCCTGGGAGAGAAGGGAAATGGAAGCATGTAGCAAAATGAATGTGTTTTTTAAATAAAAGCGAGATGCGCAAAGACTTTTTGTTTCTTGCTTCCGTCTGCGATTTTGTCTGCACCGTTACTTTGTCGAAATACGAACAGGTTTTTCACATCATAGTTACAGTGGCTCTGTTCTCATGGCCTACATGTATCTCCCATGGGTTCCCTTCCACACAATTTATTCTTTTATCAGGAAAAAAATGATCAAACACAAATCTAGAGAGTGAGTTGAAAACTTTACATTCTCCTGCTTCCTGTTGGAACACGGAAAAATTACGACTGTCTTGTGCGTTTAGAAATCTTAAAAATCAATTACACATTTTTTTAAATACCACACCAGAATCACACCCACTTTTCCAGCCATGTGTGGTTCATCTTCTAACTGTGAGTACAAAGTTATACATGACGCATGACATTTTCCCTTCACTTGAAATAGGAGACTAAAAACCATGAAAGCATGGCAATGCCCCTGTACACAAAGCCAGCTCCATGAAGATCTGCTTTACATGGGTTGGAGTGAAAGATCTCCTGCTACAGAGCTCTAAATCCGATTGAACACATTTGGGATGAATGTTCTCACCTACATCACTATCTGACTTCACTAACACCCTTGTAGCTGAATGAATCTCCACAAAATCTAGTGGAACATCTTCCCAGAAGTGTGGAGGATATTAGAAGAGCAAATGGGACTAAATGTGAAGTAAGATGTTCAACAAGCACATAGAGATCTTATGCCTTCGTCCATACATTTGAATTGAAATACTGAAACCCTCGATGTTTATAAATGTAGGTTATTGATCTTGCATGGATCATCCATGGCATCGTCTTGACATCAAGCTCGTAAAGAGAACGCCATAAGGACTGATTTTACGAGCAGTTGTTATGGAGCAACTTTATGGGGACCGTATGGACGTGTCGCATCGTGACGTTTGTGTGAAAGATCTGAAAACTGTGCACGTCGGTGTTCTTACAATACAGTCGCATACCTGTCGGGAATCTTGAACATTGGAGCATGGATATCGTTTCTCTGAGGCTTAATCAGCCTGAAGGTTTCATGTTAATTAGTTTATCCTGTTCTTTATGAGGTCCTGTAACGAATAAGACTACAGCTAGGCGTGCTCTACACAACTAACGCATACTGACATGTTTTGAAAACACAAAGCAACCCTCACTTAGGAGAAATCCTTCCCTTTGGTCCTTCGAGAGTCGTATCTGCTTCTGAAAACGTTCTTCTCCTCCACACCTCCAATCCAAAATATTTCCAGATGCTTTCATTTTCAGCATTGTTTTTTTTCAACCTCCTCCGTGCGGAGTCTTTTTAACGTAAACATCTCAGCAAACCAGAATGAATAGCTCTGCGTGGTTTCTTTGAGGAGAGACGTGCTGTAAATTACGTCCAGGAAGTTCAGCTGTGCATTTTCTGGACTCTAAATCAAGCCTTGTGCTGAGTAACGCTCGAACTCACTGCACCATTACTATCTGGACTTGTTTTATTAATAGCTTGCTTAAGGAGAAAAAAGGAAATTGCTTGAGCCGACAAGATCCTGGTGCACAGCCGTACATCAGGAGACAGCGGGACGGAAAACAGAGCCGCTCCTCGCAGGACCTGGCGGCGCTCCTGAACTTTTTATGCCGTACCGGCTCGTCATTGGCTCGTGACTGCCGTTGCCGTGGTGTTTTTAATGGAAATTTTGCGGCTTACTTAGCAACGCCAATCAGCAGACAGGAAGCCGTTGAAGTAAATACAGAAGGAGGGAAGGAGGGTGGCAGATTTCCGGAGGGTGCCACCCTGGAGCCTGGCGCTCGTTCTGTGCCCAGATGGCAGAAGAGTGACAGAAGCAGAGGCAACACAGCCAAGACACACTAAAAGCCACCTGGGATGTGTTTGTGTGGGGATCATGGGACAAAAGAAGCACTATGAGGACAGGAAGTTTTAGTAGGATTTATAGTTAGTGTCAGATAGAATGTTATATATTTATCTCCGGTTCAGGTGTGAATAGTGGATTGTGATTGGCTGGAAGTTCAGGTGTGAATAGTGGATTGTGATTGGCTAAAAGTTCAGGTGTGAATAGTGGATTGTGATTGGCTGGAGGTTCAGGTGTAAATATTGGATTGTGATTGGCTGGAGGTTCAGGTGTGAATAGTGGATTGTGATTGGCTGGAGGTTCAGGTGTGAATAGTGAATTGTGATTGGCTGGAAGTTCAGGTGTTAATAGTGGATTGTGATTGTCTGGAAGTTCAGGTGTGAACAGTGGATTGTGATTGGCTGGAAGTTCAGGTGTGATTAGTGGATTGTGATTGGCTGGAGGTTCAGGTGAGACTTTATACCATTTTAATGCTCTCCTCTTCACCTCAGGCTGGTCCTCACCTCCACATCATGCACTGACATTCTATAACACGTGTAGAGCTGGATCATCGTTTACTGGTTACTTCTTAGAATCATAGACTATACAGGAAGTCCAATCGTGCTAAAAATCCCGACTGTACAATGACATAATGATGCTCTGATTATAGTCCTGAGTAGAGGCTGAAGATGTTACGTGCATGTGGCTTTGCACTTGGATTAAATTTGACAAGCGTGTTATTATCCCATGTGTGGGATACACTCCATTAGTGTGGGATGAGTTACTTCTTTACAGAGTTTCAGCCTGGAGGTGTCTAATGATAGACTTGTGCTGCTGATACTGCTTTTATAGTGCTGCAGTACTGCACTTTCAACTGTCTATGAGAACCTTCATCTAACATACACACACACACACACACACACACACACACACACACACACATATATATATTTATTTGTGTGTGTGTGTGTGTATGTGTGTGTGTTTATGCATAATGTATAAGCCACATATTGAGTTTAACTATCTTAAACTTGAACATTTTAAAGCTTTTTGTGGCTGCTTGTTGAGGAGTGCGTGGGGGTGGGGTGGGGGGGGGTCGAATTTGAGTATGCAAGGTGAAGCAATTTGTGTAAATCTGTAAAAAAAAAAACCCGATGCATTACGATACAAATGCAAATGTGTATTTAATGCACACTTTTTCACAACGTTAACTTTCGGCTGACGCACCGGTGCCAACCCCGAGTCAGGACTGATAAATGCATCTGCTTGTACCTTATTAAGTCTACAGACCCACTGCGTCATCACAAACTGCATCCTCATGTGTCTTTCATACAGTGTAAGTTATTTCTAAAAGTCCACCTTGTTAGGGCTTGTTATTAGCATAATTCAATGTTCTACAAATGGGCCAAAGACGTGCCGTTTTAGGAAAATAATCCGTTTCATATTACTGAAGTGTCATATATCCTCTATATCATAGCATATCTCTGTATTTCTCTCAAAAAAAGGCAACACAACTTGATTAAAAACATTA
The DNA here is from genome assembly GCA_014706435.1 of Silurus glanis. Classification (NCBI taxonomy): domain Eukaryota; kingdom Metazoa; phylum Chordata; class Actinopteri; order Siluriformes; family Siluridae; genus Silurus; species Silurus glanis. The sequence continues at coordinate 4,227,264 of JAAIIK010000099.1, forward strand.
GTAGTGGCACTGGAGTCTCCTTCCGTAACTGTTACATAAACATCTCCAAACAGAAAACATCACCGTCCTGGACTAAAGGATTCTGTCTGACCAGTCTGTCATGAGATTGTGGAGTGATGCATTGATGGTTGACCGAGTTTCTCTTCATCCCATATTGTATATGATCTCTTAAACTCAGCCAGAGTGACCATCCTGTTCTTGGTCACATCTGATTGTTCCAATTGTCTTTTATTTAAGAATTACTGAGGCCACTCTGCTCTTTGGAACCTCCAAGGCAGCAGAAAGCATGATCCTGTCTCTGAGCTTTGTTCCTCTGGACTTGATGGTTTTTTTGGCTCTAACTTGCATTTCCATCAGACCTTCTATAGACCTGTGTGTGCATTCATGAATGATGTCCAATTATATTCAACCTATTGACTAAGCCACGGGTAGACTCCAATCAAAGTGTAGAAACATCTCAGAGATTATCCGGAGAAAAAAGACGCACCTGAGCTTTACTTCAAGTTTCATACAAAGGGTGTGAGTAATTTTGCCATGTTGTGATGTTTTAGATTTTCAGTGTGAAATAAACGGCACTGAATCCACTGTAGAATAAATACAGGTCACATTTACAGTATCAACACGCTCTTCTCATCCTCCAGCAAAGTCGAGGCTATCTGCATATTTGCTGTAATTGTCTACTGAAAAAAAGCGCTAGGGCAGAAAGTACAGGCGAGAGCTGTCACTTCCAGCCTAAACCCCACAATTACCAGCCCACTCTCGCACTAAGTCTGTCTGAACGCTAATGTACGATCCACTGACAGGAAGCTCGCACCACAGCGCATCGCTCCGTCTGCTGCCTTTAGCAGAGCATCATTTCTCTGAAATTCTCAACAGCAAATGTCGGTTCTTTTTTTTTCCAAAGACCTGAATATTTAATCTGGTTTTAAGTACAATTCTATTCATTTCAATTCTTAATTTCTCTTCTCTTTTTCTGCTGTAATTCTTCTCTCCCTTTTGGTCATCTGAAAAATGCACATCTTTAATCTTCTAACAAACCTGGCTGGATTAGATTTTATTATGATTTTAAATGTATTTATTTTGCCTCCTAATGCTGGATTACTTTATTATTTTGTTCTGCACCGTACAGACAAATGAGTGTCACTTTTCAAGAGATTTATCTTTTAAAAAAGCATTATTACTATTATAGTGAAATTTTTTCATATTCATTGCTAATAAAATCAAAACATTTACTAACATGCATATGTTTGGTGGTTGAATCCAACAAATAATTAGGCTATAATAACTAATAACTAATAACTAGAGGTTGATCGATAGTGGATTTTATCGGTCCTGATAGTGAAGTTGGATCGGATTCGCCGATAACCGAGTTTTTAAAATGGATACTCGACAAAAAAGAAACAAACACTCCATGAAAAACAGTACTGAATCATGAAAATGTGCTAAAGAAAATAAATAGGAATGTTTTCATTAATAAATATAATTATGGAATTCATTATTATAAACAATAAATATAATATAATAAACAGTGCTCTCCATGCAGTCTCACGTGTAAAAAAGAACAGCACGTGGCATCAGTAATTCGCCTCTAGAGGCCGCTCTCGTAATGATGGCGACCCGGAAAAACTATCGGTATGGATTTTTGATAACCGATAGTTTCGGTGCCTCTATTAATAACTAAGGGCTATTTTTGTTTGAAAGCCAAACTTTATTATCAAATACAGATATGATTTGAGTAAAACATATTTTAAATTACATATTTAAAATATGTTTCTGGCATTGTTCAGAGGGCCGTTCCACATGTGGGCCATAGTTTGAGGACCCCTTCATTAGGGCTTGTTTATGCGCGGTAGAATACTTCATAATGTCTTTCGCATTCGGTTTTATTTCTGATTTTGAGATCCTCAGAGCACTAATATTCTCATCTGAACCTTCACTCATCTGATTTCTGATTTTGATTTTCCACTGAAATGCATTCCATTTGTTCATTAACATTTCTTTTTCTTTTTTAATCGTTCCTCTGGTTTGGATTTTTTTTTGTCAATTGTGTTTTTTTATTCTCTTGTTTTTTTGCCTCCAATTGGACTTTTAGTAAAGATCAAGCTAATTGCTTATATCCAGGTGATAATAGTGTCCATTTGTGGTGAAATAAAATCCCTTTGTGTGGAAAATTGAGATTTTCGGAACAATGTTCTCTTGTTGTTTGGCTGTTGGCAAGTGATGGTGAAGATATTTTGGATGCCGCCCACTCTTGCTTGACCTTTACTCAGTTGAGAATGTGACTGCAGTATGGATGCTGTGTTTTACAAAGTTCTACTGCTGAGAACCGGGTTCATGTCAGGACATGCATTTAAAAAGCCACCTCAGATTAGAAACCTATAAAGAGACCTATAAAGTGGTCTGCAATGGTCTTTTTAATAGCCATTAGCTAGAACCCAGGAATGATCATTTATAAGTTCCTCATGATGTAGGCTCTACAAGGTGTTAATAACTATTAACTATAGTGCTTTATGTTGACATTGTGTCATGTCCCGAACCAACTAGAGACGTACCAGCACCATTTGGATTCCACTTCATGTGGAGTTTGGACATTGGAGCTCTTTGAGTGTTTAAAGGCTCTGGCATGGAGAAGTTGGTGTTGGATTTATGATGATCGCAAATGTTGAGCTATGATATGAGTTGCTCAGTAGCTCCTGATCTCACCTGACTGTCGAAGACTGTAGAAAGAACATTACTTATAATCACACACTCCAGTGCTCATGTTAGTTTTCACTCTCCAGTGTTCTGTATTGTTTAAAGACTATAATCACACTCTTGATGTCACCCAAATGAGGATGTGGTTCCCCTTTTGAGACGAAAGAAAAGAAACAAATGTGATTATTTTGGATTTAACAGCACGGGAAAGCAGGAGAGAAGTGGGAAGGAGTGTCTTCATTATAGACAGTGTTTTTACCTGAAGAAACTGGTGATCTTCTTCTTTCGGCTGCTTCCATTACAGGTCTCCACCCTGTCCTCCACATCTGGCTCTTTCACCCCAACTACCTGCATGTTTTCCCTCACCACATCCATAAACCTCCTCTTTGATCTTCCTCTTTTCCTCCTTCCTGGTGGCTCCATCCTCAGCATTCTCCTACTGATATACCCCATGTCCCTCCTCTGCACATGTCCAAACCATCTCAATCTCACCTCCCTCACCTTGTCTCCAAAACGTCCTACATGTGCTGTCCCTCTAATAAACTCATTTCTAATCCTGTCCATCATCGTCACTCCCAACGAACATCTCAACATCTTCAGCTCTGCTACCTCCAGCTCCACCTCCTGTCTTTTACTCAATGCCACTGTCTCTAAACCATACAACATCTCAGGTCTCACCACAGTCTTGTTAAATTATTGTGTTATGATAGTGACAGTGTCAATTTAATCTTATTTTGATTACATATATAAATATTCATGTTCTTTTTTTGGACACAGTAGTGGGTTTTTTTTGTTGTTGTATCATTACATGAAAAAAGGAACATCCATTGATAAGAAGGAAAGAAATATTAAATATAAACTAAATGGGGTTACAGTAACTGTGTTACCCGTAAGGGACTATTAAAGGCCAATAAGAAGAACAGATTTGTAGAAAAAAAAAAATCAATGATAATATTTGAGGTTAAAGTTGAGCCAATTTTGATTGATCAGGTCAATCAGGGGGTTCTGGTAGCACAATAGTTAAAGCATTGGATTTTGGATCCAAAGATCTAAAACCCAGCCCCACCAAGCTGCCACTCCTGGGCCCCTGAGCAAGGCCCCTAACCCAACAGCATTCTCAGCTGTATAAAAGAGATAAAAGTAAGTAACTAAATCCAGGGGTCTGCCAAATGCGATAAATGTAAATGTAAAATCAGTGTTTCTCGAACGCATTAGTGATTAATGTGGGTTTGTGATGCTGTCTGTTGTGCGATTAATCAGGGTGTGTTGTGTGAAAATTGTCTTTGCCAGACTTGATAGAAAAACAATGGAATCACTGACACTGAAAAACGTCTTTCTGCCAAAGCAGATGAAGAGAAAGAGAACAGAACAGATCTTGGACGTTAAATCGCTGGATGTTACATAACACCACACTGAGAGCGAATCTGGAACAACAAGCAGTGTGTGTGTGTGTGTGTGTGTGTGTGTGTGTGTGTGTGTGTGTGTGTGTGTGTG
>JAAIIK010000099.1:4264320-4282311 GCA_014706435.1 Silurus glanis
CACACACACACACACACACACACACACACACACACACAGGGCTGACTGAAGTCATTTACTGTGATTTAAACTGCTCAAGTGAAGAAATGTAATCTCGAGTGCAGGAGAACGTTTATCACTCCATGATACGAGATACGCCCGAACGAACGTGTCTCGAATTCCTCTCTCTCTCTCTCTCTCTCTCTCTCTCTCTCTCTCTCTCTCTCTCTCTCTCTCTCTCTATACGACGCTGCAGCAGCAAAGCAAAATTTTTATTGTACAATTACATCTAATCTAAATATTTAGAACCAAAGTCCTGCACTATTTCTTTCCACAGAGCTCATGAAGTAAACCTCACGGATTCTGAGCTTCTGTGAGCAACTGACAATGTCAAACAATGTTAATAAGCCCCGCCCCCCTGCTCTAAAATCACCCGCACCCCCATCAGTGTATCGTCTTTTCTTTATTTCCCCTCTGATTTTGTCCCCATCGTTTATTATTCACGAGGCAGAATGAAAGCCGCATTAACACTCATGACTCCGTCTCTGCCTGGAGATCATGAATATAACTCTTTATGTCATCCCTCTCTCCCTCTCTCCCTCTCTCTCCCTCTCTCTCTCCCTCTCTCTCTCTCTCACTCTCTCTCTCTCTCTCTCCTTTGCTCCCTCTTTCTCTCTCTGTCTCTCTCTCTCTCTCCCTCTCTCTCCTTTGCTCCCTCTTTCTCTCTCTCCCCCCCTCTCTCTCTCTCCCTCTCTCTCTCTCTCTCCCTCTCTCCCTCTCGCTCCCTCTCTCTCTCTCTCTCTCTCCTTTGCTCCCTCTTTCTCTCTCTCTCTCTCTCTCTCTCCCTCTCTCTCTCTCCTTTGCTCCCTCTTTCTCTCTTTCTCTCTCTCCCCTCTCTCTCTCTCTCTCTCTCTCTCTCTCTCTCTCTCTCTCTCTCTCTCTCTCTCTCTCCATCTCTCTATCCAGCCCTCAGAGCGCAGTACAGTGCAGACAGTGGTGAGTCATTAACAGAGCCCATGTCTTCTCCTCTCTCTCCTTCTCTCCCTTTCCCTGTCCTATTCTCACTTTTCCTCTGCTCCTTTTCTCTTCTCATTCTTTTCTCTTCCACTTTCCATCGTCTTCTTATTCCCTTTTTATTCTCTACTCAATTATTTTCTCTTCTCTTCCTCTTCTCATTCTCTTCTAATTATTTTTTCATTCTCTTCTCATTCTTTTCTCTTCCAATTCTCTTCTTAAACTCTTCTCGTTTTCTTCTCTTCACATTTTCTTCTCTTCTCATTCTTTTCTCTTCTCATTCTCTTTTCATTTTCTCAGAAATTCTTTGTTGTAACAGTTGTATTGCGTCTATTAAATTCTAATTAATTCTTCTATGTACATTTGTAATAATAATTAATCTACGATTTTCAATACTTGATATAATATTTAGAAGAATATTACAGATTTAACAGTTCCAAGTGAATCGCTATAAGTGTGTTCAGAGCGCCCTCTAGTGTCGGCCTGGTGTCTTTACACTCATCCTGTTCTTCTTCTTCTTCTTTCGGCTGCTCCCATTAGGGGGCGCCACAGCGGATCATCCGTCTCCATACCCCCCTATCCTCTACATCTGCCTCTTTCACACCAACTCCCTCCATGTCTTCCCTCACCACATCCATGAACCTCCTCATTGGCCTTCCTCTTTTCCTCCTACCTGGTGGCGCCATCCTCAGCATTCTTCTACCAATATAATTTATGTCCCTCCTCTGCACATGTCCAAACCATCTCAATCTCGCCTCCCTCACCTTGTCACCAAAACGTCCAACATGCGCTGTCCCTCTAATAAACTAATTTCTAATCTTGTCCATCGTTGTCACTCCCAACGAAAACCTTAACATCTTCAGCTCTGCTACCTCCAGCTCCACCTCCTGTCTTTTACTCAATGCCACTGTCTCTAATCCATACAACATCTCAGGTCTCACCACAGTCCTATAAACTTTTCCTTTCATTCTTGCAGATACTCTTCTATCACAAATCACTCCTGTCACTCTTCTCCACCCACTCCACCCTGCCTGCACTCTTTTCTTCACTTCTCTAATTACACTCTCCATTACTTTGCACTGTTGACCCCAGGTACCTGAACTCCTCCACCTTCTCCACCTCTTCTCCCTGCAACCGCACCCCTCCACTGCCCCCCCTTTATTCACACACATGTACTCTGTCTTACTCCTACTGACTTTCATTCCCCTTCTCTCCAGCGTGTACCTCTACTTCTCCAGTCTCTTCTCCACCTGCTCCATACTCTCACCACAAATCACAATATCATCCGCAAACATCATAGTCCAGGGAGACTCCTGTCTGACCTTATCCGTCAACCTGTCCATCACCACTGCAAACAGGAAAGGGCTCAGGGCCGATCCTTGATGTAGTCCAACCCTCACTCTGAACCAGCCTGTCGTTCCTACTGCACACTTCACTGCTGTCACACTGTCCTCATACATGTCCTGCACCACCCTCACATACTTCTCTGACACACCTGACTTCCTCATACAATACCACAACTCCTCTCTCCACCCTGTCGTACGCTTTCTCTAAATCCACAAATACACAATGCAGCTCCTTCTGTCCTTCTCTATACTTCATCAACATCCTCAAAGCAAATAATGCGTCTGTGGTGCTCTTCCTCGGCATGAAACCATACTGTTGCTCACAGATGGTCACCTCTTCTCTCAGCCTGGCTTCCACTACTCTTTCCCATAACTTCATGGTGTGACTGATCAACTTAATTCCCCTGTAGTTACTGCAGGTCTGCACATCTCCCTTATGCTTAAAGATCGGTACCAGCACACTCCTTCTCCATTCCTCAGGCATCCTCCCACCTTCCAGAATCTTGTTAAACAATCTGGTTAAAAACTCCACTGCCATCTCTCCTTAACATCTCCACGCTTCTACAGGTATGTCATCTGGTCCGACCGACTTTCCACTCTTCATCCTCTTAATCGCTGCTCTCACTTCCTCCTTACTAATCCTATCTACATCCTGCTTTACCAACTCCACATCATCCAACCTTCTCTCTCTCTGATTTTCCTCATTCATCAGCTGCTCAAAATACTCACTCCACCTTCTCAACACACTCTCCTCACTAGTCAACACATTTCCCTCTCCATCCTTTATTGCTCTAACTTGCAGCACATCCTTCCCAGCTCGGTCCCTCTGCCTGGCCAATCGGTATAAATCCTTTTCTCCTTCCTTAGTGTCCAACTTCTCCTACAGCTCCTCATATGCCTTTTCCTTGGCTTTCGCCACATCCCTCTTTACCTGCTGCAGCATCTCCTTGTTCTCCTGCCTACTTTTCTCACCACTCTGTCGATCCCACTTCTGTTTTTCCAACCTCTTTCTCCTTATGCTCTCCTGCACTTCCTCATTCCACCACCACGTCTCCTTGTCTTCCTTTCTATTTCCAGATGTCACACCAAGTACTTTTCTAGCTGCCTCCCTCATCACTCCTGCAGTAGTTGCCCAGTCATCCAGCACCTCTTCACCACCACCGAGCCTCTGTCTGACCTCTTCTCTGAACCTCACACTACACTCTTCCTCCTTCAGTTTCCACCATCTTATTCTTCTTTCAGTCCTCACTCTCCTTCTCTTCTTCTTCGCCTCCAAAACCATCCTACAGACCACCATCCGATGCTGTCTAGCTACACTGTCCCCTGCCAACACCTTACAGTCTCCAATCTCCTTCAGGTTGCATCTCCTGCATAGAACATAGTCCACCTGTGTGCACCTTCCTCCACTCTTATACGTCACCCTATGATCCTCCTTCTTCTTAAAATAAGTGTTCACCACTGCCATTTCCATCCTGTTGATAGTATTGAATTGTGTGTGTGTGTGTGTGTGTGTGTGTGTGTGTGTGTGTGTGTGTGTGTGTTGGTTTTTGTGGTTTATGTGTGTGTGTTTACTCGCAGATCCATTCATCTCGAAATCAGCTTCATTGCCAGGTTATGGCAGGAACTGTATAAACAGGGTAAGTAATGGCACTGATCCTGAAATTCATCAACTGTCACTCAAAACCTTCATTCATATATCTTCAGGAGGCACTTTATACTGATCGGGGTCATGGTGGATCCCAGAAAAACGGATGATAATTTAGCATCACCGATCCAATTATCCAATGGAAGGAAGCCAGAAGAATCTCAGAGGAACCTACACATATTCTCCACACAAACTCTAAGCTCAGATTTAAACCAGGAACCCTGGAGTGAGGAGACAATGCTACTAAACATTTGACCCTCATCAAGAACATCACACTGCTGATTAGAAAAAGGAAACACCCCACGCATTTGCATAATGTAAAGTGATTGGCTGTTGGGTTTTATGATGCAATAACACACCTTCCTGTTTAATACTAAGATTTTCCAGTTTTCAGTCACGTAAAATGCAGTTTTTCGAGTTATTGATGTTATTGTGAATAAATGTATAATTCATTGGACACTGACGGTCCGTTCACGCTCTTCTCAGCCACACAGCGCCGATTACTTCCACTACGACAGCACCGGTGCCGTAAACTGGGGATTCAGAGGTACGCATCTTCTCCGCCCTGCTAGTCTACCTCTGTATACTTACATGACAAAAGTATTTGCACCCCCGACCATCACGGCTGAATGATAACCGTATAGAAATTCCCTGTAACGCAGTTCCAACATGACGACGCTCCTGTACAAAAAGAAAAGGTGTAAACTGGAGGAACTCAATTCTTGACCTCCTCAGCCTCATTGAACACCTCCATGAATGAACTGGAAATGGAGCCTCCTCACACAAATCCTCACAAATCTAACAAAAAGAAAAAAAAGAAGTAAAGATCAAAGGAGTTTAACATAACAATATTGTATATAAAAAAACAAGAAGATAAAGCTTTGATGGTCCGGTGTCCACATACTTTTGGCTGAATGGTGTATATGAGAATGCGGTATAAAACGTGTGAGCACTGATTCCTGCTTTTCTCTTTTATCTTCTCTGTGTTGCAGAATACAAGGTTGGCGATCACAGCTTCATACCCAAAAAGCATTTTTAGCATTTTTTATAGCTGTTTGTAAAAAACTACTAGCAATAACTTTTACAAAAAGAGGAGAAAAGCTTATAGTAGCTATAAATAAAAGAGCAATCAACCATGCTAACCCTCGCTAGCTAACATAGCTAGCGTGGCTAGTTATATTTCTCATGGTCAATTTCCATGCTAAGCTGTTTGCTCTTTAAACCAGGAACCCTGGAGCAGTGAGGAGACAATGCTACTAAACATTTGACCCTCATCAAGAACATCACACTGCTGATTAGAAAAAGGAAACACCCCACGCATTTGCATAATGTAAAGTGATTGGCTGTTGGGTTTTATGATAAAATAACACACCTTCCTGTTCAATACTAAGATTTTCCAGTGAAGTTTTCAGTCACGTAAAATTAGCTAACATAGCTAACGTGGCTAGTTATATTTCTCATGGTCAATTTCCATGCTAAATTGTTTGCTAGCATGATCAGGTTCCAGTGCAGTGTAAAAAGCCTCTGGAAAAAAACGAATCTTTTTATGATTTTTGAGACAAATTAATGTTCCTTTTGTATGTAGATTAACTTTGAACAAACACATCTATAAATGTCCAGATGCACATGTATGATGATCACGTTGTTCATCACGTCACGCCAGTCATCCTTCTCACGTTTACAGATTTATCCGTATCAGGATCTCATCGTCACGGTTCGAGGCCGTAACGCGCTGCCTGGTGACGTGGACAGGACCAGATTAGAGGTAAATCCCTTATACAGCAATGCAGCGCCAAAGGAAATGGATAAAACGTGTCGGCGCGGTGTGACGTGACATAACATTTCCTCACGTGCTGCTACACCGGAATGCGTTTTATCCCTTTTAGGCTACAGTGGGTTTTTTTTTTTTTTTTTAAACATTTACAAAAACATATTCCTGTTCTCATTTACATCATACATTCATCAGATTATTTTACTCTCCCTGAATCTTCTGGAGTTCATTAGACCAAGAAACCAGAAGCTCCTAATGACAGTTAGAAAGCACTGGTACTGGAGACTCCTTACCTTGTTAAAGATTTGATTCAATTTAATTGATTTCAATGTTATTTATTTTAGTAAATATAAATTTTAGTGTCATTAAATAGTCCCTAAAAGTTCATCACTAATGATCAAGCCAGAGGTGACTCCTTCATGTGGTATGAGGAAGAAACCTAAGAGGAACCAGACTCATCCTCAACACCGAATGTCCATTTTTTTACAGTTCCATCATTGTTGAGGTTCTCAGCTGTTTACTGATGGAGACTCGAGTGTCAAACTGTTCATGGTGATTGAACCATTATAGCAGAACTGTTTATATTCATTACATTCCAGATCCATTTTTATGGTTGTTGAGCTCCACAAAAACCTCATGGATCTTTAGGCTGGTCATGTGGAACCATCCTCAGCTGCAGCAGGTGGTTTCCTGGTAAAGAGAACTCCTTTAGGATGGATGAGGCAGGTCCAGAAAGAAGCAAGGGGACTGGATCAAATAACCAAAACATCTCCTTAGAGAAGACGTCACCTGATCAGTGATTCCATGTTATCAGTCTGTTGAACGCGTACAGCGAACGAGCCGTTTCTAACGATAATGATCACGAGGGTGTTTATGTACATCTGGGATTTATTACTGTATTATTATAATCTTCTGACCAGAGCCAGAGTCAACTTTATCTAAAAAAAGACCTAAGATCTGACATTGTGTTTAAAATTGGTCATTGTGTTCAAATTTAATAACCAAGATCAACACATCTGTGTAACGTCCATGTATAATGATCTCCTTCCACATGTCCCTCAAGAGACACCTGTCACCTGACGAGTTTTTCCGGGTGTTTGGGATGACGATGGCCGATTTCGAGCGCTTGGCGTCATGGAAACAGAACGAGCTGAAGAAGCAGGCGAGGCTCTTCTAGAACCTTCAGATGTCACCTCAGGACCAACGAGCAGGCGGCTCTCAAAGGTTCAAGCAGGACATCATGAAGCCTTCAGCTGATTCACAAATGTGAACCGCAAGCAGCTTCATAAACACTGTTTGTACACGCGTGTGTGTGTGTGTGTGTGTGTGTGTGTGTATACATGTGTGGTTTGACTCTACCTCCTGCAGCATCCTTCAGGTTGAAACAGATGGAAGAACTTTATACCTTATTTGGGAGAAAGTGAGGTTACACCAGCGAGTGTGAGAAGAGAACGTCTGAGGAACGTCGTGTGGATGGAGGTCTTTTACAGCCATTACTTGTGTAAATTTAGCAAAAACCAAAGTCCAAAAGGAGTTGAGTGTTTCGAACCCCACACACACACACACACACACACACACACACAGAAGATCTGATCTGTCCTTTTTCTTCTTCGGTGGATGGAGGCAGAAGGAAATGTATGAATGAGTTTAATGGCTCATGTTTATGGAGATGAGACGTGACTTTTTTTCCGTTCCTTTTCGCCTTAATTATCTTAAGAACAGCCTCGTTTATCAAACAAACATGTATTTGACCACAAATCAGACGTGTTCGTTTCACCTTTTCGTCTCGATTGTGTGCTTTTTGAACATCTGAGTCCACATGCCATTATAATGAGCTCCACTCTTCTGGGAAGATGTTCCACTAGATTTTTGTGGAAATTCATTCATCCACATGGGTGTTAGTAAAGTCAGGTAGTGATGTAGGTGAGAAGGTGAGGAGGTCTGGGGGTGCAGCCAGCGTTCACATTCATCCCAAAGGTGTTCAATAGGAGATCTTCCACTCCAAACTCATGGAAAGCAGATCTTCGTAGAGCTGGCTTTGTGCACAGGAGTATCATGATGTTGGAACAGGTTTTGGTCTCCTAGTTCAAGTAAAGGGGAAAATTTTGTGCTCCTGCATCCAGAGACGTTGGGTGAAGTTGGGTATTTGTGTCTATTTCATTGTTCCATCATCAGAAAGTCAGACCTTCATAAAACTTATTTTTTTTATAAAAATAAAAGTGGTGATCAGAAGCAGGTTTACACACAGCAATGTTTTATTTCATTTCATTCTTCTGCAGCTTCTGAAAAACAGTGTAACAGCAGAGTCTCTATGACCTGTTCATTCCTTTGATCCTAATTTTTAATTCTTTCCTCTTTTCATCACCGTCTCATGTTCTGCTTATAGATATTAGTTGAGGAAATCTCGCCTTTTTTAGACCCGATTACGATTAGAGAGTTGAAGAAGCTGTAAAGGAAAATACTGTGTTCATTTTATTGAAGTAAAATGTTTAAACAATTTGTGTTTTGATTTGTTTCTTGTTTATATAAAAAACACACGAGAAATTTTCATGAACATTCATGATTTTAATGGTTACAAATGAAAAAAAAAGTCTAACTGCAGTTCAGTGCTTAACGAAAAATCTCATAAATAACCCGACTGGATGGAGGAAAGTGTGAGAGGACGATCCCGAGTTTAGGAACGATCCCGGATGCGAAATGAGCAGACACGTGAAGAAAACGATGTCGGGATTCAGACGCTGTTAGAACCCGGGTCAGGATCCAGTCACAGCGCAGAACCCCGGACATCCAGACGCAGAACTACAGGCCACCTTCAGCCCTTCTTCATCTCATGGGTGTTTATCATGCTTGATTAGTTTAGCCTTTGAGAGAAGACATTCCAGCTCTCATGATCTCATCTACCATGAGGAGGTTGTTAGCGATTATTGTGCTGAAAACAAGGAGAGAAAAATAAATAAATAAAGGGTTAGAGGTTCGGTCCAGTTCCCCTGATGTGATCATGCAAAAGAAACACTTGATCATGTAGCAAACGAACAATTTGAGCAAAATATTTAAAGTCAAATTATGTCTATGTATACAGCATTGTGGTGTGAGGGCGACCCCTTGTGGTTAGTCATAGGTGTAGCACTGTTATAATACAAATGTAATGTACTCTTATGGAAATAAAAAAACGACGCTCATCCAGGGTCATACGTTTGACGCGAAGGAACCGAACACGTAACGAAGCCCAGATAACACGTGAATATGCTGTAACTCACAAATTAAGATATTTTCTAAACATTTTTCTTTCTGCAGCTGCTGTAGAAACCTGTTCCTCTCATTCCTCCCCAAATAACACTTTCTTGGATTGTACAGTGGATTTGTCAATCGCAAGATCAACAAAAGGTCCATCACTAATCCAGGTACTCTAACCCCTCATTAAACTAAGATCTGAATACGATAGACCTTAGACACTCAATATAATCCGTTTTCATTGGATCAGGTTAAAGGTTTACGCGAGACAGTGCGAGATCTCGCGTTTTACTCACCAAGAGTTAAGCAGCTGCTTCTTAACGCTGTAATTATCCCAGACGCCGGCCTCTCCTGCGAGCATGGGTTCACCTGAGAGAAAACCACAAATACTCACATTTCTTCATATTAAAATGATTGAATACATCATTAGGTGTAGAGACACACACCTGTGTTCAGGTCTATGCCGATCAGTCGTCCGGATTCTATATATTCAGTCTGCAGCTTCACCAGTGTCTCCTGGGCATCATAGCCAGCACTCTGAGCCAGGACCTGCAAACACAAACGCACAATTCTAAAGCGCTGTAAGAGCAAAACCGCTCTTCATTAAGGATAAGCTTCGGTTTTCAAAATAGAGAAATGTATTTATCGTTTATTATAATAAGTGAGGTCATTGTTACCGACACATAGATAGGTTTCTGATAGGTTCAAATATGAATAAAAATTAACTTTAAAACAAGGAGCAAATTTGATCAAATAAAGAAGCCAGGATTTGATGCTGTGAAATGTACGTTATTACACCATAAATTGTTTAAAGGAAATAGAACTTAATGAGGGTTTTTTTTTTTCCCCCCCAACATTCCCGTACCTTCGGGATGATGAGCAGAGCGTCAGCAAACGCCTGCACGCCCAGCTGAGCTCGTCCTTTCACTTTGATCTTGTGTTTCACCAGCGCGTCAGCCACAGCCACCTCGAAGGCACCCGCTCCTGCTACCACGCTTCCTGTATTCGGGAGAGAGACGCTTATTTTTAATGCATAATTTTATTACTTTAGAAAAATTGAATATTTAAAATAAAATAAACACAAATAAAATCACATATCCATGTACACAGAATTGTGGTGTGATGGCGGCCCCTAGGGGCTCATCATGGATATACCATTGTTACAATACAAATGTAATGAACTCTGATCGAATAAATTAATATCGAATAGAAATATAAATTGTACATTGATGTAAATCTCCTTTTTGAGGATACGAATAAGGAAATAAGACAGATCCAAAATGTGCTGAACAGAATTGTCTATACAATTTATATGTAGTAACCCCCCCCTTCCTCCAAAAAAACATCACAGCCTTAACGCTAATCGATTGTTCGCTTTTCCTCCATATCAGTGAATACACGCACCGTAATGTACCACTGTGATAAAAGGAGAGAGAAAGAGAGAGTACTATAGCATGGTGTCTGACTGCATTTACTACAGAAAGAGTAAATCAGAATTCGGCCATGCGAGAGACCTAATCGCTTAACGACTCCATTAAAACACATTCACACACAGAGCCATCTAAAGCGTTCTGGATAACTATATAAAGTCATCCCGTTCTCTTTATATAGAAACGAGAATATTTAGGAAGGTTTTGGGGTTTGTCTACTGCCTTTAAAAGCATCATTCACAATGTACGGTCAGCCTCGGATCGTACCGTCCTCGATGGCGTTTTTGACGGCGCGCAGACCGTCTCTCACAGCGTCTTTGATCTGCATCAGCGTGTGTTTGTTCGGTCCTTTGACCAGCAGAGTGACCGAGCGTGGGTTCCCGCACTTCTCGATGAACGTGAACTTCTCCTCTCCCTGTTACAAAACACACCGTTAGCTCTCAGCACCAGCAACGAACCTCAGAAGATCCCAAGTATCCACCGAAACCCCAGACGGAGGTTAAAACTGACCAGGGTCTGCTCATAAACGAGACCGGCGTGGCCCAAACAATCCGGGGTGAGACTGTCTATGGAGTTCATGGCAGCACCACCACAGGCCAGAGTGAGTCTGAGAGAAAAGAGCAAGACGATAAAAAACATAAATAAAATGTTCAGATAATTCAGTTCTCTTCAAGAACAAATAAATTCAATGTACTATCATCTTAAAAAAATTAAATCAAAATGACCGAATTAACTGAAAGGGCGATAATATGGAAACATTTTTCAATACTGTACTCTTTTTTCCATTAATCCAGACCAGGAAAACACTTCCTACTTTTCCAAAATACATAGGAACCCTGCTTGATGCTGATCAATTGTTCACTTCTCCCTCCAAATCAGTAAATACACAGGAATGTACCACTGTGATATATAGAGGAGAAGAGAAGTAATCTAGCATGGTGTCTGACTGCATTTACTACAGGAGGAGTAAATCAGAATTCAGCCATGCACCACTGAGTCCCTTTGGGGGGGGGGGGGGAATTAATGTGGCAGTCACCAAGGCCAATGGATGCATATAGTCACGGTCATGAGTTAATTAGGCACTGATGATTATACAGCATTTTAGTGACCTGACGATCTCGTTCCGTACCTCTCCATGTTCCTCCTCTTCGCCCGACGCAGAGCCACAATACCTTCTTTAGCCAGAGCGTCCAGAGAGAACGGATCGATCCCCTGTGCACAAAGCAGAGCGCAGTCTAAACATCACGACGCACGTTCCAAGAGAAAGAAAACAAAATGTACTGGTCCCATGAATACATGTAGGAAGAACAGAGCATCTTCTACCGCAGAGGTGTAGACCAGATGTTACTGTAGCACAGTTCAAGACCATGGAGAGCTACAGAAGCAGCCATGGGTGTTCACTGTGCTAAAGTCTGAAAGGATCATCGATACAGAGCAGAACGTGAACTCGTACAGGTGACGTAAGGAAAGTAATGGGTGGAGTTACCTTCTGGTTGATGACCACGAAGCCCTTGTTGTTGTCAGCGCACACTTTGTTCTTCAGCTCGATGATCTTCTGCACACGTTCCTCGATGAACTTCCTCTCAGCCCTCACCAGCTTCTCTCTCTCATCGGCGCTCTTGTAGAAGAAGCCGGAGTTCACCTCGCTGGGAAAAAGATTTTCACATGCATTTAAACATCAATTATAAATAATGAGAAATCTACATAAGCCCCGCCCCTTTTCCCATCTGGTGCTTTAAAACTCGACTCAAATTGCAAATATTTCGAGTTTGTGAATAAAGAAGAGTCAGATGTACGTTTTCTCGTATTCCAGAGAGACATTGCAGGTCAGGATGTAAGCGTCCTCCACTCTCTTCTTCATGTCAGGATGTCGAGCACCGTGGTCCAACACCAAACCTCTGATCAACCTGGAAAAAAAGAGGAAAAGAGACTAAATTACCCACATACACGCACATACACGCACACACACACGCGCACGATCAAGTTTCTTACTGCGTATCGCACTCCGTTTTCTGTTTCATCTCCATGATCTCCACCATGTAAAGGTTAATGGGTTCGTTGGGTCTCATGATGGCCAGGACAGCATCCACCACAGCCTGAGGAACAGCATACGCACACATGTTACAAGACGTGCATCCACGATACACACGACAATCACATACTCGTTTATAAAGAATTTTTGCTTAAAAAAAAAAAAAAAACCCAAACATTAAAAAAAAAAACTAAATTGCAGACACTAATGAGGTTTTCTTTTACAATCTGATGCATTTTCATTTATAAAAAAAAAAACAAAAAAAAAAACAAACAAAAAAAAATTACCTTTTTTTCCCCTGCATGATTTTACAAAAATCATTTTTGTACATTAAATGTATTTTTTTTTTTTTTTTTCTAAACAAATGTGTTGCTTTTTATGATTTGATCTATTAATAGTTTTGTTTATTTTTAATAAAAAGTACAATTCACCAGTCTTTAATGAATGGGCGGGGGCGTATATTTATCCATGTATAACATGAATTGTTATATCGTAATTATACCTTAAGAATGGATTTCATCTTATCGCCCAAAACTCCTATCGCATGAGAGCATCAGAAACGACAAGTCAAATCTGTAATTAATCAGATTTTGATTGATGTTTTAGGGTCAATATTTGCTCTCTATTTTCATTAAATGTAGACACTAATTAGAGACTACAATAGTTCTGTTACAATAAATGTACTGGTCCCATGAATACATGTAGGAAGAACAGAGCATCTTCTACTGCAGAGGTGTAGACCAGATGTTACTGTAGCACAGATCAAGACCAAGGAGAGCTACAGAAGCAGCCATGGGTGTTCACTGTGCATTCATCTCACCATTAGGTCATCACAATGGGATAAAGAGATGGAGGGGTAGATGGATAAAGGGGGGGAATGAACAGAACAGATGGATATCAAATGGCTGGCTGGATGGATGAACAGGAATGGAGAGAAAGGTAAAAGAGGGGTGAATGGATAGATATAGGGAATGTCTAAATGGATAGATGGAAAAAGCAGGTGGCTTACAGATGGACAAGATGAAGGGGATGGATCCAGTGATCTTCAGGAAATGAATGGATTGATAAAGAGATGGGATAGCTAGGATAAAAGGGGATGGATACTATGATCAGGAGATTACAGATGTTCCTCACCTCTGTGAGCAGGTCAGCCAGCTCAGCGTGGACTTTGGTCCTCAGTGAGGTTCTGGCCACTTCAACCAGAGTCTCACGGTCCATCTCCTTGGTGACCTTCAGGTCCTCGAGCACAGCCAGAGCCTTCTCCTTTGCAGCCTCAAAGCCCTCCACGATGATCCTAGGATGGAGACCCTGAGCGCAACATACAAGACACAAGGTCGCTTATTCTTCCATCAGACATCTGATCCGTAATTCGTCACCGAGATCGGATCGACACATTCTGAACAAAATCGTAAGAACGGCGATCGTGCGAACCTCAGAAACGTAAACATCCGCTTGTTTTAGTAACTCTCCGATGATGAGGACGTTGGACGTGGTGCCGTCTCCGGTGATGTCGTCCTGCGCCGTAGCCACCTTAGCGATCAGAGAAGCTGTGGGATGCTGGATTTGCTGTGAGAGAAACAAAAATAAATCAATAAAAACAGGAACGCATTCTTTATCAGGTCACATAGTGACATTACAGCATCGTCTCTTACCATCTCGTGCAGCAAGACATTGCCGTCTTTAGTGAGTTTGATGTCTCCAGCGCCGGACACGAGCCTGCGGAGGAAGATAGTAAAACTTCCGGTTAAATGGTGGACGTTGATCTGAGAATCACGTTAAATGTACAGAAAACACAATAACTATCGTCATTTTAGGTAATATTACGTAATATTTAACCAACAGTCATAAAATCTTGGGGTAATGATGCTGATCATCATGGACCTCCAGCAGCGATATTACAGATTATTATTATTGCAGGATTAATGGTTGAATTATTGCGACTCTTCACACAAATAAATACGCATTTGTGGTACACGTATTCAATCCGATCCGCTTCGCTACAGGGCTTTCTGTTCACGCGTGTACCGAACGCAATCCTTGTTTTACGTGTGGAACGTAGTTAAAATCCAAGTTCCCGCACGAAGGTATTAAGTGGCAGAGCGCAAGTTTGTTTGTCTCACACTGACCACTGCAACTTTTTATTATTATTAAAACAATAAAAAAAAGAAACTACACTTAGCGTCACTGTGGACACTGACAGCGTACAGGAAATACGATTTGTAGTGCAAAATAAATAAATAAATCCCACTATTTACGCATACGCAAAATCGCCACCAATTCCATGTTAAAAACAGTCTAAAAAATCCTGACAATTTCACACATCGAAGGGAGTAAATGAATGAAGAATGGAAGGAATGAAGAATGTAGAACATCTCTTTAGAAAATTATTTATTTAATGTAAACAATATGCACGTACTACCCAAATAAGGGTCTAACAAAAATAGAATTCTTCCATTTATTTAATCAATTTTATTGATGACTCAATTTAATCAATATAATAAAAGTGCATTGCATTAATTTGATTTATTTTTATTTTTTTAAAATTTTTATATTTATTTTATAAAATAGTATTTATACACACACACACAAACATACACATATATATACACACATATATACATACATACACATATACACACACACATTTTATATATATATATATTTATTTATTATTATTTTTTTTTTTTATTAAACCAAGAAGGCATTTTATTTTAAATTGTTTAAAATAACTGTACAGAAATTGAACAGAAAAGTGAATTTCATGCACAGTTACACACCAAATTCAGACTATTTACTAAAATCACACAAACTGAGGTAATGGATGGATTTAAAAATAAAAAATTTAATAAAAAAAATAAATAAATAAAAAAAGAACTGATACATTTCCTGAAAATCTGCTCATCTTCCAATGTTGTTTTTTTTTTACTCTATATTGTATTTTCCAAACCCATGACAGAAATGTTCTCCAAAAAAAACAAAAACAAATCAGTCTCTCTGGAAAGATGCAGGATTTCACTATACAGGGTTCTGGGTGGAGCAGAGAAAAAAAAATAAAAGATCCGAAATATATTATAGCTATAGTTATAAAGATCAAAAAGCATGAACTACATGTACTTTAATAGAATCAAAATCTAAAAAATGATTTCCAGTCTATAATCTAATACTGATCTGATTACTGTCTGGAGCTGTGAGTCAGACAGACAGCTAGCATAGAGAGGAACCATGTGGATCAGAGATTTAGTGCAAACTAGCCATGCTAATGAAGCTAAAACAAGCAAAACTGAGGTAAAATATGCAATAAAAATAAAAAGTACTTTAACCCTCGAACAGTATTCAAACCGGACGCACATATTAATAGTTCAGTGTGAAAATCCGCCATGAATTTATTTTGTATAGATATATTCTGTACTAACGAACACAAAGAGCGATCCCAAATCGCGCTGTATCGCTCGCCAAGTGCACTAAAAAGGGCGCACGACACTTTCGACGCCGCCATATTTAGTGCGCCAGTATGTAAAGCAAAAGCCGATTTGGGGTGCGGCCCGAGCACGAAACATGCGCCTACGCTACCCGGGGCCTTAGCACACGTTGACTCACATTTTCATGGTTCCCTTCGGTCCGAGGTTGCTTCTCAGGACGTCTTGAAGCCCCCGAGCGGCGCTGATGTTCACAGCCAGGGCCGCCTGGGCTCTGGCGACCTCCGCTTTCGGATTAAGTGCTTTCACAGCAGACATCGTGATGCGCCTGGGCTTCTTTAGTCGGACCGGAATGAGGCTCTGAACCGCGGAGTCACGCCTTTTCTAGAAAGCTCCAAGCGAGCACGAGCTCTTTTGGTACAGCCCACCGCGCGTTGCGTGCGCGTCACAAGCACAGCGAGCTCTGATTGGCTAATAGCAACGTCTGTCATTTATACGCGGAAGCGTAGGCAAGATGGCCGACTTGTATGGTGCTGATGCTTAGTCAGCAACAATGACTATCCATAAAGAATGTCCACTGAAGTTAACAAGCTATAAAAAACCCCGAAAATATAAACTTTTTAAATTGTGCATACTTCCCAAAATCATTCATCTATTCAACCCTTGTACTTTCAACACTTTGTCAATATCATCACCTGAGCATCAAACCAGTTGCAAAAGTATGTCGTTATTTCCCATTTGCATTTTTTATTCCACCCTCCATACTTCTGGTACGGTTGCAGGGAGAAGAGGTGGAGAAGTTCAGGGGTCAACAGTGCAAAGTAATGGAGAGTGTGTTAGAGAAGTGAAGAAAAGAGTGCAGGCAGGGTGGAGTGGGTGGAGAAGAGTGATAGCAGGAGTGATTAGTGATAGAAGAGTATCTGTGAGAGTGAAAGGGAAAGTTTATAGGACTGTGGTGAGACCTGAGATGTTGTATGGATTAGAGACAGTGGCATTGAGTAAAAGACAGGAGGTGGAGCTGGAGGTAGCAGAGCTGAAGATGTTGAGATGTTCCTTGGGAGTGACGATGATGGACAGGATTAGAAATGAGTTTATTAGAGGGACAGTGCATGTAGGACGTTTTGGAGACAAGGTGAGGGAGGTGAGATTGAGATGGTTTGGACATGTGCAGAGGAGGGACATGGGCTATATCAGTAGGAGAATGCTGAGGATGGAGCCACCAGGAAGGAGGAAAAGAGGAAGATCAAGGAGGAGGTTTATGGATGTGGTGAAGAAAGACATGCTGGTAGATGGTTTGAAAGAGGCAGATGTAGAGGACTGTGCTCCAGGGGCGCTGTATCATGGCTGACCCTGCGCGCTGACCCCAGCTTCTGAACAAGCTCAGATATGCAAAGAGAAGAATTTCACTGTGATTTCACAAAACTTTCAGGATGAAAGACAATAACCTTTTTCTCTTAAAGAGAATTCATAGAGTAACGAATAACGTTCCCGTCGCATTTGTCTCTCCGTCGGAAACCAGACGTGTTCAATTTGAACGTGACTCAAAGTAACGGAGACGATCATCTGTAGGTCAATCATAAATTTATTTCAGTATGTACATCTAATCTCCTCAAAGCAGGGAGAATATTATGTACCAATCCATCCATAATTCACACAAAAACATTTCAAGATTTTTAATTTTTTTTTGGCTGAGCAAAATTAAATCCTTCCAGAATGTGGAAAGAGGAAGTTTCCACATACAAACATGCTGTAATCTGGTCAGTGACAACAAAAAGAACCAGATAAACACAAAAGCTGCAAATAAAAGAAAATATGGACAATATTTAAAATTTATTAGACGGGGGTCGGCACTTTATTCTAATTTCTGCAATCAGCACTCGATTAAACGATCGAGTATTGAGTTTCTTAAAGTAAAAATGGAAATTTGTATTCGTTTTTGCCAATTATTTCAGTTTCTGTTACAGAGTTATTACTTACTGTTGTAAAACTGAATTTCATATTATACAGAGACAAGAACGTGATTGGCTGAAGTTCCAGATCCAGAATGATTTGAGCAAAGTCTCCTACTCAATGCACGCACACACACACACACACACACACACACACACACACACACACACACACACA
>JAAIIK010000099.1:4287648-4303214 GCA_014706435.1 Silurus glanis
CACACACACACACACACACACACACACACACACACACACACACACACCCCTCCACTCCTTTTTCCTTGACAGCAGCCAGCCATGACGCTGCACAACTTCTCCTCTAAACTCCTCAGATGTTATGTCCCATCTACACCTCCATAATCTCCTCCCCATGATCCTACCCCACATCCAGACATCCGGATGGAACTTAAAAACGATTCCTGCTCAACTTTAAGTTCTATCTCTTTGTATAACGTGGCTCTGAATGTGACCTTGAGCTTCAGCTCCATGGTGTCCATGCTGCATGTTCAGTGCCCTCAGGACCTGCTCCAGCTGCTTCGCTTACTTCCTAACTTCTAGCTTCCAAGCTGAAACGATCTCCAGCCCAAACAGGACCATTGAGTCTCGCTCCTGGAAATCTCCATATGTTTACACGCTCACACACACCACTCAAACTCCCTGACTAGTCAACTAGCATAGCTGGAATAAACAACTATAAGCAGCATGGAAAACACGTGTTTACACGCTTCTCACCTGATGGTTAATGAAGAGTGCTGTTTGGGTCGGAACCCGCTGGCAGTGTGGTGCAGGCCCTTCCTCAGGCTCTGAAGGACTCTGGTCGCCATCTTTCCTCAATGTCGAGCAGCTCGCGCTTCCTGATACATAACCGCAACATGGTCTGCGCTGCCATTCAGACTTTTCACCTGTAGGGGGCGGGAAAGGGTCGTGTGTATAGATAGATAGATAGATAGATAGATAGATAGATAGATAGATAGATAGAAATAATTGGGTATAAATAATGTATCTTAGAGAGGCAGAGTAAATATGGACAGAGCTTCACCACTCTGTGAAATTCCACTCTTATGGGAAGATGTTCCACTAGATTTTAGAGTGAGCTTATGGATATTTGTGTTCATCAGAAACAAGGGTGTTAGTAAAGTCAGGTATTGATGTAGGTGAGGTGTGGAGGCCTGGGGTGCAGTCAGCGTTCACCTTCATCCCAAAGGTTTTCTGTAGGGTTGAGATCAAGATCTTCCTCTCCGAATCATGTAAACAACATCGTCATGCTTTGCAATGCTGGAACAGGTTTTCCAAGTTTAAGTGAATGCAAAATTTGATTATAGCGCCATCTAAAGACGTCCTGTACAATTGTGTGTCTCTGGCTTTGTGGTAACAGTTTGGAGAAGAACCACATATGGCAGGGAAGGTCAGGTGTCCCAATACTTTTGTCAATATAGTGTATGCGATATATGAGAAAAGTCAGAAAAAGGAAATAATCCTCATTGACACAAACACATTTAGTTTTAGTTTTAAAATAAGTAAAAGTGAACATTTACTTCAAAGCAACATTTACTTTCGGTCCACGACCCTCAACCCTCCGCTCTGCTTTTAATCCTCTCCAGAGGGACAATTCACACTTTTATTTACATGGGATTATCAAACTCTGCTCCGAAGTGGTGATAAACATGTGCAGTACAGTACAATGTGCAACTCTGCGGTGATTGAAAGTAACATCCACACGCTGTGTCTATCCGGTCATACTTGCTGACACTGCAAACCTGAAGGTTAACCCAGGGTTTAGATCTGTACGGTGATAAAATATCAGATTATGAACACCAGGGATTAATCGTTAAACAGACATGATGCACGAAAAGTTTGGTTGGAAATGGAAGAAGGATTGTGTTCATGCAGAGTTTGAATGAACACATTGTCGTGAAAGGAAAATTTGAAGCTGACTGATGATTCATGTATCATACACTGGAAGAAAGAGAACTTCTGTCTGAACATCACGGCTGCATATGGCCCTGGGGAAGGACTTTGAAAACACTACTATGATCTAATGGCAATTTTTATAATGAAATATATCTAATCAGGACCAGAGAGTCCTGCATTTAATAAACTATCACTGAACAACACACTTCACCAGTGATGGAACTGTAATGAATGGACATTAGTTAATAAGGATAAGGACAGCTTCCCTTCTGTGCCTGGTTCTTCTCAAGGTTTCTTCATCATGCCATCTCGGGGAGTTCTTCTCCTTCACCTTGTTCACCACTGGTTCACTCATTATGGACAAACTTACAGTTATAAGGAGCAAACTTATAGCCACTAAACTTATGCATTCTTACTGTATAACTTCTTTATCTCTGTAAAACCGCTTTAGGACGACGTCCATTGTTAAAAGCATTCTACAAATATCAAACATCAAACAAGGTGCCAAGAGAGAGAAATCACTGTGTTGATCCCAGAGGGAAATTCAAAGCTATTGAATTCAATTCATGTTTATTTGTATTGCGCTTTTAACCATGAACATCGTCTCAGAGCAGCTTTACACAGATAATGTGGTGATAAAAATGAAGATGTTCTTTCTAAGTGTAAGTTTGTCCCTGATGAAGAAGCCGGTGGAGACTGTGCTGAAGGAAAAACTCCCTGAGATACAGAAGGAAGAAACCTTGAGAGGAACCAGACTCAAGAGGGAACCTCATCCTCATCTGGGTTGCACCGAATGTCCATTTATTGCAGATATACGATGTTGAGGTGCAGTGATGGAGATCAGAAGCAAACTGTAGTCCTGAGTCAGTGTAGCAGACTGATGATATTAACTACAGTCCAAATCCATCCTCTAAGCTCCTGTTCTTACTCCAGAATTTCATGGAACTAGCCAACGCGTTGATGAGAAACCGTCCACAGCTGCACAGAGTCGCCTCCAGTCGAAGAAAACATGTTTTCATGTTTTAAATGTTTTCATCCTCAACTTGAACACTGAGACTGTGTCTGAGTCCCGAAAACTGATTGGAAGGTTGTTCCATAACTGTGGGGTTTATAAGAGAAACATCTGCCCCCTGCTGGAGTCTTCATTACGTGAGGTACCAACAAATAGCCTGCACCTTTTGATCTAAGTAGGCGTGGAGGATCATATTGGTACAGAAGTTCACTCAGATACTGCGGCGTGAGAGCGTTAAGTGCTTTATACGTCAGTAGTAGTATTTTATAATCAGTGTGAGATGTAATTGGGAGCAGTGTAGATGATTAAAACCGGGCTGATGTGCTCATATTTTCTAGAATAGTAATAACTATTTTACTGTTGATTACTTACATTTCTACACACATTTCATTACTTTCAGTTCCTTATTTGCAGTTTTCTATATTGGATATTCAGAATATTGTTTATATTCTGTTCACTTTAATTCATTTCTATTTGTAAAGCATTTGTTCAATTATTTTAATAGATAAAGCGGTAAAAAAGTTTTTTTTTCGCCTAATCGTTAATTGTTTATCACTAATGAATGCGACAGTGGTGACAGTGTGACTGTACCCGTCCTCATCCTCAACACCCAACGTCCATTCATTACTGTTCAGTGATTGGTGCTTGAATTTGAATACAGAATTGTTCATGCAACCTGAGGTCCTGAGCACATTGTAGTATTGGACCATTGTAGTGGACTGTTGATATTAATTACAGTCCAAATCCATCCTGAAAGTTCTTGAGTTGCTCATAAGTTCATGGATCTTTAGACTGTTGATGTGGAACCATCCTCACTCACAGCGATCTCCAATTGAAGAGCACTCCATCAGAGGTAAGGCGTCAGGATGAACCAAGCAGATCTGAAGAGAAGAAAAAGAGTAGGGACTCCGGCAAGACTCGCTATGGGAGAACTTAAATGGTAACACAGACATGAAGGACCTCTGGAATAGGAGATAGCCCAACATACAACCTCCAACAGAAGTTAAATTTGAAACTCAATATTTAACATTAACTCTATATATTACTATTCTGCTTCTCCACTCATGATGAAGTTTGATTAATGTTTATTCTGGCATTACAAATAGTAATAAATACGTGACCAGGCCCCTATATGTTCAGTTATGTTCTGGTTCTGCTTCACACCACACAGGAACTGGTCGAGGAACCCATTTTTTTTCTCGAACTGCATCTGAGAGACGCTCGTGTTCCGAGTCGGCCTATGACGGCATCTGTGGGCGGGGCTAAGAGCGTCGAAAGAGCCAATGAGACGCGAGGCTTTATATCCGTCTTTCGCGCATGCGCGTTTTCTCGCGGAGCGATAAAAAACACTGTAATGCACGCAGCTGCTTCCATTCTGACAACAAACACAGTGACATACAAGAGTAGATAGTGTAAACATTAATGTCCCTGGCGGTAGCTGTAGGTTTTCTCCATGAAAGGTGTGAATTAAAGGTCACTTTAAAGCAGACAGAGTAAAGTTTTTCAGTTCTTCAAGTCTCCAGTCCAGACATCTATCCATCTATAACCCCTCTGTGAGTATGCTTTTCCTCTTGCTTTTGTTTTTCTGCTCGGCAGTAAGTCTGAGGATTACATGCATCATTAAAAAAAAAACAACACATTTTCATATTTTCTTCTGCATTAACTCAAGATTGACTCCGGCATTCTCTACATCACCTGTTTGATCTTTTCACATGTGTGATGTGAAAATATCTATAAAAAAGTATGAATTTGATCATAAAACATTTATTAAATGTAGCCAAAGAACAATAGAACATAACCTGCATTCGCATGATGGTTTTATATGAAGCCACTGACAATCCTGAAGGTTGAAGGTCCTGCTCGAGGAACGAAGGTGTGCTCTGGATTTGAACTTGAAACGATCAGATCATTTCCAGAATTATTATAACCCTCCTCAATCTTCTTATGAATTGTACTTCTTTGTTGTTTAATATAAATCTGATTCCTCAAAAATCTCCTTTAATGAACATTAATAAACAGTGTTGGATGAAGTCCATCATTCCTACGCTGGAGTAAAAGTACCAAACTCCTGCTGAAACATGACTGTAATAAAAGTAAAACTCCTCCTTTTATATTTCTACTCGAGTAAAACACACGTGAACACACGTAAATACAAAGGGTAGGAATAGTGATGTATGAGAAAGCCATGTGAACTATAGTTTCTATAGTAACATATTACACATTTATTTTCAGGTTTGTTTATATCATTTGACTGTTTTGCAGATCATGGCTTTAGTCCAGATGTTTCTGAAGCTTCGAGGGTCTGTACAGTCTGTATCTCGGGCCTGGGGATGTGCACCAGTGACGGTTGGAAGCAATAGATGCCAACACACAACACCTCAGGATACTTATCACTGGCAACTGTTGGATGACTGTTTCCGTAGGTGGTTTTGCCATGCAGAAAAAAAAAAAAACATCACACGGCTCGGCTCTCCAGGTCGTTTTTTTTGCCTGTACAGGTTTCCACGATTAAGTATGGAATAACACACCTGCGGTTGTGCTGTTTTAGCAAAATAATCCCCTCTGCCTCCGAGTGAAACAACGCAGCGTTATTCCGATTCGACTTCCCCTCTTTTTTTTTTAATGGTACCGTTTTATAGATGTATTTGAGAACTTCCTGTTCGCTGTTACGTTATATATAGCAGATATAAAAAGATGTTGTAATGAACTTCTTCCGTTCTGATGAATTTCCTGTATAAGAAAACCTGAAAACTGAGCTGACACTGGAGACTCCTTTCATGATTATAACAGAATAATCACAATCAGAACACGTTATTAATCTTATTGGGAAATTGTTTGGTTGCAGTTGCGCACAGTAAAAAATGAAAAGGAAAAAGAAATATGTAAATTTATATAAATACATATCAATTGAAATGGAATTTTTAACAGCGGTGAAAAGAGATGTCAGAAAACTAGACTACAGTAACAGTTATTAAAGTTACTGCACATGTAATGAGCTGTTGGTATAGAAACGAATAATCTATTAAAATGATATAGAAAATGTTTTTTTGTTAAAAGTATGAAACAACTTCTCGTTCCAATCTGCAGAACTCCGTTATGGTGGTCTCGTGATGCACTTTAACTACGTGTGGCTGAGGGATCACTGCCGCTCGGCCTCATGCTACAACTCCAAAACAAACCAGCGTAACTTAGACACCGGCAGCATCGATCTCAACATCCGTCCCACGAAGACCCGGGTGGACGAGGAGAATCTCTTCCTGACATGTAAATCCCAACTGATTTGAGATCATTTTTCATCATTAGAACAGGAGAACTGTTTTTTTTTTTTTTTTTTTTTTAGGTTATCTTTTCATTTCTGATTATCATCCACGGGTTTATTATGTAAGACTCTCCACTCCCGCGTTGTTATCATGATGTTTTGTATTTTTCTCCATGATGTTTCATTTTGTATCAATGCAACGATGCTAGGCATAGATAAGGTATTATATAACTTAGTTATAAAAAGATCGAGTTCGAAAGTTCGAAACTTTCACTCCCACACGTTATTGTTTTCATGAAAGTTATTAAGTAACCACTGAGGATTGTCTATTATCTGTTACTTTGATCAGAAGAGAAGTGAGTTTGTGTTTGGCTTCTATATAAGAAATAATATATAACAGGAAAAATTAAGCGTCTGCCCAAGAAATCAACTGAGAAGAGAATCATATGATATTTCTCCAAAAATTACAGGATTTTTTTGAATGTCAAATTTTCTGTACTGATTTTACATTTACAGAATTTGGTAGATCTTCTTAATCAGAGCGACTTACATTTATCTAATTTATACACCGAGCAGCTATGGGTTTAAGGGCCTTGCTTAGGGGTCCAGAACTCACAACCTTCAGATCCAAAGTACAATGCCTTAAACACTTTATGGCAGATTTATCACTTAACATAAATTACTGCCCAATGAGCAAACCATGTGTGACAGTGGCAAGGAAATCCCCCTGAAACCACATGAGCAAGAAACCTTGAGAGGAACTTCACGAGAACTTCACGAGTGATTGGCATACAAACTGTCATTTTTTTAGCAAATGGATCAGATAGTTCAGCAGGGCAGAAGGATTCAGGATCGCTGCTATTTCAAGAATAATATGAGTCGCTTGAATACACCCCAAACTACCTCACATGAACCTTTCCAGATGTGCACAATTCCCTAAAAGAAAAGCTTTAAACAAAATCCTTGATTAAATAAATAGGGTTTCAGCCACATTAATTGCAAGGCTGTTTCAGTGGGTTTTTGTGAGAAAAAAAAGAAACTATGCGGAACAAAATGTCTGTCTTTATTATTCAAGGTACCAACAAAGAGCCTGCACTATTTGATCAAAGCCACTGTAGCGGATCATAAAACACCAAAGTTAGATCATTAAGTGCTTAATTGCTCATTAGTAGTGTTTTATAATCGATTACTTGACAAATGTTGTTACCAATAAATAACCTCATTAGAATCCAAGTAAAAAAAAAAAAAACATAAAACATGACACGTACAATAAATATAGGTGTGTTTCGCTACCCACAGGGCCCGACGGTCACGCTACACGCTACAACCTGGCCTGGCTGGCGAAGAACAGCTATGAGAGCCAGAAATGGAGTGCTAAACAACCACGAATCCTGTGGAACTCAGAGATTTACACCAATGCCAAAGTGCCTCCCGTCAGCTGGGAGAAGTTCATGAGCTGCGACGAAGAGTTGAAGATGTTTCTGAAAAACTTTTTACTGTACGGCATTGCGTTTGTGGAGGATGTCCCGGCTACGATCGATGCTACTGAGACAGTGAGCAAAAGAGTTAGCGTTATCAGGTGAGAAAAGGGGGTTATATTGCGTAGACCCGATCAAGCCCTTTTTACCTTTTATATACGACGTATCACAGGATGTATCTGTCGTAGCATAATGTTCGTACAATATAATGAAATCAGCAAATCCGATTTAAAATGAGGTCTAATCCGATACAGCTCTGTATACTCCATTAGGACTGGGCGATATGATGATTTCATATAAATATCGTGATAACTGGTGGGACGATACATTGTGTAGAGACTTATTAATGTACATGACCGGAATGTTCTTGCTTTTCCAGAGAGACGATGTACGGCCGAATGTGGAGTTTCACGTCCGATTTCTCTCGCGGTGACACGGCATACACAAAGCTGGCCCTGGACCGCCACACAGACACGTCTTACTTCCAAGAACCTTGTGGGTAAGTATGCAAAAAGATCTCGATTTGACCCTGTGAGCTACTGTTGCTCACCTCATGCTCACCTTACAGGACCTTCTAACGTGACAAAAGATGCAGAGACGCACGCGTTCTCCTGTATGAGCAGCAAATGCTGAAGAAGTACGAACGTGACACCAGAAATGAAATCATGGCTTTGTTTCGGTTCCCCGTCTGCCACCTCCGGATTAGTTTAATCTTTTTTGTAAATCTGTATGCTTTGCCTCGTCGGTGCTACTCGAAGCCGGTCACGTCTCTGTTGCGTAAACGTGATCCGGGGGGCTTGCAACCGTCAGTGGAGTGCATAAGAGTGAATACGCTGAACATTAACACGTGCACTTGCCCAGGTTCGAACCCTGGTGCATTTTCTTCTTTATGCAGAAGTGAGAATGTAGCGATCACAGTAGGAGGTGAAGAGCAGAGCTGAAACGGAGGTCACGTGATTTATATTTATAGAATAACGTATTTAAGGTGGTCCTTTTGCGCTTTTTCGACTCACGTTCCTCTCCTTTATTGACCAGACTTTGTTTCAATGTTACCATTGTCACATATTTAACCTAGGAATGCTTTACATGTTCTTTTTCCATCCCCACATCCATCCATCCATCCACTTTTTTGCTTTTCTTTTGCATGTGAGCAAACGTGTGTGTTCATCAGCTTTGTACAGCAATGATATAAATGTTTTTATTTATATGTTGTTCTTCTTATGATCAAAGAGATATAGATATAAATTTTCCCTCTTAATTAAAATTCATTTGAATGCTGAAACCATTTTACAATGCTACAAAAACTATTGAAACATAAACATCAGGGTTAAATATTCATTTCTAGTCATTCATGCGTTTTACTCCTCCTGCCTGCTCTTCAGGATTCAGGTCTTCCACTGTCTGAGGCACGAGGGGACCGGCGGCAGGACTCTGTTAGTAGACGGCTTCAATTCGGCGAACAAAGTCCTCGAGCAGTCTCCAGAGAACTTTGAGCTCCTGTCACAAGTCCCCATCAAACACGAGTTCATCGAGAACACCGGCGATTATCAGAACCACATGATCGGCATCAGCCCGGTAGTCAACGTCTACCCCTGGAACAACGAAGTCTACATGATAAGGTAGAAGGGCACACGCATTGTTTATGTTCTCCCGATTCACCACATCTCTCTTTTTCTCTGTCCATTAATTTAAGGATATTAAAGTGGTATTATGGTTAAATCTTAAATAAATCATGGTGGCGAAAAAAGTTCTCTAACTAAAATACTACCTGTGCTCCAGTAAACGCTTTTTTAGTGTTTAAATAAACTTTGTGTGTGAAATGTGTAAATGTAATGATATAATTTACTTTGAACAGTAGTTATGAGTTACATACTAAGGTTAACCCTTGGGGTTTGGGGAGGTGTGCTGTTATTGAAGATCACATTCGTTGACCATCGTCTGTATTTTAAGCTCTTAGTACATTTTCAAATCCACATCGAGTTAAAGTTATTCAATGAAAATGCATTTTCCAAATGACTTAAAAGTGATTGTCAATGCATTTAAATCACAATTTTGCTACCTTTTTGTTATACCTACGAGCCTGAATGCCTCAAACACATATATGTTGTTGTTCGCAATGTTGCTCAGGTACAACAATTATGACCGTGCGGTGATAAACACGGTTCCTCACAACGTGACGCAAAGCTGGTACGTGGCACACAGACAGCTCACCGACGAGCTCCGGAAACCCGAGAACGAGCTGTGGGTCAAACTCAAACCGGGCAAGGTATGTAATAAAACTTCACCTGCTTCAACCTACAACCATCTTTTATGAAGAGAAAGTTTTCTTATTGTTATGTTCTGCTTGTTCAGGTTCTCTTCATCGATAATTGGCGAGTGTTGCACGGGCGAGACTCATTCACAGGACTACGCCAGCTCTGTGGATGCTATTTGACCAGAGATGACATCCTCAACACTGCTCGCTCTCTGGGCCTTCAGGCTTGATCATCATCTGAGCAGCACTAGAACATCCAACAGAAAAGGACAAGCTGAATCAATGCTGACAAGCAAAAAATGTCAAACTGTTGAAAATCAGTTCAGTTTTATTTGTAAAGCGCTTTTAATAATGGACAATGGTCAAAAAGTATTTTTACAGGAATAGAGCGAGGGGTGGTGAGGGAACACACGATGAGGAAGAACCCTTGAGATCAAGCAGATTTAAAAGGGAACCTCACCACTCCACTGCTCCTTATCCTCATCTTCATCTCGTTACCGGACAGTGTGATTATAAATAATACCTTTCTAAAACCGTGCATTAATACAGAGTGGTGCAGGAAAACGCAGGGGAATTTTGGAACTAGGAGTTCCGACCCTGCGATGTCAATTGTTGGGAACCAGTGCGAGCTCGTTTCAAACCCCTTAACATTCGTTATATGTAGCAGTGGAGTGGTGCGTAACGAGTGTTTACGAGTGAGAATGGTGATAGTGTGAGTGCTGCGCAAAGGTAATTTGGGCGTCATTACATTTTAGGACGCCATGATCGTGCCTCAAAGAAACGTGTTCACCCTTAAAAAAGAAGTCCCACACACCAGAGAATATCGAGGCTGTACGACCTGCTACCGTGAGGAGCCCTGACACATCACTGTGATGGGACACGATCATGACGTCCTAACTGGTAAATTCCCTTTGCGCAGCTCTCACACTATCACCATTCTTACAAAGCCGTTGTGCACCATTATCACTAACGGCAAGGGATTCGAAAGGAGCTCGCGCTGGGTCCAAACAGTCGCCCGCACCCCAGGGTCGCCAACTCCCTAGTTCCAAAATTTCACGTTAATCCTCAAAGGTGTAGAAAATCTACTTTGGTAACGTTTTTCAATGATCCAATGAATCTGGAAATCGTATTTGTCGGTTTTACTAAAGATACACACGGGAGATGAAGCTGAGAGATACAAGAAGGAAAAATTCTAGCACTTTGACAATGCTGATATTCGGTGATCATGGTTATGTTTTCAAATGTATTCATGTAGACAGGGTTGTACCAAAACACCTGCTTTACGCTGATGTATTGTAGCCTTACATGAGCAAAACCTGTACATTAATGTAGTACGCTGTAAAACTCTCAAAATTGTGCTTTGAGAAAGTTTTGGTTTGAAATTGACTTTGAAATAAATTGTACAGTCTTACAGTAATCAAGTTCCCACACAATACGGACAGCTATTATTATTTTACGGTACTTTCCCAAGTGGTAAATTTACCTTGAAGTTCAGACCTGAGCTTTTTTTTTAGCTCGTTGTCTTGGCATAGTCAACAGTCTGTAACAAAAGTATATAAAAAATACAAGCTAAATTGCAGATGTTCTTCCTGTTCTCCATTTCTGCTGACCATCTCACTCTCTATTTCCATTTGTTTGAGGATATTAAGGTAGTAATAGAGTTTTTCTGTCCTTGAAAGGCCTTTGCCACTTGGCACACACATTTGAGCTAAAAATAATCTAAAGAGTACCACCAGGACATTATCTCATAGTCACAGTATTTAGTGATTATTATTATAGAGCTTTTGATGCCATTTGTGTCCTTGAAGAAAATCCTCTCCAGTCCAGGATGTAATGAACTTCCAGCAATTCAAGAACAACCCTCACATGGCCTAACTTTTCTATAGGACACACCCTGAACCATGTCTGCTGATAAGTGAGCAAACACTTGCTAATCTTCTCTAAAACGTTCTGTTTATCCACCATCATCTCAGATTGTGCTAATCCACGCCGTTCTTTTTGTGTTCTGTTCCAAACAAAACCAAAGGGTATGTGTTCAATACTCCTGGAAAAACACCTAAAATCACCCTTACATGCAAAATTTTTCCAATGTCCCATTTCAGACCAGGTTTGCGATAACTGGCAATGAGTCTTTCACATCACTGTGGAGGAAATTTGTCCCTCTCTTCTTTGATGAAATGTTTCAATTCAGCCACAATAATATGCAAAAAATAAATCAACAAATAAGTTTTTACAGCACTGTATATATCATTTCTCAACACCTGATTGAAAAGCTGAGCCTACTGGACCTAAACACCTCCCTCTCTAACTGGATCTTAGACTTCCTGACTGGGAGACCTCAGTCAGTCCAGATCGGGAACAGCATCTCCAGCACCACCACACTGAACACTGTGGCCCCTCAGGGCTGTGTGCTCAGCCCACTGTTTTTCACTCTGCTGACTCATGACTGTTTAGTAATGCACAGCTGAAACCACATCGTCAAGTTCGCCGATGACACGACCGTGGTGGGTCTCATCAGCTAGAACAATGAGTGAGCATACAGAGAGGAGGTGGAACAGTTAACAGCCTTGTGTGGAGCCAACCACCTGTCTCTGAACGTTGACAAAACCTTAGAGATCGTTGTTGACTTCAGGAGAGCACAGAGCAGCCATTCTCCACTGATCATCGATGGATTCTCTGTGGAGATCGTCAAGAGCACCAAATTTCTTGGTGTTCTTCTGGCAGATAACCTCACCTGGTCACTCAACACCAGGTCCATCACCAAGAAAGCCCAGCAGCATCTCTACTTCCTGAGAAGGCTGAGGAAAGCCCATCTCCCTCCCCCCATCCTCACCATGTTCTACAGTGGGACCATCGAGAGAATCCTGAGGAGCTGCATCACTGCCTGGTTTGGAAACTGCACCGTCTCAGATCGCAAGACCCTGCAGAGGATAGTGAGGACGGTTGAGAAGATCATCAGAGTCTCTCTCTCCTCCATAACTGACATTTACACCACACGCTGCATCCGCAAAGCAAACAGCATTGTGGACGACCACACACACCCCTCACACACCCCTCACACACACACACACACACACCCCTCACACACACTCTCCACTTTCCTGCCATCATGAAGGAGGTTCCGAAGCATTCAGGCCTCACATATAGACTATTCAACAGCTTTTTCCTGCAAGCCATCAGGCTTCTCTACACACAGAACTGAACTGTACAAAACACACACACACACACACACACACACACACACACACTCAGCTGAGTGTTACTTAACTGTACAAACTGAACTCCACACACACTCATTACACATCTCAATCCATTTCACCACCATTTATTTATTATTTATATTTAATCATATACTGTTTACATGCTGTTTTTTGCACTGCACACGGCGCACGCTCTGTTTTACACGTGTTCTGATTGACGCTTGGTGTATCTACTGATCACCAACATACAGTTCAGCATCAGTTAAACATCAAGCAGAACATTTAGAGAGGAATAAATGATGAAGAAACTCCAGACTCGAACTCGACACAACACACGTTTTTGTTCTGTGATTTTTTTTAAGTAATTGAAAAGAAGGTTTTGTGTTCATGATAATTGTAATACAGATAAATCAGTGTTTGAGTCATTAATATCATTTTATTAATAGATCAGTGTGCTGAGAGTCACATTCGAGTCTTTACACATAAACTGAGGTGATTAAGTAAAGGATCTTTAGCAAGGAACAATTATTGTCATAATAAATCACAGCACTTTGGTTACTCAAGTACATTTGAAGGCAAATCATTTTGTACTTTTACTACTTTTATTAGTCATATTTTACTGAGTGGATTTTTACTTTAACTACATGGTTTGTGTACTTTGTCCAACACTGCAGATTTGTATTGTAGGATTATAAAAAGTTCCTTAAAACTTTCACACCATAATCTTAACTTATAAGAATGAATGGTAATAAATGCACAATAGAAAATGTTTGTTTTTTAAATTGAATGTGACGTGTATATTATTCAGTCACGTGACACTCATTCATTACAGCATCGTCACCCTCCAGTTGAAACAACATGGCGTCCCGTTTTCATCGCGAGACTACAAGACCTCGCGAGAGTGTGCGCGCGGGGCTGCGTTTTTAGACATGCGCAGAGCCTCCCACGTGTTCCCTTCAGGCGCCGCACGGGAAGGAAGATGGCGGACGGTGAAAGTAGGTGCTCTTTCAAACTAACTCTTTCAATGGTGTTAGATGTAATATATTGCGTTTAAAAACGGAAATTAGAGTAGAGGCGTTGCGGTGTAACGTGTGCACGTGGTGTGGAGTTTATAAATGTATAAATTTATATATTTTTAACACGATTGCTGTAATATAAAGCAGGCAGCGGCGTGGCGCGTGCGGAGTCCATTCCTGTTCAAAAAAAGGCGATTTGTGGTATTTTTTTTCTTTTCTTTTATAAAATTCATCCCGGAATGCAAATAATCCAATTTTGTATGTTTTTATTGCGTCAAATAAGCTGATAATTGTTTGCCTGTAGCATTAATACTTGAGTTTGCATGAGTAGAATTATTACACGTTTATTACACGTTTATTACTCTTCATAAAAAGCGGTTAATATTATAATAAACTAATATTAAAGTTGAACTTTAACATCGCTTTGCATTTCTTAATCTGTGTTTTTGGTTTGTTTAAAGACAAAGGATAGCTTTTTATATTTTCGTATATTAAAACTTGGGATTTCTCATCTTATTGTATCAGTAAAAACAAGATTTAAAATGCAGATTAATGAAATTTCTGTAAACATTTTGAGACAAAAATAAACTCGAGCTAAATGATTTCTGTGCACCACGTGTGAGCCACGTGCACGCGCCCATTTCACCCCGAGCCTTAAACCTTATTATTGATAAACAAATAAATAAAAGCAGATTTTTAAAATCCTGGATCGTTTCAATCCATTAGTTTAATGTTAAACTTTGTCAATTTTATATATATTATTTTTTTGCAGTTTCTTCTGCTAAGAAAGAGAAGAAAAAGAAGAAAGCGAAGGTTTCAGATGAAGAAATTGGGGTAAAGAAACTTCTTTTGCACCCATAATCATTTCTTCACTTGTTTAAATTATTTTGTATTTTTTATTTTTTTTTTCCTACATGGTCAGATTTCTGAATATGACGTGATCATTTATTGCATTAATAAACAGATGGGTTTTTATTTTTCAGGACATCCAAGAAACTGGGGATTTCCTAATCAAACCTGAATCCAAGGTTGTCAAACTCGACACGTCCCAGTGGCCTTTGCTGCTGAAGGTAAACATCACTCCTTCATCTCCACCCAGGCTTGGCTCTGCATGTCAGATGATGAATGTGTTTATCCATTCTCTGAGCGCGGCAGGTTCGGACCCTCTGCGGCCCCTCGGTCCGTTCTGGGCTCTGGGGTTCTGGTGGTCTGTTCTTCTGGGTTTCTACTGTTTCAGTAGTTCTGGGGTTCGGACCAGCAGGTGCAGAGGGACCAGAATAGTCTCGTCAAAGATGATCGAACACGTCTGATCACGTGCCTCCTAAAGCCTCTTTTTGAATGATCAAATTTTTCATGTTTGAGCTGCATGTTCTAGACGAATCGTAAATAAAATACACCGATAAACACATGCTCTCCTACATTACAAGATAAAAAATATATATTTTATTCCCATCCAGAACTTCGATAAGCTGAACATCAGAACTGCACACTACACACCGCTACCACATGGATCGAATCCCCTGAAGAGGAACATTAATGATTATGTCAGGTAACTCCTTTCTTTAACATTCCTGCAGTTCTGGCCACAGGGTTCCTACGCATTTTGAAAAAGTATGGAATTTTATTATAAAAGTATGGAATGTTATAGCTGG